>JAQQAC010020790.1:757024-916178 GCA_029783875.1 Phataginus tricuspis | reverse complement strand
TCAAGTGCACATGGAACATTTTCCAGAATAGACCACATACTAGGCCACAAAAAGAACCTCAGTAAATTCAAAAATACTGAAATTCTACCAACCAACTTCTCAGATCACAAAGGTATAAAACTAGAAATAAATTGTACAAAGAAAACAAAAAGGCTCACAAACACATGGAGGCTTAACAACATGCTCCTATAATCAATGGATCAATGACCAAATTAAAACATAGATCAAGCAATATATGGAGACAAATGACAACAACAACACAAAGCACCAACTTCTGTGGGACACAGCAAAGGCAGTTCTAAGAGGAAAGTATATTGCAATCCAGACCTACTTAAAGTAGGAAGAACATTCCCAAATGAACAGTCTAAAGACACAATTACGGAAATTGGAAAAAGAAGAACAAATGAGGCCCAAAGTCACCAGAAGGAGGGACATAATAAAGATCAGAGAAGAAATAAATAAAATTCAGAAGAATAAAACAATAGGAAAAATCAATGAAACCAAGAGCTGGTTCTTTGAAAAAATAAACAAAATAGATAAACCCCTAGCCAGACTTATAAAGAGAAAAAGAGAATCTACACACATAAACAGAATCAGAAATGAGAAAGGAAAAATCACGATGGACCCCACAGAAATACAAAGAATTATTACATAATACTATGAAAATCTATATGCTATTAAGCTGGAAAACCTAGAAGAAATGAACAACTTTCTAGAAAAATACAACCTTCCAAGACTGACCAAGCAAGAAACAGAAAATCTAAACACACCAATTACCGCCAAGGAAATTGAATCGGTAATCAAAAAACTACCCAAGAACAAAACCCCCAGATCAGATGATTCACCGCTGAATCTTTTCGGACATATAGAGAAGACATAATACCCATTCTCACTAAAGTTCTACAAAAAACAGAAGAGGAGGGAATACTTCCAAACTCATTCTATGAAGCCAGCATCACTCTAATACCAAAACCAGGCAAAGACACCACAAAAAAAGAAAATTACAGACCAATATCCCTGATGAACACAGATGCAAAAATACTCAACAAAATATTAGCAAACCGAATTCAAAAATACATCAAGAGGATCATACACCATGATCAAGTGGGATTCATCTCAGGGATGCAAGGATGGTACAACATTCAAAAATCCATCAACATCATCCACCACATCAACAAAAAGAAGAACAAAAAGCACATGATCATCTCCACAGATGCTGAAAAAGAATTTGACAAAATTCAACATCCATTCCTGATAAAAACTCTGAACAAAATGGGTACAGAAGACAAGTATGTCAAGATAATAAAGGCCATATATGACAAACCCACAACCAACATCATACTTAACAGCTAGAAGCTGAAACCTTTTCATCTAAGATCGGGAACAAGACAGGGATGCCCACTCTCTCCACTGTTATTCAACATAGTACTGGAGGCCCGGCAATCAGACAAAACAAAGAAATACAAGGCATTGATATTGGTAAAGAAGAAGTCAAACTGTCACTATTTGCAGATGATATGATATTGTACATAAGAAACCCTAAACTCCACTCCAAAACTACTAGAACTAATATCTGAATTCAGCAAAGTTGCAGGATACAAAATTAATACACAGAAATCTGTTGATTTACTATACACTAACGATGAGCCAACAGAAAGAGAAATCAGGAAAATAATTCCATTCACAACTGCATCAAAAAGAATAAAATACCCAGGAATAAACCTAATGAAGGAAGTGAAAGACCTATACCTTGAAAACTACAAGACACTCCTAAGAGAAATTAAAGAGGACACTAACAAATTGAAATTCATCCCACACTCTCGGCTAGGAAGAATAAATATTGTCAAAATGGCTCTACTACCTAAAGCAATCTACAGATTCAATGCAATCCCTATCAAAATACCAACAGCATTTTTCAACGAACTGGAACAAATAATTCTAAAATTCATATGGAACCACAAAAGACCCTGAATAGAAAAAGCAATACTGAGAAGGATGAATAAAGCAGGGGGAATTACGCTCCCTGACTTCAAACTCTACTACAAAGCCACAGTAATCAAGACAATTTGGTATTGGCACAAGAACAAACCCACAGACCAGTGGAACAGAACAGACAGTCCAGAGATTAACCCAAACATATATGGTCAATTAATTTACGATAAAGGAGCCATGGATATACTATGGGGAAATGACAGCCTCTTCAACAGCTGGTGTTGGCAAAGCTGGACAGCTACATGTAAGAGAATGAAACTGGATCATTGTCTAACCCCATACACAAAAGTAAATTCAAAATGGATCAAAGACCTGAATGTAAGTCATGAAACCATAAAACTCTTAGAAAAAAACATAGGCAAAAATCTCCTGGACATAAACATGAGCAACGTCTTCATGAACATATCTCCACGGACAAGGGAAACAAAAGCAAAAATGAACAAGTGGGACTATATCAAGCTCAAAAGCTTCTGTACAGCAAAGGATACCATCAGTAGAACAAAAAGACATCCTACAGTATTTGAGAATATATTCATAAATGACATATTCGATAAGGTGTTAACATACAAAATATATAAAGAGCTCACGCACTTCAAAAAACAAAAAGCAAATAGTCAAATTAACAAATGGGCTGAGGATCTGAGCAGACACTTCTCCAAAGAAGAAATTTAGATGGCCAACAGGCACATGAAAAGATTCTCCACATCACTTATCATCAGAGAAATGCACATTAAAACCACAATGAAATACCAGTTCATACCAGTAAGGATGGCCAACATCAAAAAGACAAAAACAAATGTTGGTGAGGATGTGGAGAAAGGGTAACCCTCCTACACTGCTGGTGGGAATGCAAATTAGTTCAACCATTGTGGAAAGCAATATGGAGATTCCTTAAAAAACTCAAAATAGAAATACCATTTGACCCAGGAATTCCACTCCTAGGAATCTACCCTAAGAATGCAGCAGCCCAGTTTGAAAAAGACATATGCACCCCTATGTTTATCACAGCACTATTTACAATAGCCAAGAAATGGAAGCAACCTAAGTGTCCATCAGTAGATGAATGGATAAAGAAGATGTGGTCCATATACACAATGGAATACTATTCAGCCATAAGAAGAAAACAAATCCTACCATTTGCAACAACATGGATGGAGCTAGAGGGTATTATGCTCAGTGAAATAAGTCAGGCAGAAAAAGACAAGTATCAAATGATTTCACTCATATGTGGAGTATAAGAACAAAGAAAAAAACTGAAGGAACAAAACAGCAGCAGACTCACAGAACCCAAGAATGGACTAACAGTTACCAAAGGGCAAGGGACTGGGGAAGATGGGTGGGAAGGGAGGGACAAGGGGGAAAAAGGGGCATTACGATTAGCAGACATAATGTGGGGGGGTGGCACGGGGAGGGCTGTACAACACAGAGAAGACAAGTAGTGATTCTATAGCATCTCACTACGCTGATGGGCAGTGACTGTAATGGGGTACGGGGTGGGGGCTTGATGATGTGGGGAGTCTAGTAACCATAATGTTGCGCATGTAATTGTAGATTAATGATGCCAAAATAAAAATAAATAAATAAATATTAAGGTAAAACCTAATGGGAAACTATATAACAGATGAATCAGATTTACAACACCTCAACACAGAATCTTAATATCACCAAAAGAAAGACAAGCAGATGTATGTCTCTCGTGTGATGCAATAAGAAGTGACCGCATAACCTACAAGGTATTCTTAATACTTCTCTGGTCTCTGAGTCTAGTTCAGTCTACAGGAAATACAGGGGCTAGGTGAACATGTTAAATATAATCATACCCCACGAATGCAAACAGGAAAATGAGAGAAATTCAATAGAACAAATGACCTGGCTTTTTAACCAAAGAAACAAACGAATAAATAAAGAGGAAGAACTGTTTCAGATTTTAAAAGACTGAAGGGATAGGTTAACTAAATGCAGTGTGGGGCTTTGTTTCCTGATGCAAACCAACCAACTATAAAAATATATACTTAAAAAATAATCGGAGACATGGACCTGTAACTGTAGAAAGACATTTAGGAGACAATGGGAAGAATGTGAAGTATTTCTATGGTTATCTTAAAATAAAAGTAGTTCTTATCTTTTAGATATTTTTTTTTGAGTATTAATAAAAGAGAATTATGCCAGGACCAGTAGTAAAGAAAAAGATACTGATGCATTTGCTTCACTCTTCAATGAGTGGGAGAAATGCCTGCAAAAAGAGGTATAGTTGGATAGCAGACACTTCAAAGGAGCTGGAGTTCTTTACGAAGAAGAAATTATTGTAGTCTGGAATCCAAAGTGAGGGGTAAGGAAGAGACCTAACCAACCTCCAGAGCCAGCAATACTAGGCATAAAGAAGAAAAACAGATCTACTTGAGAAGGCTAGAGGATCGACATTGGCCTCAGCCAGGTTTACTTAGGCAGGAATCAGTGTTTATTTAGAACAAAATGTGAAGAGTGCTTTCAGTGAAAAGGCTAGCCTTTGTCACAAGGCCCCAGATGTAAGCTGCAGGTTGTGTACTGCACAACTCTAGGTGACACAATACTGAAGTGACTGGGCCCCCTGGAACTGAGCAGGCCATGTCTGTAGGTGGTCTCTCTTTAAATCCTAGGATTTTTTTAGGTCTTCTTCCAAGAAGGGGAGAAGAGAGCTATCCCACAGACTCCCAATGCTCTGATTTCAAACAGAGATCTATCTGATCAGGCCACTTTCTCACTGCAAGTATTTCTAGTCCATTAGTCAGCAGGAGCCACTCTCCGCATGCCTTTGCCTCCCTGCTTCTGGACCAGGAGTCAAGCAGGTCAGAACTTCACTCCACACTCTGCATTTCTGTCCCATTTCTGGTCCACAGAGATGATTATCTTGTTTTTGAGTTCAGAAAGCCTTTTTAAAACAATATATATTTCATATATTATTGATCTCTTTGGAGCCAAAGGTATGTCTCTTCCTTCTAAGTGTGAACTTATGACACCATCTTCACCAGAAGTCTGAGCTCCCAGAGACTTTTTAAAAGGTCCCAAATGCCATCCTCTCCTAGAAACATTTTCAAGCTAATGGAATGAAATTAAAGTTTTTAAAGGAAGTTATATGGTAGTTTCTTTATAGCAGCATGATACCCAGTGAAACAAGCTGGCTGTTAACATAAGTTTAGGAAAATTCAATATTTACAAGTTCAGTTGAATAGGTCTCTGCCACTTTCACATTATAGACAGAAATCTTAAAATTCATCTTGCCTAAAGTAATTCTGTCTTTTACAATTCTGGTACACTAGAACTAAATAGGAACATCCCAGCCATAATAATAATACTAAAGACACTCTAATAATTGCTGTTATATTTCAAAACTATAGCAAATCAAACATCAAAAATTTCCTATGCTGAATTTTAAAATGTGCCTATTTATTCTGTTTATTAAATTCACGGCACCTCTAGGATTAACTTCTTGATACTTGTATCACCAAATACTGCTACCTGACTGTAATATTTAGACTCTTCAGATTGACACAAATCCAAAAATTGTATTTCCACACTTCAAAAATACTCATCTAATCCCAAATATAGATATAATTGTAGCAATAGGTACCATTTACTTTTTTTTTTTTACATGAATTATCTCATTTAATCCTCAAAATCACTCTATTACTAACTTTTCTCTTTATGGGAGACAAAGTACTAATAATCAAATACTCTTTAAATATGACAACTATTAAAAATCAAGTTGAGGCAGAGGACCTGAATTTTCAAAGAAGACGCACAGATGGCCAAGAGACACATGAAAAGATGCCAAACATCACTGATCATCAGGAAAATGCAAACCAAAACTACAACAAGGTATCACCTCACACCCGTCAGAATGGCTAGTATCAACAAGACAAGAAAAAATACCAAGTGTGTGGCAAGGATGTGGAGGAAAGGGAATCCTTGTACACTGCTGGCAGAATTGCAAATTTCTGCAGTCACTAGGGAAAGTAGTATGGAGGATTCTCAAAAAACTAAAGATAGAAATACCATAAGACCCATCAATTCCACTTCTGGGAATCTACTCAAATAAAAGGAAATCATTAATTCAAAAAGAAATATGTATCCCTATGTTTATTGCAGCTCTATTTAAAATAGCCAAGATATGGAAGCAACTAAGGTATCTATCAGTAAGTGAATGGATAAAGAAGATGTGGTACATAATACAATGAAATATTATTCAGCCCTAAAAAAGAAAGAAATCTTGCCATTTGCAACAACATGGGTGAACACAGAGGGTATTAGGCTAAGTGAAATAAGTCAAGCCAGAGAAAGGTGAATACCATATTTCTTTCTGAAAAACAAAACAAACTGGCAAACAAACAAAACAGAAATAGATTCATAAACACAGAAAACAGAAGTTGTTTACCATGGGAGAGACTGAGGGATGGGTGAAATAGGTGAAGAAGTCAAAGAGGTACAAATTTCAAATTACAAAATAATTTATTCACAGGGATGGAAGTACAGCATAGGGAATATAGCTCAGAATATTATATCTTTGTATGGTGACTGACACCATGGTGAGCATTTAGTAATGTATATAATTGATGAATCACTAAGTTCATCTAAAACCAATGTAATATTGTATATAAACTATAGTTCAACAGATAAATCAATGGAATGAGAGCTCACTAACACACACACAAAAGCCAAGCTGTGACCCATGTTAAAACAAGAGTCGCAGGAAGGGAAAAAGCTAAACTTGAGACCTGAGAAACACCTCCTCTCCTCTTCCTCCTAACAAGGACTTCAATGATTCCTTTTGGGAAGAACCACCCACTGGGGTTCAGCCTGGAGGCAAGGGGCAGATTAAGAAACCTTCTTACTCCAGGTTTTTGTGTCACACAAAAGCTGATGTCTGGCAGGGAAATGAAGCCTACTGCCAGATAGCAACTGCCAGGTCAAGGTCTAGATATAACAATTAAGATTCAACATGACCTCTGGTTACTGAGTTAATGAAACACAAATCAACCAACAGTCTACTGAGTTTCAAAGAAAACTGCAAAATTCTAAACCAGAAAAATAAAAAGTTATGATTGTTCCCTAAAGTAATCCATGATCCCACATCACAACAAACTTAAGTGGGCTGCTAAAATATATAATCCCCAGAAAGGGAATCCTTCATAGCAGGAGCTCTTCCAGAAGGGCAAACTAGAGCTGCCAAACAGACCAAGTAATGAACACTTGCTACAAAAGACATCTCAGGATATTCCTGGCCAGCTGGGAGCCATGGACCTGGTAAATACTGTGTTTTTTTCCTTTCTCTTTTCCAAATTGTTTTCAATGTAGCTTTTCTGTTTCTCCTTCATCATTGTAAACTGGGAAAAGAGAGGTCGAGAAGAATAATTAAAATTCACATTTACTTATAGTTTCCAGAGATTTCAAGTTGAATGGAATAACTAGATGAGTCTAGGTTATCTTCTTTTAGGGAGGAAACAGGTTTGTTTTCAAATGCACATGGAACAGTTGCATTAGTTAAGCATGTTTCTGAATTGTATGTATATAAGGGTAAGCATGCATGGTAGGTAGTTTGTAAGGCGGCCCGCAGTGATCCCTGCCTCCCGGTGTTCACATACTTGTGTAAGTCTCTCCGCTTGTGTGTGGATTGGGCCTAGTGGCTTGCTTCTCGTGAACAGAACATGGCAAAAGTGATGAGATGTCACTTCTGCCTGCAGATCAGAAAGAACTGACTTACAGCTCGCTCATGCTCTCTCTGGCCCTTCTTACCTACTTGTTCTGATGAAGCATGCTGCTGCTGTGAGCTGCTCTCCGGAGAAGCTACATACAAGGAATTGAGGGTGGCCTCCAGTCAACAGTTAACAAGGACCTTGGTTCAACAGAACTTGATAAACAGAATCCTGCTGACAACCATGTCAGAGAGCTAGTAAGCCAATTCTTCCCTATTTGAACCTTCAGCTGTGACTAAAGCCCTGGCCAACACCTTGATTGCAGCCTTGTGAGAGACACTGAGCCAGAAAGCCCAGCTGAGCCATGCGTGGATTCCTCACCCACAAAAACTGAGAAATTAGAAATGTTGCTGTTTTAAACCATTACATTTTAAGATGATTTGTTATGCAGCAGCAAGTAAATAATACAATATGGATGCTAAGCAGCCAAAGAATAGAATATAGTAGATATACGTTGGGTTTTGTCTGCCCAGAATCAAATGCCATCTTTCCTGGTAAACATGCTTGGTTTTCCTTTGGGGAACAATTCCCTCCATTATTCTCAGTGACTGGTGGTTCAGATGGGGTTGACTCATCCTCTCCTCGCCTCCCAACTAAATACACTTGACCTACACTTGGCACATGAAACCCAATGCTGAGACTTCTGCTGGAATTACTGGGGGAAGATGGGAAAAGCACTCTTTCTATTGACTTAAAGTTGATGGAATGTAAGCCTGGAGATTCCAAGTGCACAAAATAGAGCTTTTGTGAAAACGAAGCCAATGAGGAGAAAAAGAGAGTCAAGAAAGAGAGGTGATAAAGTGACATTTTGAAGCCTCTCAATCCAACAATGCCGCAAGTCAGTCTATTTCTTGACTTCACATAAACCAAATTTCTTTTCTCTTCATTGTTTACCTTAAACCAATTTGAGATGAATTTATTAAAAAAAAAAAAAAAACCACAACCCAGATTTTCAGCAAACTAATCTAGTTCTCTTGAGACCAGGGACCAAATCTGTCTCATTCACAAGTGTATTCCCATTGCATAGCCCAATGCCTCAAAAGTAGAAATCACTCAGTAAATTTCTATTGAATGAGTAAATGAAAGTATTCTGAGAAAAACACTGAATAGACCCAACATGACACAAACGTAATACAAATGTTTTATAATTACCGAGAGAATAAAACCCCTTTGAAAAACAAAATAAGATACTAGTTCTAAAACTTTGAAAGATTATTTACAAAAACATTATTTTAAAAATAAAGACAACTCAGATTAAGCAAACCATCTCATCTCATGTAAAAATCCTCTAATCTCTAAGACAAGTCTTTTTTATTGTGAAAGGAAAACTTTTTCTAAATATATTCTCACCTTGGGGCATTTAAAAAATTAAGGCTAGAACTTATTTTAGCAGTACTATATTAGCTAGCCCCTGCTGTATGAAAAAAATAACTATGTCCCAAATTAGTTGACTGGAACTCATAATGCATTCTTTGTCATAGACATAATACTACAAGAAACGTTGCAGTTGCCAGATTAATTAGTAGAAATATGTATTTACCTCATTACCTAGTCAAACCACTAATTTACAAGATATAAAGAAAAGACAGGAGTACGTCAAACCACACAATGAGGATACAATCATCAAATTCCAAACTGTGGGAACTTCTGCTGGAAAATTTAGTTTCTGTAACAAACTGCTGGGAGAAAAACCACAGATGGAAGAAGAATCTATAGACTAAAAGAAATGGAGAAGGGGTATCAACCAACTGCAATATGTTAACCATTTAGGGTCCTAATTCAACAAACTTCTAAAATTGTGATATGTAGAAAACAACTGAAAATTTGAACATGTCCTGGATATTTGATAACATTAAGGAATTACTATTTTTAAGGTTTGATAATGTTATTGTGTTTATGTTAAAGAGAGTCCTTATCTTTTAGTGGTGTATACTGAAAATTTTATAGGTGAAATATGAAATCTGAACTTGCTTCAAAATAATTGGGGGAGATGCTCAAGATGGTGGCATGAGCAGGGTGGTGGAAATCTCCTCCCAAAACCATATATATTTTGAAAATACAGCAAATTCAACTATTCCTAAAACAGTGACCAGAAGATACAGTACACCAGCCAGGCTACAACTACATCTGCGAGAACTCAACACCTCACGGAAAAGGGTAAGATACAAAGCCGTGACCTGGCGGGATCCAAGTACTCTCCCCATGCAAACTCACTAGTGGGAGGAAAAGAATCAGAGTGGGGGGGGAGTGGAAGCACAGGACTGCTAAATAACCAGCCCCAGTAATCTGCACAGGGAACACAGACACATTGCATGATGTACTGGATATTAGAGGAATGGAAAAGCAAAATCCGAGACTGAGACTATGAACAGATTCCCACAGCCAGCTGCCCTGGGACAAAAGAAAAGCACGTGCTCTAAAAGTCTTAAAGGGACAAGGGTTTAATAAGTGGACAAAATCGTCCTTGCACACTCAGCTCAGCAGCCTGCGAACTTTAAGGAACCTCAAGCGCCCTAACTCCATGGGTGGCAATGCAACTCCAAAGCCCCTCAGGCATAAACAGCCTGCCGTTCACTTCCCCTGCTGGTCCTGCAAGCAAACCAGCTGACCCGCCATTGATGCGGAACAGCCGGGGAGCAGCACTGCCCACTGCAACCACACCAAGCCTTCTCCGTGGGCATGGCTAACTGGCCCAGACCCAGGGGCTGACCCCTGCACACAGCTGACTGGCACAGACAGCGGAGACTGGCGCACAGTACGGAAGTCACAAAGGGACTCTGTTCTTGCGGCGAACACGTGCTGCTTGCCTGAAACCCCCACCGGTGCTCTAGGCCAACCCGAAGGCCACCCCGCCCATGGCAGCTCAGGGAATTAACCCAAAGGCTGCGCCCTGTGCACGGTTACTCGGCACAGACAGTGGACACTGGTGCAGAGTCCAGGAAGCACAGGAAGGGGCTCTGTTCTTGCGGTGAACACCGCTGCTCGCCTGCAACACCTGACAGTGCCCCAGGCCATCCTGAGGGCTGCCCTGAACACGGCAGCTCATGGGATTAACTCAAAGGCTGCCCCTGCCTGCGGTTGACCAGCACAGATAGTGGAGACTGGTGCAGAGTCTGGGAAGCAGGAAGGGGCTCTTTTCTCACAGTAAAAATGTACTGCTTGTCCGCAACCCCCACCAGTGCCCTAGGCCATGCAGAGGCCCGCCCTAACCACGGCAGCTCAGGGGATTAACCCAGAAGCTGCTCCCTGTGTGTGGCTGACCAGCACAGGCATAAGAGACAGGCAAGGTGACCAGCAAGCAGGAAGGTACTTTGTTCTCCCAGCTAACACACACACAACTCACTGGTGACCACTCCCATCACCATGAAAAGACAGAAGAATCTTGTTCAATCTAAAATCCCTCAAACACCAGAGAGAGGGCTTGGTGAGACCGAAATCACCAATCTTCCCGAAACAGAACTCAAAATAAAAGTCATAAGCATGCTGACGGAGCTACAGAGAAATATGCAGGAGCTAAGGGATGAATTCTAGAGGGAGATTAAAAAAATGAAACAAACAATGGAAGGACTTAAGAGCAGACTGGATGAGGTGGAAGAGACTGTTAATGGAACAGAAATCAGAGAACAGGAATACAGAGAAGCTGAGGCAGAGAGAAATAAAAGGATCTCTAGGAATGAAAGAATATTAAGAGAACTGTGTGACCAATCCAAATGGAACAATATTCACATTATAGGAGTACCAGAAGAAGAGAGAGAAAAAGTGATAGAAAGTGTCTTTGAAGAAATAATTGCTGAAAACGTACCCAATCTGGGAAGGAAACAGTATCTCAGACCATGGAAGTCCACAGATTTCCAACAAAACAGACTCAAGAAGGAAAACACCAAGACATATAATAATTAATATGGCAAAGATCAAAGACAAGGATGGAGTATTAAAAGCAGCCAGAGAGAGAAAAAATATCACCTATAAAGGAAAACCCATGAGGCTATTATCAGACTTCTCAGCAGAAACCTTACAGGCCAGAAGGGAGGGGCATGATATATTCAATGAAATTCAACAGAAGGGCCTCCAACCAATAATACTCAGGTATTCAGCAAGATTATCACTTAAATTTGAAAGAGGGATTAAACAATTCCCAGATAAACAAAGGCTGAGGGAATTTACCTCCCACAAACCATCTCTACAGTGTATGTTAAAGGGAGTGCTCTAGATAGAAGTGCTCTTAAGGCTAAACATATGCCACCAGAGAAAATAAAACCACAGCAAAGAAAGGAGACCAACCAAATACTAACTAAATGCAAAATAAAATCAGCTATCCACAAAATCAGTCAAGGGAAACACAAATAGTATAGAATAAAACACCGAACATATAAAGAGTGGAAGAGGAAGAAAAAGAAGAGAGATAAATGAAGAATCATCAGACTGTTTTTATAATAGTGTAATAAGTGAGTTAAGTTAGACAGTTAGATAGTAAAGAAGGTACCCTTGAAGCTTTGGTAACTACAAATACAAAGCCTGCAATGGTATTAAGTACATATCTATCGATAATCACCCTAAATGTAAATGGACTGAATGCACCAATCAAAAGACACAGTGTAACAGAATGGATAAAAAAGCAGGACACATCTATATGCTGCCTACAAGACACTCACTTCAAATGCAAAGACATACACAGACTAAAACTGAAGGGATGGAAAAAGATATTTCATGCAAACAACAAAGAGAAAAAAGCAGGTGTTGCAGTACTTGTATCAGACAAAACAAAGAAAGTAACAAGAGACAAAGAAGGACATTACATAATGATAAAGGGGGCAGTCCAACAAGAAGATATAACCATTATAAATATCTATGCATCCAAAACAGGAGTACCTACATATGTGAAACAAATACTAACTGAATTAAAGGAGGAAATAGAATGCAATGCATTTATTCTAGGAGACTTCAACACACCACTAGCTCCAAAGGACAGATCAACCAGACAGAAAATAAGGAAGGACACAGAGGCACTCAACAACACACTAGAACAGATGGACCTAACAGACATCTACAGAACTCTACACCAAAAAGCAGCAGGATACACATTCTTCTCAAGTGCACATGGAACATTTTCCAAAAGAGACCATATACTAGGCCACAAAAAGAGCCTCAGAAAATTCAAAAAAATTGAAAATCTACCAACCAAGTTCTCAGATCATCACAAAGGTATAAAACTTTGAGAAGAAATGAATTGTACAAAGAAAACAAAAAGGCTCACAAACACATGGAGGCTTAACAACATTCTCCTAAATAATCAATGGATCAATGACCAAATTAACCCAGAGATCAAGCGATATATGGAGACACGTGAAAACAACAGCACAATGCCCCAACTTCTGTGGGACACAGCGAATGCAGTTCTAAGAGGAAAGTCTGTAGCAATCCAGGCCTATTTAAAGACCGAAGAACAATCCCAAATGAATAGTCTAAACTTGCAATTATTGAAACTGGAAAAAAGAAGAACAAATGAGGCCCAAACTCAGCAGAAGGAGGGTCATAATAAAGATCAGAGAATAAATAAATAAAGTCAGAAGAATAAAACAACAGAAAAAAATCAATAAAACCTAGAGCTGGTTCTTTGAAAAAATAAACAAAATAGATAAATCCCTAGCCAGACTTAATAAGAGAAAAAGAGGATCTACACACATAAACAGAATCAGAAATGAGAAAGGAAAAACCACTATGGACACCACAGAAATACAAAGAATTATTAGAGAATACTATAAAAATATATATGCTAAAAAACTGGATAACCTAGAAGTAATGAAAAACTTTATAGAAAAATACAACCTTCCAAGACTGACCAAGCAAAAAACAGAAAATTTAAACAGACCAATTACCATCAACGAAACTGAATCAGTAATCAAAAAACTACCCAAAAACAAAATCCCCAGACCAGATGGATTCACCACTGAATTTTATCAGACATTTAGAGAAGACATAATACCCATTCTCTCCTTAAAGTTTTCCAAAAAATAGAAGAGGAGGGAATACTTCCAAACTCATTCTATGAAGCCAGCATCACTCTAATACCAAAACCAGGCAAAGACACCACAAAAAAAGAAAACAACAGACCAATATCCATGATGAACATAGATGCAAAAATACTCAACAAAATATTAACAAAATGAATTCAAAAATACAACAAGAGGATCATATGCCATGATCAAGTGGGATTCATCTCAGGGAAGCAAGATGGTACAACATTTGAAAATCCATCAACATCATCCACCACATCAACAAAAAGAAGGACAAAAACCACATGATCATATCCATAGATGCTGAAAAAGCATTCAACAAAATTCAACATCCATTCATGATAAAAACTCTAAAAAAAATGGGTATAGAGGGCATGTACCTCAACATAATAAAGGCCATATATGACAAACCCACAGCCAACATCACACTTAACAGCGAGAACCTAAAACTTTTCCCCTAAGATCAGGAACTAGACAAGGATACCCACTCTCCGCACGTTTTATTCAACATAGTACTGGAGGTCCTAGCCATGGCAATCAGACAATACAAAGAAATAAAAGGCATTCAGTTTGGTAAAGAAGAAGCCAAATTGTTACTGTTTGGAGATGACATGATATTGTACATAAAAAAACCCTAAAGAATCCAGACCAAAACTACTAGAACTAATATCTGAATTCAGCAATGTTTCAGGATACAAAATTAATACACAGAAATCTGTTGCATTCCTATACACTAACAATGAACAAGCAGAAAGACATATCAGGAAAACAATTCCATTCACAATTACATCAAAAAGAATAAAATACCTCAGAATAAACCTAACCAAGGAAGTGAAAGACCTATACCCTGAAAACAACAAGACATTCTTCAGAGAAATTAAAGAGGACACTAATTAATGGAAATTCATCTCATGCTCTTACATAGGAAGAATTAATATTGTCAAAATGGCCATCAGCCTAAACCAATCTACAGATTCAATGCAATCCCTATCAAAATACTGACAGCATTCTTCAACGAACTGTAACACATAGTTCTAAAATTCATATGGAACTACAAAAGACCTCAAGTAGCCAAAGCAATCCTGAGAAGGAAGAATAAAGCAGGGGCGTCTCACTTTCCAACTTCAAGCTCTATTACAAAGCCACAGTAATCAAGACAATTTGGTACTGGCACGAGAACAGATCCATAGACCAGTGGAACAGAATAGAGAGTCCAGATATAAACCCAAGCATATATGGTCAATTAATATATGACAAAGGAGCATGGATATACAATGGGGAAATGACAGCCTCTTCAACAGCTTGTGTGGGCAAAACTGGACTGCTACATGTAAGAGAATGAAACTGGATTACTGCCTAACTCCATACACAAAAGTAAACTTGAAATGGATCAAAGACCTGAATGTAAGTCATTAAACTATAAAACTCTTAGAAGAAAACAGGCAAAAATCTCCTGGACATAAACATGAGCAACTTCTTCATGAACTTATCTCCCCGGGGGGCAAGGGAAACAAAAGCAAAAATGAACAAGTGGGACTATATCAAACTAAAAAGGTTCTCTATGGCAAAGGACTCCATCAGTAGAACAAAAAGGCATCCTACAGTATGGGAGAATATATTCATAAATGACATATCCGATAAGAGGTTGACATCTAAAATATACAAAGAGCTCATACACCTCAACAAACAAAAAGCAAATAATCCAATTAAGAAATGGGCAGAGGATCAGAACAGACACTTCTCCAAGGAAGAAGTTCAGTTGGCCAACAGGCACACGAAAAGATGCTCCACATAGCTAATCATCAGAGAAATGAAAATTAAAACCACAATGAGATATCACCTCACACCCGCTAGCATGGGCACCATCCAAAAGACAAACAACAATAAATGTTGGTGAGGATGTGGAGAAGGGGAACCCTCCTACACTGCTGTTGGGAATGTAACTATTGTGGAAAGCAATATGGAGCCTAAAAAAACTCAAAATAGAAATACCATTTGACCCACGTATTCCACTCCTAGGAATCTACCCTAAGAATGCAGGAGCCCTGTTTGAAAAAGATATATGCACCCCTATGTTTATCGCAGCTCTATTTACAATAGCCAAGAAATGGAAGCAACCTAAGTGTCCATCAGTAGATGAATGGAATATCACTTCTCGGCCTTTTGGCTAAGATCAAGTGTAGTAGATGAATGGATAAAGAAGATGTGGTACATATATAGGATGGAATGTTATTCAGCCCTAAGAAGAAAACAAATCCTACCATTTGCAACAACATGGATGGAGCTAGAGGGTATTATGCTCAGTGAAATAAGCCAAGCAGAGAAAAACTATCAAATGATTTCACTGATCTGTGGGCTATAAGCACAAAGAAAAAACTGAAGGAACAAAACAGCAGCCGACTCACAGAACCCAAGAATGGACTAACAGTTACCAAAGGGAAATTGACTGGGAGGATGGGTGGGAAGGGAGGGATAAGGGGGAAAAATGGGCATTACGATTAGCACACATAATGTAAGGCAGGGGTTTCACTGGGAAGACAATATAACACAGAGAAGACAAGTAGTGATTCTATAGCATCTTACTACGCTGATGGACAGTGACTGTAATGGGGTATGTGGTGGGGACTTGATAATGGGTGGAGTCTAGTAACCATAATGTTGCTCATGTAATTGTATATTAATGGTACAAAAATAAAAAAATAGTAATAATTGGGGAAGGGGGAAGTAGACATGGACATGGGTTGGGGAGGCTGGATCAAGGATTGATTGTTGTTGGGGCTGGATGATGAGTACATATGGTTTCATTATACTACTCTGTCTATTTTTGTGTATGTTTTAAATTCTCAATAGTAAAAAGTTTAAAAATTTTTAAATAACAAACAGAACAAAGAAAAATTATAATGCACTAGTCATGAATCTGGTGACCAAATTTTAAAATGTGGATACTTAGGCTATAGACTATTTTAATAGAGACATCCAAGAAATCACAAGACATATGCTTCCAAATTTTTATAATAATTATAATAATCTAAATTCTGAATACAGAAGACAGAGACAACCAATACATTTAGGAGGAACAGGAAGTAGGCAGAGTTCTTTTTTCTGTGATAGAGGGTTTACCACTGACACATTGTCCACAGTCTCCTCCTCTTGCCCTTAATCAACAAACTTTAAAAATATAAGATCAACACTTATATACAAGACACTGGGGTAGGCCCTCTAGGGGAGAAAAAGATGAGTACATATTTCTTAAATTCTTCAAGTTTTACTCTCCCTGCCTCACCCCATAACCACAGTGGATGTGGGCACTCAGGTTCTATATCAGTAAAAGGATCTTGTCTTAAGTCAATGAAAAAGTCACTAATGGTATACTTAAAATAGTTCTAATATGACTGAATTTGTTATAAACTTTATTTAAGTACAATTAATCAGGATAACTCCATATTCTGTATAGTGAGCTAATGCAAAAAGAAGCAGGTTTAGTCAACCATGGAACAAAAATCATACCTGCATGGTCCTTCTTTTTGTTAATGTTACTTGAAAATTTTTCCACTCCCAACGTTGCTCCACTACATGTGCAAAAACAACATGTCCATTTCCACAGGCTCCAGCAATCTGAGTGCCATCAATTGACCATGCAATATTAAATATGCTGCCAGTGTTGGGCTTTTCTAAAGCATATGACCACTGGGGAGGAAAGAACAACAGAAAAATTGATTTATATTTTTAAATGTTAAAGAAGTTTTAAATTGAGCATGTTAATATACTAATTTTTAAGAGAATGTATTTTTATTCTAAAATTATTAAGAAGTATTTCGTTAATAAAATCACAGTGTACTAAATGCAAGATACAGGTGTAATTGTTAAAGTACATAATAGAATAACATGATAAAAGTGTATGAAGTCTGTTAAGAACTGCAAAATGCCCATACCATTTCAATTCACATCAATACTTTTAAGTAGTAACACAGAGCAAGTAAACACAAAGATCCTGTAGAAGAAACACACATCTTACTATTAATTCTTAAGGATCTCTATAGTCACTACATCTAAAAATTTTATTACAATACTTCAATAATGCCATTAAAATTTTTAATTAAACACATAACGTAACTAAAACATCTCTCTGACACACAACTTGACTCATGAAAAGTATAGGCAAGTGGATGTTTTCCTTTTTTTTTTCATACTGCAGTAAGAATAACCTGTTCTAGAATCTATGTGTTTGAACATCTTATCTACAGATAGCAATATACATCAACTGGGACATAAAAGATTCTTGTAGTGTGTGTGAATAAGACTAAGAAAAAAACCAAAAAATTTTAAAGGTGGTATTATATACATGTCCTTTCATTTTTCAGAAGCAACATATGTATTCGTTACATATGTGTATAAGGATGATTACTTATTTGACTAATTTCATATACATTCTCTTTCCATTCTTTCAGCACTGAATATGCTGAAATTAAATCTTGATTTTTGTTGTGATAGTTGTTTTTTGCTATTGGGTGGGTATTTATTTCTGTTCTACATCACTATTTTTTAGATATACTCATTATTAGTTATAAGCTCACTGACAAAGAATCTGGAGAAAAATGGAAAAAATATAGAGCAGATTCACTAATTCACACTACTATAAATCAAGACTAAAATCAACAAAAATGTTGAATAATTCTTACTACTGCCTGACACATTTTATCAACTCCCTTCCTACCCTCTTCAAACCTCCATGGCTTAAGTGAAAGGCCCTATACAATAATAAAGTTAGCAAGGAGGAGGTAATGAACAAACCATAAACTCTGCTTCATCAGCGGCATGAAAATACTAGAAACTTTCTTTTCTCAAATCAAGATGAATATGTTAAAAAATATATATATATATAATACTTGAGGTTATCTTTTTAAAATACTGTAGAAGACTAGGAAATTCAAGGATACAAAATAATCTGCTTTTGGTAATAAAATGAAATTAATTTATTTGTGTTTGACAATCAAGAATTATTAAATACTACATGCTACTATTTTACATAAAGATTAAAAGTGGTTGGTATAGATAAATGAGACTCAGTTTGTTAATATAATACTTAATGGCTTGGGCAGGCTTATGGCACATCTCTCATTCTAAATCTAAACTATTTTTATGGTATAAATGGAACAGAGAGCTTATTTTAAGTTGTATTTTTAAACTATAGATTCATATTTTTAAACTACTTACTTTAAACTTTGATCTTAAAATACCCAAGGAACCAAGTCAGCCAGAAAGAAACATCTTACTACAACTAAACATAGAAATACTTATCTAACAACTCATGGATACCTGATCCTAAGAGTAGAAAAGGTAAAGAAAGGTTTAGGTAATATTATCATCACCTATATTCCCCTGATTTCTTTCACAGTCCATATAAACCAACAAAAATAAAATCTGCAACATGCAACTTATCACAAAAATACATTTCAAAGAATATATAGCAGTATCATGATACTCCAGCCATACTAAATTCTTGCTTTTTTTAAAGATTAATAAGTGATTTCTCTCTTTTAGATTAGTAATTTAAAAAAATACAAGCACAAGCAAATCATTAGAATACAGTCTTGCATAGTTACTATATTTGAGGGGAAAGGACTATATTTTGTCCAATCAGTAAACTTAATAATTTTTATTAATAAGTGCCTTGCCTGAGAATTTCAGCCCCAGGCAAGTACACTATGGATTCAATGACACCAAGAAATGACAACAGAACGTTCTTGGGGTAAAAGGGTTATACCCAGCTTAACTCTTACTTTGGCAGGTCGAGCACTACGATCACACCTACATCTGCAGGTCCATAATCCACCTTCATCTCTCCCACCACCCAGAGCACAGGGCAGAGCTCCTTACATAGTGACTCAGTCAATAATAGCCCATTGCCTACGGGTGTGGGAGCAGTAGGCCAGTTAAGTAATCAAGTAGTTTAGGGTCAGGTGGGGATCCTGGCCATAGGAACTTCCATTTTCCCCACAGTGAGTCAAAAAGATCTATTTATCACTTGTGCTTTTAAAGAGACTTTTAACACTCTTTTCTTCTCCAAATATGTAAGGAATATTGGGTTCACATTTGCATTTCTAACCTCTAGAAAGTAATGAGGCTGCCTCTCTGGATGTAATTTAGTGGTACTGAAGATGGATTTTTAAAAAACTCTTTCACTTGTGCTTACATCTTTCTTTAACCAAACTATCCCTTAAAGACAGTGTTACTCAAACTATGCTCAGGCCAGCAGCATCTCTATAGCCTGAGATCTTGTTAGAAATGTAAATTAATGGGCCCCACCCTATCCTACAGAATTTTACCCTATAGAGTATGAGGGCCAGGAAACTTCTAATGAGCTCTTCAGAGTACTGTGCACAGTGAAGTTAGGATACTGGTGCTCAACGGTGGTTGCATATTAGAATCATCTGAGCAGCTTAAAAAAACAAAAACAAAAACCCTATGTTGAGAAAATGGAAGTCACTATGGCCAGGATTCTCACCTGAGCATGGTGTGTTTGCTCACTACACATGTGTGGGCAGTATGTTGTTATTGACTCTATAGAAAAAGCTCCACCCAGTGCTCTGGGATGCACGGCTGCAGGACAGCAGAGGCAGAAATGGTGGCAGCACAGAAGACAGAGACCGAGATGGCTGTGGGGGCAGAGACCAGCTTGCTGCATGCAGACTTGCTCTGAGGTAGACAGGATTCTAGCACTTGACCTGTCACAGTGGGAATAAAGTTGGGTATTGTCTTGCCAATGGGTTTCAACCCCGGGCAACTTCACTATGGATTCAATGTCACCAAAGAAAATGACAGCAAACGTTCTTTGGGGTGAAAGGGTTTATTACCCGGCTTGTTCTCCCAGCAGTAGGTCAAGCACTAACGTCAGTGTCTCTGCCCAGAGCACTGGGCCGAGCTCTCTGTACACCACAATAATAGCTTATTGCCTAAAGGTATGGAAGTGGTAGCCTAGCAACGGGCCAGTTACATGATCAGGTGGTTTAAGTTCAGTGAGGATCCTGGCCTAGAGACCCCAACTTCCCCACACTCTACCCCTCCAGGATTCTTGCCTTACAATCTACACGCTTTCAATCTTCCGCAATGGTCCCTGAGCAAGAAAGCTGAAGCACTGTGATGAGATTCCAACAGCAACAGAGGATAACAACAACTTAGAGATTATAACAAAAATTAAGATACAACAAGATTTTGATACAGGTAACAAAAATTATAATAATCCTCAACCAGAGGAGGTTCCTAATAACAAAAAATTATAATAATCCTCAAGCCAGAGGAGGTTCCCAATCCACAAAGACCTTAGGGGTGATAAGACACATTTTAATGACAACAACATAGGCAAATCTTGTCCATCAGATAGGATGCATGCAAGAGAGTGGTCCTGTGATAGGACTGTAGCAGGAAGGGGGTCCCGTTCCATTATCTTTCCCCCACAACCTATTTTATTGAAATTATACTCATGCTTTGCTCTCATAGTTTAATGGTACTTTGAGACATAACATAATATTGAGCTAAAATGTAACATTTATGGAACACCTACTAGGTGTTAGGTGTTGATTTTGAAAACACTAAAAGTAAATTCTATAAAAGAACTCTGATTTTATATTGGTTGCCAAGTTCTCAGTTCTGGACAACAGGATCTCATATTGTAAAGGAAGCACAGTTCCCCTAATTTTTGGTTTATACTTAAAAGGTTTCTAGGAAAACTGGTTTTATAGCACATCTGAAAATAAAATTCTAATTTTCATTATAAAGTCAGAAACTTATTCAAGTAAAAAGAAAATCTCTTGGAGACTTAAACCGAAAACTTCTGGCAAATTAGGCTAAAGTGACTTTGAAATACAAATGTTAACCTACTGGGTTGGTTGCCTCCATCCTCTATTTTCTAGGACTTGGCTCCTTGCCAGAAATCCCTATGGTTACTCTGTTAGAGTCCTGATACCCATGATATATAGTATACCCCAAATCTGATTAGACTAGGCATGAGTACCTAACCTAGGCTGGACCAGTGGCCCCTTCTACAAGGTATTAAAATTAGGACTAAGATTCTTATCTCAATCTGCCTGCCCTCTTGAATAGAGGAATTGAGAAAGCTATTAACACTGGTGACCTTTCAGCAGAAAATGGTGTAATAGCAGGGGTCAGTTTGCAGGGAAAGGAAAAAGAGCAGAGATATGCAGACAGAAACAGGGGCAAAAGACACAAAAGGAACACTTTCTGTGTTTTTACAGCACTCCAGTTTCTGATTTCTAAGGCCTAGCTACATCCATGCCCTGGTTTCTGGAAGATATTCCTGTAACCTTGTAGACAATTCCTCTTTTTGCTTAATGGTTTCTGCTAATTGCATCCAGCTATAATAAAATATAGAGTGAGTTGGAAGTTACAAGATCAGCTGCACTTCTCTAGCACTGCTTGAGTTTTCCCACTTCTGGCATGCCAAGTGCACTGCTGCCTCTTCCTGTAGAACCATCTTATATTAAAAACAAGGAAACAAACAACACACTAATACTACGCATGAGAGGAAGAAAATTGTATGTCCAATGCCCATGGAAAAGTTATAGAATTCCTCCTGAGAAGGAAGAATAAAGCTGGGAGAATTATGCTCCCCAACTTCAGGCTCTACTACAAAGCCATAGTAATCAAGACAAATTGGTACTGGCACAAGAACAGACTCATAGACCAATGGAATAGACTAGAGAGCCCAGATATAAACCCAACTATATATGGTCAATTAATATATGATAAAGGAGCCATGGATATACAATGTGGAAATGACAGCCTCTTCAACAACTGGTGTTGGCAAAACTGGACAGCTACATGTGAGAGAATGAAACTGGATTACGGTCTAACCCCATACAAAAAAAAAGTAAACTCAAAATGGATCAAATACCTGAATGTAAGTCATGAACCCATAAAACTCTTAGAAGAAAACGTAGGCAAAACTCTCTTGAATATAAACATGAGAAACTTTTTCCTGAATGCATCTCCTTGGGCAATGGAAACAAAAGCAAAAAATGAATAAATGGGACTACACCAAACTAAAAAGCTTCTGTACAGCAAAGGATACCATCAGCAGAACAAAAAGGCATCCTACAGTATGGGAGAATATATTTGTAAATGACATATCCGACAAGGGGTTAACATCCAAAATATATAATGAACTCACAACGCCTCAACACCCAAAAGGCAAATAACCCTATTAAAAAATGGGCAGAGGATATGAAGAGACAGTTCTCCAAAGAAGAAATTCAGATGCCCAACAGACACATGAAAAGATGCTCCACATCGCTAATTATCAGGGAAATGCAAATTAAAACCACAATGAGATATCACCTCACACCAGTTAGGATTGCCAACATAGAAAAGACTAGGAACAACAAATGCTGGCAAGAATGCGGAGAAAGAGGAACCCTCCTACACTGCTGGTGGGAATGTAAATTAGTTCAACAATTGTGGAAAGCAGTATGGAGGTTCCTCAAAAAACTCAAAATAGAAATACCATTTGACCCAGGTATTCCACTCCTAGGAATCTACCCTAAGAATGCAGGAGCCCAGTTTGAAAAAGACATATGCACCCCTATGTTTATTGCAGCACTATTTACAATAGCCAAGATATGGAAGCAACCTAGGTGTCCAATAGTAGATGAATGGATAAAGAAGATGTGGTACATATACACAATGGAATACTATTCAGCCATAAGAAAGAAACAAATCATACCATTTGCAACAACATGGATGGAGCTAGAGGGTATTATGCTCAGTGAAATAAGTCAGGCAGAGAAAGACAAATACTAAATAATTTCCCTCATTTGTGGAGTATAACAATGAAGCAAAACTGAAGGAACAAAATAGCAGTAGACACAGACTCCAAGAAGGGACTAGCAGTTACTGAAGGGGAGGGGTGGGGGAATGTGGGTGGGGAGGGAAGGAGAAGGAGATTGTGGGGTATCATGATTAGTGCACATGGTTTGTGGGGGGTCATGGGGAAGACAGTGTAGCAGAGAAGATAAGTAGGAACTCTGTGGCGTCTTACTACAGTGATGGACAGTGACTGCAATGGAATATGGGGGGTACTCGATAATAAGGGTGAATGTAGTAACCACATCTTTTTTCCTCTGAAACCTTCATAAGAGTATATATCAATGACATCTTAATAAAAAAAAAAGAAAAGGGGGCTCTCTTGTCCCCTCCTGGCATGAGCCATGAGCTCTTTCCTCTCACTTTATTTCTGAATAAAAGCCTCTACCCTGGCTCTCTTACCTTGCGTGTTTGCTAAGTTCATTCTTCGAATCTGCAAACAAGAACCCTGACATCATCTTTGAGGGCTCATCCGGGATACCTTCGGAGACCGCCCTGGCCTCTGGGTGAGGCAAGGATGCTTTTTACTACCTTTACACGCTCTGTGTGCACCTCTAACTTTGTCAATTTCATGGAACCTGATGCTCACCACCGCAAGGTGGGAGCTTCCTCTTCAAAGTTAAAGCCAGACATGCCTCTGGCTTGCATTCTAAAGAACTGGGAGCAATTTTGATCCCTAGACCTTGAAAAAGAAGTGTCTTATCTTCTGCACAAGCCTGGCCTCAATACAAACTCCCTAATGGAGAGGCTGGGTCCCTGAGAGAAGTATACAATATGATAAGGTTATGCAGCTAAATTTATTTTAATGCAAGGAAAGAAAATAGTCAAAAGTCTGTGAACTACTACAACAGAAGACTAGTTTTCTAAATTATTTTGGTGAAAATCTATTCTACTTATTGGGTTCATCATTATCCTCAAAAATTGGGAGGTTTATGGTGGGGGCTCAAGATGGCGGTGTGAGCAGGGCGGCAGAAATTTCCTCCCAAAACCATATATATTTTTGAAAATACAACAAATACAACTATTCCTAAAAGAGAGACCAGGAGATAGAGTACAACAGACAAGCTACATCTACATCTGTAAGAACTCAGCATCTCATGAAGCGGGTAAGATACAAAGCTACGACCCGGCAGGACCTGAGCACTGCTCCCATCCCAGCTCACCGGCAGGAGGAAAACAATCAGAGTGGGGAGGGAGTGGAAGCACAGGACTGCTAAATAACCAGCCCTGGCAATCTGCACTGGGAGCACAGACACACTTTGCATGGTGTACTGGAGATTAGAGAGATGGAAGAGTAACATCCAAGATGGGACTGCAAGCAGGTCCCCACAGCCGGCTCCCCTGAGACAAAAGAAAAGTGGGAGCTTTTTAAAAGTCTTAAAGGGACAAGGGCCCAACAGCTGAACAAAATTGTCCCAGTGCACTCAGTCCAGCAGGCTGGGAATCTTAAGGAACTTTGGGCCCCCTAACCCTCTGCTGGGTAAAGCAGCTCCGAAGCCCCTCATGGTGATAAGCAGCCTGCCATTTGTTCCCCCGGCAGGCACTGCAAATGGACCAGCTGACGCGCCACAGCTGCTGAGCAGCCGGTGAGCGGCCCTGCCCACAGCAATGACACAGAGTCTCCTCCCTGCACATAGCTAACCAGGATGGACAGCGGAAGCCCGAGCAAGGGGCAGAAGGTACAAAGGGGCCCGTCTTTGCAGTAGAATGCACTCCATGTGGCTGCAACCCCACCCGCAGTGCTCTAGGCTAGCCTGAGGGCAGCCCCGCCCATGGAAGCTTAGGGGATTATCCCAGAGACTGCCTCCCAGTGTACGGGTAACGGGCACAGGCTGTGGAAGCCAGAGCCAGGTCCGGAAGCCACGAAGGGGCCTGTCCTTGCAGTAGAACGCACCCGGTGTGGCTGCCATCCCCCGCAGAGATCTAGGGTAGCCTGAAGGGGGCCCCGCCCACGGCAGCTCAGGGGAGTATCCCAGAGACTGCAACCAGGTGTGCGCGTAACTAGCACAGGCTGCAGAGAAGGGCAAGGGGAACAACAAGCAGGAAGGGACTTTGTTCTCCCAGCTGACACATGTGGCATCTGCCTGTGACCACTTCTATTGCCATGAAAAGACAGAAGAATCTGGTCCAGTCAAAAATCACTCAGACAACTCCAGAGAGAGGGCCTGGAGGGATAGATTTAACCAATATTCCAGAAAAAGAATTCAAAATCAAAGTCATAACCATGCTGATGGACCTACAGAGAAATACACAAGAGTTAAGGGATGAAGTCTGGAGGGAGATCACAGAAATGAAACGATCGACTGACAGGCTTAAGAGCAGAATGGATGAGGTGCAAGAGACTGTTAATGGAACAGGAATACAGAGAAGCTGAGGCAAACAGAGATAAAAGGATCTCTAGGAATGAAAGAATATTAAGAGAACTGTGTGACCAATCCAAACAGAACAATATTCGCATTATAAGCATACCAGAAGAAGAAGAGAGAGAAGAAGGGATAGAAACTGACTTTGAAGAAATCATTGCCAAAAACTTCCCCAAGCTAGGGAAGGAAATAGTTTCTCAGACCATGGAAGCCCACAGATCTCCCAATACAAGGGACTCAAAGAGGACAACATCAAGACATATAATAATTAAAATGGCAAAGACCAAAGACAAGCACAGAGTATTAAGGGCAACAAGAGAGAGAAAAAAGATCACCTACAAAGGAAAACCCATCAGACTATCATCAGACTTCTCAACAGAAACCTTACAGGCCAGAAGAGAAGGGCATGATATATTTAATGCAATGAAACAGAAGGGCCTTGAACGAAGAATACTGTATCCTACACGATTATTATTTAAATGTGAGAGAGGGATTAAACAATTCCCAGACAAGCAAAAGTTGAGGGAATTTGTCTCTCATAAACCAACTCTACAGAATATTTTAAAGGGACTGCTCTAGATGGAAGCACCCCTAAGGCTAAATTGATGTCACCAGAGAAAATATAATCATAGGAAAGAAAGCAGACGATCCAAATACTAACTAAAGGCAAAAAACAAAATCAACTATCTACAAAAACAGTCAAAGGAAACACAAAAGAGTACAGAATAAAACACCTAATATATAAAGAATGGAGGAGAAAGAATAAGAAGGGAGACAAATAAAGAATAATCACACTGTGTTTATAATAGCTTAATGAGAGAGTTAAGTTGGACTACTAGATAGTGAAGAAGCTACCCTTGAACCTTTGGTAACCACGAATCCAAAGCCTGCAATGGCAATAAGTACATATCTATCGATAATCACCCTAAATGTAAATGGACTGAATGCACCAATCAAAAGACACAGAGTAATAGAATTGATAAAAGAGCAAGACCCATCTATATGCTGCTTACAAGAGACTCACCTCAAACCCAAAGATATACACACACTAAAACTGAAGGGGTGGAAAAAGATATTTCATGAAAATGACAGGAAGAAAAAAGCAGGTGTTGCAGTACTTGTATCAGACAAAATAGACTTCAAAACAAAGAAAGTAGCAAGAAATAAAGAAGGACATTAAATAATGATAAAAGGATCAGGCGAACAACAAGATATAACCGTTATAAATATATATGCACCCAACACAGGAGCACCAGCATATGTGAAACAAATACTAACAGAAATAAAGGGGGAAATAGAATGCAATGCATTCATTTTAGGAGACTTCAACACACCACTCACTCCAAAGGACAGATCAACCAGACAGAAAATAAGGAAGGACACAGAGGCACTCAACAACACACTAGAACAGATGGACCTAACAGACATCTACAGAACTCTACACTCAAAAGCAGCAGGATACACATTCTTCTCAAGTGCACATGGAACATTTTCCAGAAGAGACCACATACTAGGCCAAAGAAAGAACCTAAGTAAATTCAAAAATATTGAAATTCTACCAACCAACTTCTCAGATCACAAAGGTATAAAACTAGAAATAAATTGTACAAAGAAAACAAAAAAAGCTCCCAACACATGGAGGCTTAACAACATGCTCCTAAATAATCAATAGATCAACGACCAAATTAAAACAGAGATCAAGCAATATATGCAGACAATGACAACAACAGCACAAAGCCCCAACTTCTGTGGGACGCAGCAAAGGCAGTTCTAAGAGGAAAGTATATTGCAGTCCAGACCTATTTAAAGAAGGAAGAACAATCCTAAATGAATAGTCTAAAGTCACAATTATTGAAATTGGAAAAAGAAGAACAAATGAGGCCCAAAGTCACCAGAAGGAGGGACATAATAAAGATCAGAGAAGAAATAAATAAAATTCAGAAGAATAAAACAATAGAAAAAAATCAATGAAACCAAGAGCTGGTCCTTTGAGAAAACAAACAAAATAAATAAACCCCTAGCCAGACTTATTAAGAGAAAAAGAGAATCTACACACATAAACAGAATCAGAAATGAGAAAGGAAAAATCACAACGGGCCCCATGGAAATACAAAGAATTATTACAGAACACTATAAAATCTGTATGCTAACAACCTGGAAAACCTAGAACAAATAGATAACTTCTTAGAAAAATACAACCTTCCAAGACTGACCAAGCAAGAAACAGAAAATCTAAACAGACCAATTACCACCTACGAAATTGAATCGGTAATCAAAAAACTACCCAAGAACAAAACCCCCGGGCCAGAAGGATTCACTGCTGAATTTTATCAGACATATAGAGAAGACATAATTCCCATTCTCATTAAAGTTTTCCAAAAAATAGAAGAGATGGGAATACTTCCAAACTCATTCTATGAAGTCAGCATCACTCTAATACCAAAACCAGGCAAAGACCGCACCAAAAAAGAAAATTACAGACCAATATCCCTGATGAACATAGATGCAAAAATACTCAACAAAATATTAGGAAACCAAATTCAAAAATACATCAAAAAGATCATACAACATGATCAAGTGGGATTCATCCCAGGGATGCAAGGATGGTACAACACTCGAAAATCCATCAACATCATCCAACACATTAACAAAAAGAAGAACAAAAACCATATGATCAGCTCCATAGATGCTGAAAAAGCATTTGACAAAATTCAACATCCATTCATGATAAAAACTCTCAACAAAATGGGTATAGAGGGCAAGTACCTCAACATCATAAAGGCCATATATGACAAACCCACAGCTAACATCATACTTAACAACGAGAAGCTGAAAACTTTTCATCTAAGATCGGGAACAAGACAGGGATGCCCACTATCTCCACTGTTATTCAACATAGTACTGGAGGTCCTAGCCACAGCAATCAGACAAAACAAAGACACACAAGGCATCCAGATTGGTAAAGAAGAAGTCAAATTGTCACTATTTGCAGATGACATGATATTGTACATAAAAAACCCTAAAGACTCCACTCCAAAAGTACTAGAACTAATATCTGAATTCAGCAAAGTTGCAGGATACAAAATTAATACACAGAAATCTGTTGCTTTCCTATACACTAACGATGAACGAGCAGAAAGAGAAATCAGGAAAACAATTCCATTCACAACTGCATCAAAAAGAATAAAATACCTAGGAATAAATCTCACCAAGGAAGTGAAAGACCTATAGCCTGAAAACTACAAGACACTCCTAAGAGAAATTAAAGAGGACACTAACAAATGGGAATGCATCCCATGCTCTTGGCTAGGAAGAATAAATATTGTCAAAATGGCTATACTACCTAAAGCAATCTACAGATTCAATGCAATCCCTATCAAAATACGAACAGCATTCTTCAATGAACTAGAACATATAGTTCTAAAATTCACTTGGAACCACAAAAGACCCCGAATAGCCAAAGCAATCCTGAAAAGGAAAAACAAAGCAGGGGGGATCTTGCTTCCCAACTTCAAGCTCTACTACAAAGCCACAGTAATCAAGACAATTTGGTATTGGCACAAGAGCAGACCCAAAGACCAGTGGAACAGAACAGAAAATCCAAACATTAACCCAAACATACATGGTCAATTAATATATGATAAAGAAGCCATGGATATACAATGGAGAAATGACAGCTTCTTCAACAGCTGGTATTGGGAAAACTGGACAGGTACATGTAAGAGAATGAAACTGGATCATTGTCTATCCCCATACAGAAAAATAAATTCAAAATGGATCAAAGACCTGAATGTAAGTCATGAAACCATAAAGCTCTTAGAAAAAAACATAGGCAAAAATCTCCTGGACATAAACATGAGCAACTTCTTCATGATCATATCTCCCTGGACAAGGGAAACAAAAGCAAAAATGAACAAGTGGGACTATATCAAGCTGAAAAGCTTCTGTACAGCAAAGGATACCATCAGTAGAACAAAAAGACATCGTACAGTATGGGAGAATATATTCATAAATGACATATCCGATAAGGGGTTGACATCTAAAATATATAAAGAACTCACGCACCTCAACAAAGAAAAAGCAAATAATCCAATTAAAAAATGGGCAACATATCTGAATAGACACTTCTCCAAAGAAGAAATTCAGATGACCAACAGGCACATGAAAAGATGCTCCACATCCCTAATCATCAGAGAAATGCAAATTAAAACCACAATGAGATATCACCTCACACCAGTTAGCATGGCCAACATCCAAAAGACAAACTACAACAAATGTTGGCGAGGATGTGGAGAAAGGGGAACCCTCCTACATTGCTGGTGGGAATGCAAATTATTTCAACCATTGTGGAAAGCAGTATGGAGGTTCCTCAAAAAACTCAAAATATACATACCATTTGATTCAGGAATTCCACTCCTAGGAATTTACCCTAAGAATGCAGGAGCCCAGTTTGAAAAAGACATATGCACCCCTATGTTTATTGCAGCACTATTTACAATAGCCAAGAAGTGGAGGCAACCTAAGTGTCTATCAGTAGATGAATGGATAAAGAAGATGTGGTCCATATACACAATGGAATATTATTCAGCCATAAGAAGAAAACAAATCCTACCATTTGTAACAACATGGATGGAGCTAGAGGGTATTATGCTCAGTGAAATAAGTCAGGTGGAGAAAAACAAGTATCAAATGATTTCACTCATATGTGGAGGATGGGTGGGAAGGGAGGGACAAGAGGGAAAATGGGCCACTATGATTAGCAGACATAATGTAAGGGGGGGCACGGGGAGGGCTGTACAACTCAGAGAAGACAAGTAGTGATTCTATAGCATCTCACTACGCTGATGGACAGTGACTGTAATGGGGTATGTGGTGGGGACTTGATGATGTGGGGTGTGTAGTAACCATAATGTTGCACATGTAATTGTAGATTAATGATACTAAAATAAAAAAAATTAAAGAAATTGGGAGATTTTTAAACTAGACTCCGTAAAACAGAAGAAATGAATCTTTTGAAATATACCCTGGCTTTAAATGATTGGTGCTAGAGTTGTACTTGATTTCATTTCCAGCCCCCTAGACACACACAGTCCCTATCAGTTGAAAGCCTTCATTGGCCCTGTTAGTCTGGGGCCATCTAAACCTTAACCCAGTTATGTAAACTGCTCACCTTTAGAGTGTATTCTTAAGAACTGAGATATTTTAAGTCAAATAAGCTAAAAAGAAAGAAGGCAATTGGATATCAGTAACTCAAATCTTTGTATCAGTTTATCTGTCTGTGTATATGTTCTTTTATGAAAAGTGTTGCTAACTGTAGTCATTAGGTCTCAGTCTGTATGTCTGTGTGTCTCAGTGTGTAAATGAAAAATATTTTTCTACCTCTGGATGGTATTAATAAAAATTGATTTAAAGACAAGCGCTTGTGAAAATTGGGCATTCTAAAATTTCCAGAAAATTCTAATAAAAGATATTAAGCATTAATGGTAATTTAAGTTGAACTGAAATGAACATGTCCTGTGGTTATCAGCTGTCTAAGTTTACCGAAAGTCATTTTAGTTGATTCTATCTGTTAGATCTTTCAAAACTAAAATGCTTAGAGGCTTCACTTTGTCTAATGTTCAGTAAAGGTTTTGTAAGTAATCCAGCATAGTTGTTAGGAATGAGTAAACTAAGTGTAGCAAGTGAACATCTTAATAATAGTGTGTTACAGTGTGTATACCTACAAACAGCCTGAGAATTTCTGTAATAACCTAAAACCTTAAAGTTTTGCTATGTTAAGTAGACATACTTCGTGCTTAGTGAGAGATTGTGCTATAAAGCTCATGGTTACAGAAATTATAAAATATGTTCATAAATTTGTCAATCTAAAGAATGCTAGTGTAACAGTTTACAATAGCCTACTTCTCAGTGTTCACTGAAAATCAAGGTTCCTAATGGTTTTAAGTTCTAATTAAAACTACTTAAAGTAATAAGGGGGAAAAAGAAAAGAAAAGAAAAGAAAAGGTGTAGAATTCCGAGCTTTAAAGGAGAGACATCAGCCCATTTACTTTGTAGATGAGGAACCTGAAGTCTCAAAATAGCCCTTTAACTTTGCAAATTCACCACTGAAGTTTTGACTCCAGAGCTCTAAAAACATGCCAATACTACTCTTACATTAAATTAAAATAAAATAAACAATCATACTGGATAGCACAATACAAGAACAACTGAGAAATCATCCATAAAGTACTGACCTCTTAAAGGACTAACATCCCTTTGAGGAAAGGGATCTTCTTTCCCCCCTGTATTCTGTCAAATTACTTAGACATGCAAATTATTTCCCAACAGGGAAATAAGAGATACTTAAACTAAAAAACATTAATTGACTATAACTTCTAAAAGTACCTCCTAAATGCCAATCTCACCCTTCTCTCTACTATTCCTAAATAAATATACTAGATCAAAAAGATCCTCAAAAGCATGTATCTTTAGCCAAGCTGAATGAATTCAATTCATAAAATTGTGTGTTCACAAATTAAATCTAGGTGGAAAAGAAATTAAATGCAGTTTCTTACATAAGCAATAGCACCACCTGCTGATTAATAAAAGCAAAATGTCAGCTAAATAAAACTCTGGCCAAAGGTCCCTTATATATTCAGATCTTCTCTCTTGAATTCTGTTCCATTTAATGTAATATATGCAATCCATTAATATATTATATGTGTTTATTTGTAATTGCTAAGCTAATTTTTAAGTTTTCACCTTATATGTTTCAATCATACATTTCTTACAAATCAAAGGCAAAATAAAATTTATTATGGAATCTAGGGAAAAAATAGTGTACTATACGCCTTTTAATTGGTATTCAATAAGTTATTTGCTTGTATCATAATTTATTTCACTAACCATTCAATAATGTATTTAATTTGTGATTGATAGTCCCTCACCATTATCATAAAATAATGCCATCTCCCTTACCCATCTTAATTTTTTTATAGCATTTATTACCACATAACATATTGCATATTCATTTAGCTTATTTGTTTATAGTCTTTCATAGCTGGAATGAAAACTCATAAAAGCAGGGAACTTATTTTGTTTATTGCTGTTTCTTTAACATCTAGGGCAAGTGCCTGGCACAGAAGATTGACTCTGAATAAATATTTGTGAAGGAATTAGTGAGTATGAAAATAAATGAACAAATGAAAATGCAATGCATTCTTAAACTTCTTGAAAGTATAACAGTTGTGTCAAATATTTCAAGGATCTTGATAGATTTTGGCAAATTACACTTGAGAAAAGTTATACCAATTAATACCATACTTTCAATGCTTCATGAAGAGACCCATTTTCCCATTTTCTGATGAGTGGGAAATGGCATTACACTGTGATTTTTATTTGCATGAAACTCATTGAAGAGACTGAACATATTTTGGGGTTCTAGGGGCATTTACAAAACACTGTTATCCTTTGCTCATTTTTTTCATATCAAGATTTTCTATTTGATTCCTCTTTATATTTTCTATCTTGTTATTGATATTTTCTATTTGTTCAGACTTGCTCTTCTGGTTTCCTTTAGCTCTTTGAATGTATTTTTAAAAGTTTTTGTCTAATAAGCCCAATGTTGGGCTTCCTCAGGGATGGTTTCTAATTCTTTTTTCCTGTGAATACTTTCTTGCTTCAATGTATGCCTTGTAACTTTTGTCGAAAAATGGACATTTTGAATATTATTATGTGATAACTTTGGAAATCAGATTCGCCTCCTCCCCAGGGTTTGCTGTTGTCACTTTCTGAGGGCTGCAGTCATTTGTTTAGTTAGTGACTTTTCCAAACTATTTTTACTAAGGTTGTATTCTATTCATGTGTGGTCATTCTGTTATCTTAGTGGTTAGCTAGTGACCTGACAGAACCAACAAGAAAAAAAAAAAAATACTCTCCTACTCTTTGCCAATTGGCTCTGAGCTGGGTACTCCTTCAGCACTCAGCCAGGCCACATACAAGTCTGCAATGGCCTTCACCTCCTGCTTGTGCAGAGCTCAAAGATCTGCCAGTGGTACAGCCTAGATCCTCTGAAGTCTTTTCTGAGTATGTGTCTGGTTCTGGGCATGTGTGTCACACTCAGGATTCCTCAGTATATGGGAGAGCCCACCACAGCCCTTACTTTTCCATGTTCTTTTCCTCCTCAGCCTCCTCCTTCCCAGGCTTTTTGGTCTGTCTGCTGCTTGCCCCATCCACCATCCCTTGCCTCAAGTGGCTGTGCATAATATGTCTTAATGCGATTTCAACAGATGCCACCTGGAAGCTCCTCCAGCTCTGAGAGATTTCCAAGGGAGGTAAAACAAAGACAAGCCTCTGTGCTGGTTCCTCAGGGAACCACTAGACAGGTGAAAAAACATAACCACAATTTTTTGAGATGATAGTCCATATTATTTATTCCCCCTGGCACCAGCAAGCCACACCAGAATGCCAGACTGCCATGCCCATAGCCACTGCCACACTGGAAATGGGGGATGATGGGTAGGGCAAACAAAAATGCCACAACGTTTTCTTAATATTTAGCAGCCTTTTTCTTCATTAAGCATTTCCCCTGGTTGCTACAAGTTTTAAATTAGATTCCAGAACTCTGAAAAAGTTGGCTGAATGGAGTAACCAATTCTTGGAGCTCTTCACGATTTTCTGCAATATCACACCACTTTTGCTCATTTTATTGAAGACTTTTAAAAAGGCCTTTATTGTACCTATACAATTGATACAGTCACTAAGAAAGGTTCACATTACACAAAATAATATAAAGAAGAAGGAAAAGATAGTCCAAATATAGCATTGGATTTACCTTTAGCCACATAGTCAGAGATACGGGTATACAATTTTACATGAGTGGGATCACAGAATAACATGCTCTACTATAACTTGGTCCTTTTACTAAATAAGTTATCATGGGTACATTTCCAGGTTATTAAATATAATCCCTCTTCTCCATTTTTAATGAGTTGAATGTTCCATCTTAGGTATATAGAATAATAACCTAATAAGTCTATTTGTAGATATTTATTTCTAATTTTCACTATTATAACAATACTGTGAGGACACTGTTATGCATACATCACTGTGTACTTATACAACAATCTCTTAAGAGTAAATTCCTAGAAGTAAGATTACTAAATCAAGAGATATGTACATCTGACATTTGGATATATATTATCAAACTAACCTTCAAAAAAGTTGAATCAATCCACATTCCCACCAATAGAGTTTAAAGGAGGGAGCTCATTTCTTTCTACTTGAGTGAACCTGAGGTCATTATTAATCTTTTCAATATACTAGGTAAAGTACACCATTCTTTCTTTCTTTATTCACAGTTAAACTGAACATCCTTTCGTGTTTTTATTGCCATTTGTATTTGTTTTGTAAACTGACTATTCATGTTATTTTGCTATTTTCCTGAGCCATTTCTTACACAGTGACTCTCAAGCAGGCAGCTCTACTTTACCTTACAATCATTGTAGTAGTTAGCATAACTCTCAAATGTGCAGAACTAATTTTTAAAAACTGGTCAATTTTATTTTAAATAAACTTTTGATATGTAAAAAACGTTAATGGCAGAATGGCTGCTATCAGACCAGCCTTCTGACAAATAACACCTACTCACACCTATATAACTACTTGAAGACTGGACAGCAATCAAAAGCAGCCAGACAGCCACTTTGGAAAACAGTTTGGCAACTTCTCAAGAAGTTAGAAGGAAAAAAAGTTCCTATTTAACCCAGTAATTCCACTCCTAAGTATATACCCAAGAAAAATGAAAACAAAAAAACTTGTATTTTGAGGTATTTGCCCTCTATACCCATTTTGTTCACAGCAGCATTATTCATAAAAACCAGTTTGAAACAACCCAAATGTTCATCAACTAATGAATGGATAAATAAAATGTGTTATATTGTTATAATGGAATATTATTTGTCCATAAAAAGAAATGAAGTACCGATATATGATACAACATGGATGAACCTTGAAAACATTATGCTAAGTGAAAGAAACTAGTCACAAAAGGCCATATAATATACAATTCCATTTTTATGAAATGGCCAGAATATACAAATCCATAGAAAAGGAAAGTAGAACAGTGGTTGCCAGGGGATGGGAGTAGTGTAGGGAGAAACAGAGATTGATGACAAATTAGTATGTGATTCCTTTTAGAGGAAAGGAAAATGTTCTAAAATTAGAGTGTGGTGGTGGTGGTCACAACCCTATGAATATACTAAAAATAGTGAATTGTACAATTTAAATGGGTAAACTATGTAGTATTGAATTATATCTCAATAAAGGTGTTTTTAAAGAGCATGTACTTGAAGGAAGTCAATGGTTTAAAGAAGGGAACAGTATTGAGTGCATTTCCATTTCTTTACAATCTTTTAATTAAGAGCAGACTCTACATGGTGCCAAGCATGATGGCTGAATTTCAGAAAGAAACTTGCGGTCACTGGTACAGGAATCAGAGGACAAAGTTCAGGGTGACCACAACAGCAGGAAATTGAGGAGAAAACTCAAAGTAGAAAAAAGTTACAGAGATTTCATTTTCCCACCACAGAGGAGATAGAACCTGAATTTTGAGTCCAGCCAAATTAACTCCATTAACACACATGCAGAAAAAACAGTACTCTTTGGAGAAATACAGCAGAATCCAGAGTCTCTGCCCTGTATTATTCACAATGTTCAGAATCCATTCAAAATTGTTAGTTATACAAAGACACAAGAAAACTGGCAAGAAAAGGCAATTAATGGTAACATGCTAGAATTAGCAGACAATGATTTTAAAGCAGCTACTAAGTAACACCTTAATGGAAAATGTGTTTTTGAACATATAATAACAAAGAAAAGCTCAGCAAAGAATTAGTAACTATGAAAAATAACCAAATGGAAATTCTAGAATTGAAGAATACAATATCTGAAATTAAAATTCACTGGAAGGGCTTGTAGGAAGACTGGAGGTGACCAATGAAATAATTAGTAAATTTGAAGACAGATCAACAAAAATTATCCAATTAGAAATCTGAGGTGAAAAAAAGACTGAAGAAATATGAATAGAGCCTTGTTGACCTGTGGGACAATATCAAACTTCTGAAGAATTTGTAATTGGACTTCCAGCAAGGGAGTGAAGAGAGAACAGGCAGAAAAAATTATCTGAAAAAATAACAGCCAAAATTTACCCAAGTTTGGTGAAATTACAAATTTACATATTCAAGAGTGTAGAGAACCCCAAACAAGACAAATACAAAGAAAATCTACATCATAAAGCTGCTGGAAACCAAAGACAAAGAAAACCTGCAAAGCAGTCAGAGGTAAGAGAGACACCATTTATTTCTCATCACAAACAATACAGACCAAAAGGCAGTAGGACAATATCTTTAAAGTACTGAAAAATCATGGAGAAGACAGTGTAGAACAGAGAAGACAAATAATGACTGTGGCATCTTACTACACTGACGGACAGTTACTGCAATGGGGTTTTGGGGGGACTTGATAATATGGGTGAATGTAGTAACCACAATGTTTTTCATGTGAAATCTTCATAAGAGTGTATATCAATGATACCTTAATAAAAATTAAAATTAAAATTAAAAAAAGGATGGACCATTTAAGGCCTTTCAATAAACAAACAATGCTAACTTGCAAATAAATAAATAAAAATATAGTGCTGAAAGAAAAAAAATTCTGTCAATCCAGAATTTTAAATCCAGTGAAGATGTCCTATAAGAATGAAGAGGAGATAAAGACATTTTCAGATAAGCAAAAAGTAAGAAAGTCCATCACTAGCAGATTCATACTACAAGATATGCCTAAGGAAGACTTTTAGTCTAAAGGAAAATTATTTATCAGAAGGAAATTAGGATCTTCAGGAAAAAATGAAGAACACTAGAAATGTTACATTTAGGTAAATATGAACGACAACCTTTCTTCTTTCTCTTAGTGTCTTTAAAATGAATATGGCTTCTTAAAGCAAAAATTATACTATAATAGATTATATATACTGCCATAAGTATTATGACAACTATAGCATAAAAGAGAAGTATTCAAATGGAACTACATGGATTCAAGATTCTTTAATTTTATATAAAATGGTATAATATTAACTCTAAGTAGTATGTGAGACAAAATAAGTACCAAGTATTGCCCACTCTGGCCAAAAGACCAGCTGGAGCTGGATCCTGCAGGATAGGACCTTTATGACATAACTACCCTACTCTGGCACACATCTAGACACTGCATGCTGTGGAGACAATGGGATGGAGCCCTATGGAACATTCCTACTATGTGCTCACAAAGAGCAGAGGTGGCACCCCTTCCCTTCCCCACATGGCACTGCAGGGACAAGGAGGTGGAACCCTGTCAGACCACTCCAGCCCTGGAATAAGCAGCAGCGGCCCTTCCCAGTGAGCACAGTAGAGACTGTCCGGTGAGGGCCCTATCGGCCCTGGTTTGTGCTGACAGCAAATGGCCAGCACCCAACTCCCGCTCACAGGAGCCAGAGTACAATTACAGACAGGCGGGTGCTGGAGAAACGTATCCTCTAAGTCTTTGTCTGAAGTCCTTGGATCACCACCAAGCAGCCCATACATGCAACTGGTTAGAGTCAACTTAGTAAACTATGACAACTAAACTGAAGTATGGAATACTACCTAGGTTTCAAATCTGCCTCTGGGTTGAAAACAAACAGGGCATATCAGAACAGTACCTGCAATGGCTTTGAAAATGAAACTGATATTTGAACACAATCCACAAAAGTGAACCAGGACGAGTTCTGAACCAATACAGGGAACTGCCTGCTTAAATAAATATAAACAGAAATCAGAGTTTCCTACAACTTAGTGAGGAATTAAAAAAAAAAAATCCAATTTCATGATGAAAGTTAGTGAGAATACTAGATTAATTGTACAATAACTGAGTTGCAGTACTGTTCTTATTCAAAAATATAAAAATGTCTTCATTTTCAAATATTCCTCTCATCAACCTAGTTACATACTTGCATAATAAGAAATGCATTCAGACCAAAACCTAATCTATTATTAACAGCCTCCAAGCATCCAAGTTTTTTTCTCCCCATTAGAAATATTTCTTAAAAAAAATTAAAAGAAAACACTGACAAAAATAACTTTCTTCTAGGCTTAATATTTTACAGATATTCTGAAAGTTTATATCAACATCATTCTTCAAAGCTTATATTACAAAATTACTATCCAATTTCTGTCAAGGAACCCTAGATAAAAATTTTTAATGCAATGGTCATTAAGAAACATTGCACTCAACTAAAAATTTAGGAAGAGCTCTCAAACTAGAAATCTAATAAATTTGTAGCAAATGCTAGGGTACAGATCCTTCCTTAAGACTAGATTCTTATTATATATAATACTAAAATTCCTCCACAAAATCTGTCCCTGAATAAATGATTACTATGATTAATTACAACTTTAAGTTATAGATTATGAAACAAAAAGAAACAAGAAGTTTCATTTAAGAGTAACATTTTCAGGTTGAAGAGGAAATGTACTTGCTTCTTAAAATAAGCCTTAGCAGGTTTTTCCAACAGATAAACAATTGTGTGAGAAAGAATCCAGCACCAGCTGACTTGAATTTTCCACTCTAAGAAGATGAAGAATCTAATAAGTACTTCTCTTACCTTTCATCACACTAACCTGTCTTGACCCTCCAAATAGATTAGTTCCCATTACTAGGAACCTCCTTGTCAAATGTATTACAACTATAATTAACTGAGTTTGTAATTAATCATTTAATATCTGTCTTAGCAACAAGAAAGTACACTCGACATGGACAATGTCTGCTCGACATTTTTTAAAAAGATGTGCATAAAGTACTTACATGGGTAATTTCTTTTTGACTCAAAATGCTTGTAGCACTTGTATATCACTTTAAAAATAATTTTCCACGTTACATATATCTAAAAAAATTAAAAGGCTTCAGAAAGCATTTTTAATAAGGAGTGAAAGCTGAATTAAATGATTTTCACAAGCAAAATAACATCAAGGGATAAATTAGGTTTTCTTCTTTAAAAATTATACAAAGCGAGGATTCAAGATGGTGACATGAGAGGTGAGATGGAGAGATCCTCCCAAAACCACAAACAGTACAAAAATATAGTTAATAAATACAACTAACCTTCAGACACCAATAAGAAAGAAGGCTGAACCAGACTGCATACAGACCTCACGAACAGAGCAGACCTCAAGAAACAGGGTATCGTAGGAAAGCCTTAATCCGGGGGGACCGGAGCCCTTCCCCCACCCCAGCTCACTGGCGGGAGGAAGAGAAACGGAGAGCGGGAGGGGGTGAGAGCCTGGGACTGCTGGATACCTGGCCCTGGAGATCTGCTTTGTGAGCAGAATCCTATATTGTGTGGTGCCCTGGGCGTTGGGGAGCTCAGACGGGCAGAGTGCTTGAGAAATTGACATTCCGGCCATTTGTGGAGGACGGGGTCCACACCCGGCCACTCTGTGTCAGAGGAAAGGCAGGGAATCTGAGAGGCTTCCTAGCAGCTTGAGGGCTGCTGAAGGGGCAGGATTTGCACGGAGCTTGCTGTACAGGTGAAGGGAGAGCTGGACAAGGTTGCCTGAGCGTGCTCAGCCCAGCTGGTTGGGAACTTTGAGGAGCTTCAGGTGTTCCATCCCCCGGACTGCCTACTCAGCTCCAAGGACGTCCACTGTGACACACAGCCTGCCTAGCCTTCGTATGGGCCTGCAGGCACCTGCTCGCAAACCCACAATCACTACACAGGCAGGAGGCCAGCCACAGGGAGGCCCCGCCTACAACAGCTAGAGACGCAAAGCACAGAAGATTACCGGTGAATACTTGGACCACTGCTTCTGACGCTGGAGACAGGCACCACAGATGGGAATCAGGAAACAGATCTTTCCTCCCCCCAGGCACCAGTTCCGCTCCTCTATGTCCCCCAACCTCACTCTAGGGGCTGAGCAGCTCCAGAGACTGGAGTTTCTGTGCACTAGTGGGCACCACACAGAAATATGCAATGTCAAAAGAACATGGTTCAGACCAAAATCTCAGAAACCCCAGAAAGAGGGACAAATGAAATAGAAGAGGAGGGAATACTTCCAAACTCATTCTATGAAGCCAGCATCACTCTAATACCAAAACCAGGCAAAGACACCACAAAAAAGAAAATTACAGACCAATATCCCTGATGAACACATATGCAAAAACACTCAACAAAATATTAGCAAACCAAATTCAAAAATACATCAAAAAGATCATCCATCATGATCAAGTGGGATTCATCCCAGGGATGCAAGGATGGTACAACACTCGAAAATCCATCAACATCATCCACAACATCAACAAAAAGAACAAAAACCACATGATCATCTCCACAGATGCTGAAAAAGCATTTGACAAAATTCAACATCCATTCATGATAAAAACTCTCAACAAAACGGGTATAGAGGGTAAGTACCTCAACATCATAAAGCAATACATGACAAACCCATAGCTAACATCATACTTAACAGTCAGAAGCTGAAAGCTTTTCATTTAAGATCAGGAACAAGACAGGGATGCCCACTCTCTCCTCTGTTATTTAACATAGTACTGGAGGTTCTAGCCATAGCAATCAGACAAAACAAATAAATACAAGGCATCTAGATTGCTAAAGAAGAAGTCAAATTGTCACTATTTGCAGGTGACATGATATTGTACATAAAAAACCCTAAAAATTCCACTCCAAAACTACTAGAACTAATATCTGAATTCAGCAAAGTTGCAGGCTACAAAATTAACACACAGAAATCTGTTGCTTTACTGTACACTAATGATGAGCTAAAAGAAAGAGAAATCAGGAAAATAAGTCCATTCACAATTGCATCAAAAAGAATAAAATACCTAGGAATAAACCTAATGAAGGAAGTGAAAGACCTATACCTTGAAAACTACAAGACACTCCTAAGAGAAATTAAGGAGGACACTAACAAATGGAAATTCATCCCATGCTCTTGGCTAGGAAGAATAAATATTGTCAAAATGGCTATACTACCTAAAGCAACCTACAGATTCAACACAATCCCTATCAAAATACCAACAGCATTCTTCAATGAACTGGAACAAATAGTTCTAAAATTCACATGGAACCACAAAAGACCTCGAATAGCCAAAGCAATCCTAAGAAGGAAGAATAAAATGGGGAATTATGCTCCCAGATTTGAAGCTCAACTACAAAGCTTCAGTAATCAAGACAATTTGGTATTGGCACAAGAACAGACCCACAGACCAGTGGAACAGAATAGAAAATCCAAATATTAACCCAAACATATACAGTCAATTAATATATGATAAAGGAGCCTTGGATATACAATGGGGAGATGACAGCTTCTTCAGCAGCTGGTGTTGGAAGAACTGGACAGCTACATGTAAGAGAATGAAACTGGACTACTGTCTAACCCCATACACAAAAGTAAACTCAAAATGGATCAAAGACCTGAATGTAAATCATGAAACCATAAAACTCTTAGAAAAAAACATAGGCAAAAATCTCTTGGACATAAACATGAGCGGCTTCTTCATGAACATATCTCCCTGAGCAAGGGAAACAAAAGCAAAAATGAACTAGTGGGACTATATCAAGCTGAAAAGCTTCTGCACAGCAAAGGACACCATCAGTAATACAAAAAGACATCCTAAAGTATGGGAGAATATACTCATAAATGATATATCCGATAAGGGGTTGACATGTAAAATATATAAAGAACTCATGCACCTCAACAAACAAAAAGCAAACATCCAATTAAGAAATGGGTAAAGGACATGAATAGACACTTCTCCAAAGAAAAAATTCAGATGGCCAACAGGCATATGAAAAGATGCTCCACATCGCTAATCATCAGAGAAATGCAAATTAAAACCACAATGAGATATCACCTCACACCAGTTAGGATGGCCAACATCAAAAAGACAAACAACAACAAATGTTGGTGAGGATGTGGAGCAAGGGGAACCCTCCTACACTGCTGGTGAGAATGCAAATTAGTACAACCATTGTGGAAAGCAGTATGGAGGTTCCTCAAAAATCTCAAAATAGAAATACCATTTGACCCAGGAATTCCACTCTTAGGAATTTACCCTAACAATGCAGCAGCCCAGTTTGAAAAAGACATATGCACCCCTATGTTTATCGCAGCACTATTTACAATAGCCACGAAATGGAAGCAACCTAAGTGTCCATCAGTAGATGAATGGATAAAGAAGATGTGGTACATACACACAATAGAAAATTATTCAGCCGTAAGAAGAAAACAAATCCTACCATTTGCAACAACAAGGATGGAGCTAGAGGGTATTATGCTCAGTGAAATAAGCCAAGCCAAAAAAGACAAGTACCAAATGATTTCACTCATATGTGGAGTATAAGAACAAAGAAGAAAACTGAAGGAACAAAACAGCAGCAGACTCATGGAACCCAAGAACGGACTAATAGTTACCAAAGGGAAAGGGACTGGGAAGGATGGGTGCGAAGGGAGGGATACGGGGTAAAAAAGGGGCATTACTATTAGCAGACATAATGTTGGGGGGCACGGGGAGAGCTGTACAACACAGAGAAGACAAGTAGTGATTCTATAGCATCTCACTACGCTGATGGACAGTGACTGTAATGGGCTATGTGGTGGGTACTTGATGATGGGGGGAGTCTAGTAAACATAATGTTGCTCATGTAATTGTAGATTAATGATACCAAAATTAAAAAAAAAAGATAATCACATGAAGGGAGATGCTAAACGGTTAAAAAAAATCATTCAAAAAAGAACTGAATGAAAGAGTTCCAAATGTTTTATGTGAAAATATGCAAAGCAGAAATGAAACAAAATAAAAACCCATTGGTAAAGCTGTGAATGTAAACATGGCAATAGTATTTATAACTAGTTATTCTGAAAGGATCAATTTAGATAATTAAAGTACAACACCATTACACACATTAGTCACATACTATACACACTCTCCCTGTGGCAAAATGACAGGATACAGATCCTTCTTGAGGACCAGATTCTTATAATATCTAATACTGAAATTCAGCCCCAAAATATGACCCTGGGTCCATTACTACTGTTGATTATACAAGTTTAATTACAGATTATGAGAGAGATGAAAATAATTATAGTTTCCAACTATTTTTAAATGACGCAGATGCTAAGGAAGTGTCAGCAGAGTAAAGAAACCTAAGATTTAAAAAATCTTGATCTTTTCAATTAGACTACCCTTTTAGTATCATTTATATTATCACTTACTATTTCATCTAAAATTATTCTTTCTATAGCAGGGCAAGAATTACTTTCATAACTCAGAAGGAATATCAAACACTAACAGGTTTTATTTAAGTGTTCCTTCAAGGATGGTCTGAGGAACACCTTATAAAGATAACAACCGGGGTATTTCTTAAAAATACAACTCCATGTGCCCTGCTCTCCTGAGATTTTGATTCATTATGTTGCGAAGGAGGCCCAAGGATATATATTTTGGCAATTCCCAGGGATACTTACGAATGCTAAAATTTAAGTAACTTGATTTGTTATTGTCTTGCTTGCACAGGGATCTAATAAAATTATATCACATTTAGCCAGTGGAAATTATATCATACCATAAGAGGGTATTATCTTCAGGCCAACACTCAGACAGTAAGGTACTCAAATTAAAATCCAGGTCATTATTCTTGACTCTTCTTTTTATAGCAAGAATTTTCTCCTGAAACTGTTCACTTCTCCCCATCCCTGCTGCTATTCCCTATTATTCAGGCCAACATCATTTTCTTGAACTACTGCAATAGCTTCTTATGAGTCACCCTGCCTGCAGTTTACCTCCTCTCTAATCTGTTCTCCCTGCCAATGGGAATTGTTGGGGGTAATGACTGAATAGGTTTTATGGCACCAGGATTCAGAGATCTTCTAAGAAGCCAGGCAGAGGATGTTATATTCTATATGACAGAAAAACATGTAACCAGAAAACTTAATAAATCATTTATAAAGCTCTAAAAATTCTAAGTTAATTGTTTTATTTTGGATTTGAGGAAAATAAGCCACAGAACCCTATGAGATTTCCTCACAGTAATAATATGGAATAGCCCCACTCAGGTAAAGCTGCTGCTTCTGGGGCACTGATGAAACCTTCCCTCTTAAAGCACTGTAGGCGAATGGTATGGAGCTTGGCATTTGCCTGAGTCCTAGACAGAGTTTGCATGAAGAGCACCTTCTCTTGTGAGGAATAAATCTCACATGTATTCAAACATGAACTCTTGACAATAACCGAAGTCCTTTGGTTTTAAAATGACCACTTAAAATTTTTATTATCAATTCCTTATGAAAAATACATAACCAGAACTTTTGTATGAAACATATTGACAGAAAAAAGTTTAAAACTGAACTCTCCATACTGATTGGACATAAAACTTGATACTTTAACTACTTCACTTTCTTTTACAATTTTGCTTAACATAAGTATTTCCAGAAAGATAAATAGTAGAGTTCAAATTTGTATAGTCCCATAAATCTGGAATGGACTGAACTTGTATATTAAGATGACAAATCAGAAAGACACAAATGCATTCACTGAAAATATTTTTAAAGATTGAGAGCCTCGTGTGTTATGCATTACCACATTTAAGAACACACATCTGTGATTGCTCACCGTTATAACTTACCCCAGTTTTATCACACAATCGTAAAGTATGAAACGATCCAACAGCAAATAATTCTCCATCTGGAGCCCAGGCAACTGAGGTAACAGGATGCTCATGCGGGTGGGAATTGTACAGAGGGCGGCCATAACTATCCCATACCTACAAAAGCAAATTTTAAAATCTTTTATAATGGTCACTACATTATACAAACAGTATAGGTATACATTCCAGTAAGGTATCAAACAATTAGGAGTCATCACTTTATAATATTAGCAATTCCATGTCTATCACAAAAGGGCATGGGAGCTGTAGTCCCTGAAACCTAAATATCTCAAAAAATATTTTATGATAGCGTAGTAATTTTCAGATTTTACTAAATCTTTGCTTAATCATAAAACCTATTCGTTTTTAATTTAAAAATAAAGTTTTAATATGTTCAGTTTTTTGCTGAAATTTTTTGTCAAGTAAGTGCTCTATCAACTTTCCATAAAGGTATTTATTTCAATTAAATTTTCTCTAACTATAGGTACATTAAATCTTTTTCTTCCTCACAAATTATTTTGGTCTATAGCTGATCAAAATTTAATAAACCAGTAAGGTTGATTTTTAAAACCCTGAGTTGATTTCAATAGTCACAAAACTAGGAGTTCTTTTTATGTTGCTGCTCATTAAATCAAATTCTATATAGGTTAATGAGATTGGCCAATGAGAAAGTCGACACTTTAAAATGCCACTTATAATACCACTTAAAATTATAAAATAACAATTTTCTAAATTATTAGAGTTAAAAGATATGGCTAAAATTAAGAACTAAAAAAATATTCTTATATGCTAAATACTTTTCACTGAAATTTGATTATTTCAACCAGGTGATAAATTCAAACATTACAAACCTTATATTTACAGTCTTCACCAGCAGATAAAATTAGATCATTGACTGAATTCCAATCTACTTTTAAAATAATGCCATCATGAGCTGTCCACTATGAGAAAAAAAATAAGATATTAACTATAACTTCAAGTGCACTGAGTAGTTTTTTTAATAAGAAAGGGCATTAAATGATTTCCCTCATTTGTGGAGTATAACAACACAGCAAAACTGAAGGAACAAAATAGCAGCAGACTCAGAGACTCCAAGAAGGAACTAGTGGTTACCAAAGGGGAGGGGTGTGGGAGGGCGGGTGTGGAGGGAGGGAGAAGGGGATTGAGGGGTATTATGTTCAGTACACATGGTGTGGGGGATCACAGGGAAAACAGTGTAGCACAGAGAAGGCAAACAGTGAATCTGTGGCATCTTACTACACTGATGGGCAGTGACTGCATTGGGGTATGGGGGGGGACTTGATAATATGGGTAAATGTAGTAACCACATTGTTCTTTCATGTGAAACCTTCATAAGAGTGTATATCAATAATACCTTAATAAATAAATAAATAAATAAATGGGGGAAAAAAAAGAAAGGGCATTTTGCCTCTTTGTAATGATTCTTGTCCTCTCCTTGGACATTCCTTTCTTCCTTTCATAGACATTATGCATAATATCATTTCCTTGTTTCATGTCTAATTTAAACTAATGAAAATGCCTAGCACTACGACATCCACTATATAGCCTACATCCTCATAAATTTCCTCAGTTGCCTGGACTCCAGATGAAAAATCACTTACTGTTGAATTATTCCAAGCTTGACATGTGTGTGGTAACACTGGAATGTAAATCCAAATCTTGCTCCCCTTTGTATGGTTGATCTTATTACTGATACTTTAATTCTTGTTTGCTCGTTTCATTTTTTAAAAAACTTGCACTGCATGAGCATCTTCTTTAGTACTCCCTCTGCATATTTTGCTAAGTGAGCTTCATTCTCTTTACCTTCATGTCTCCTTCATGCTCCAGAGGGAGTAGTCAATGAACTACTCTAAGAACCCTTTGGTACATTTACCATCCAACAAAGGATGTTTCTACAGATATGTACATATTTTATGCATATACAGAATGCATACATATATGTAAGTCACCCAGAAATAGGCAATCTGGAGAGTGATCATGGATGTGTTTTTTCTCTTAAATATAATTCATGTGCCCTATTAGCTATTACCACACATGTAATTAAAACCTATCTTTCAACATGTGTAGGCAAAATAATGTAACTGAAAAAGAATTTTCCTTGAAGACGGTGAGGTACATTTTAATGTCTGAGCCAATTAACTTCATACCAAAGAGTAATGATTTTAAAGGATCTCTCTATAGACCCATCTCAACCTACTATTCTTAATGTACACAGAATAAAATACTAAACTAGGGTCAAATAAGCTATAAGAATAGGCAATAATTCATAATTAGCTTTACTCAAAATATATAAAAAATATACCCTCTTAAAAATAAATGTTTTGACAATATATATTAAAAAGCAATAATCTCACAATTTACTGCCAAATTAATCCAAGGATAAAAATAAAAATATATGGATGTGTATATATATAAATATACATAGAGATTCTCAAGAGTTTCATTTTAATAAATTTTTGCATATCCAAAAGTTAGAAACAAAATATAAATTTTCCTTATACTATAATTTAGGATATCAATTTATATATTACATATATTTACATATCCATATAATACATAAACATTTTTCAATTATTTCTCAATGTAGTAGGCATTTTATGAAATTCCTCTGAACAACAAGCACCTAGAAGGCAGGCACTATGTTCTGTTTCACTTTGACTATCTCACACCCAGCATAGTGCTTGGTATATAGTAAGTACATACCACATTTTCACTGATGAATAAACAAAATTCTCCTCACCATAAAACCAAGTTCTGAGTCTCTAGAAAAGTCACTAGAGCTCTTATGGGAAATGAGGTATATACTTTTGAACTATATTCTACAACAAGAATTATCTAAGCATTCCTTTTTGTGAACCATCCAAATTTGAGTATTTGTTTATACCCAAGAAGAATTGCTGCAGCTTTAATTTTCCAAAAAGACAGAAAATTTGCACTAAATTACTAATTATACTTTAACTCTGCCTCCATTCTAGCTGAATTTTGGCAGTGGATATTTTTCCTTCCCTCCACTCACTACCTGTTGGCCCAAAGTTCCACTGACCTACTAAACTATAATTTTTTTCTTTCTTTTATTTAGTAAAAACAAATCATTATGAAGCATCTATTTTACTTAAACAGGAGAAATTTAAGATTTTTTTATTAAAGTATAATTGACACAGTATTAAATCAGTTTCAGGTGGCACTATAGCAATTAGACAATTATATACATTACAAAATGCTCACCAGAATAAGTGTAGTTACCATCTGTCACCATATAAAATGTTTAAAATATTATTGCCCATATTTCCTATGCTGTATTTTTCATCCCTGTAACCTATTTATTTGTGATGTCTGTCTTTATCACCTTTATCTAATTTCTCCCATCCCTCGATCTCCCTCCCCTCTGGCAACACCTGTTTGTTCTCTGTACTTATAAGTTTGTTCATTTATTTTTTAGATTCCACATGTAAGTGAAATCATGGTATTTGTCTTTTTCTCTGACTTGTTTCACATATATATGAAATATATGTGTTTTTACTTTTTTGAGGAACTTCCAGACAGTTTTCAATTGTGGCTGCATCAGTTTACGTTCACCCAGCAATGTATTTGTTATTTCTTGTCTTGTTGATAGTGGCCATTCTGACTGGTACATGAGTGGTTTGATTTGCATTCCCTGATGATTAGTGATGTTGAGCATCTTTTCATGTCCCTGTTGGCCCTCTGTATGTCTTCTTTGGAATAATGTCTATTCAGGTCCTCTGCTCAATTTTTAATTGGGTTATTTGGGTTTTCTTTGGTGTTGAGTTGTATGAGTTCTTTATATAGTTTGGGCACAGGTTTAAGGATTTTCCATTAATGTGTCTTACCCTGACCTGTCTTAACTGCTACCACTGTTTTGCTTATATATAACTAGTGAAATTACATTAACTCCCCCTCCACTCTAAAAACACTTTAAGAACGCTAGGGTCTTACAGAAAGCTCAATGATAAAGAGGAGTAGGAAGACGCTAGTGATGATCACAGTCTAAACAACCTCATAAAGTTTAATTTAGTCTTGTTTTGTCTCAAACCTATACATGGGAATCTGACTCTGATAAATTTAAAGATGCCTATCATGCCAAATCATGTGACAATTTAGTGACCCAAAACACATTTATGACTTACTGGTATAAGAGTTGGGATAAGAGGAAAGTGAACCTTGCTGGAAACATAACTATATTCCCTGTTCTGTAATAAACGCTGATAAAACCACACACTTAAAAGCCTCAGACAGTAAAAAGACCACCCAGAAGAAAGAGACTGACTCCTAAGAAAGTGACCTCTCACTTAGCAGTCCAGCTGATCCTGGTAGCAATTTATAAATAACTGAAAAGTACCTGTAAAACTTTAGCATTTGGTTGAAGAGGTTTAATGATCAGCTGCTTGCCTGCTGTGTAAAGAACCTTTTCTGAATCAGGGCCCCAAGCTACTGAATACACTGGTGTTCCTGTAAAAAGAGGAAAATAAAACTGATAAACTTTAATTATTACACCTTATAAAAAGGGAGGTTGTTAAGATCAAAAAGCAATATGGGGTATAGTCAACAGGGAATAAATTTCAGTAAGATAAATGATTGTATTGAAGTGGCACTCTATTTCCTCCATGCCATTTTCTTCCCAGCCAGAATATAACTCAATTGTGAGCAGTTCTCAGTGGTTTACAGGACTTAGAAAGTCTAGTTTAAATGTAGTGCAAAAAAAAAAAATCCTGAAGCATGCCTTTCATGGTTTAGATGTAATGATATATTGGGTCTAAATATCCTGTTCAGTCGATAACATATAGGATTGTTCTGTATCAGAGATTGTTCTGTACAGATGGCCAATGAGATGGCCAACCTCAGAAGGCACTTCTTCTGTAGTTGGTGAGTACATTCTCTTGGAATATTCTCTGGGAGTAGCCAGGAGCTGACCCTGGGCTTCAAAAGTAAATCTCCAAATGAACAGAGTTCAACTCTAATTAACTCCCCAGAAAATGTCAGTCAAAATCTCAGATATTTCAAATGTGGTTTTGCGTGAGGACTAAAAAGGAATAGGGAAGGAAAGCATTTTTGACAGGGTGGCAGAATTATTGGTGCCTCTTTATTTCCATTATTATAGTTGTAATTATTGTGCAAAAAGAATGCATTTTAATTATAGATTATCAAATCTTCATGAATATATTCAGTATAATTATACTTTCTGGGGTGTATACTGAACTATGACAACCATCTATGCAAGGAAATAATTCAGTAAATATAACTCCCATTGAGTTATACAGGATGTGACTCTAGGCCTTCAGTTGTGGTAAAAGGCATGGTTGGGGTATAGGATGAGGAGTTAGGTTAGGGACGCTTTTGTCCTCTTTAACATTGAATTTGTGGCCCTATTAAGTCAGCTGTGTCACTATTTCCTTGTTTATAAACCTTAAAATCTTCAGAATAGTTATCTTCCCTACTGGGAAATGGAGATTACTCATTTCCTGTTTATAAAACATATTTTTAAACAATAATAATGTTAAGGAAATAGGTATTATAATATAAAACAAAATAGGCTTATAAAGTTATGTAATCCCATTGTTATAACATGTGGTTTTCAACCACATTCCTTCAGTAAAAAACAAATTGGAGTTATGATAAATAAGCAATCCTTAATTAAGATAGATGAGTCTCATTAGTTTAATCTTCCTAGTCATCAATATTCAAAATGGATATAACATCTGGAACTAAGAGAAGTCTCATTATATTCATCCCTTATATTTATAATAAAATGTTGTGTCAAAGTCCTATATACCAAAATGTTTTCTTTTCCAAAAGGAGATACATCATTATGCAACTTCCAGTTTGGGTGGTTCTAATGAAGATCACTATTGAAAGTGGATGAATTAGCTTTATAAAGAAAATAATGATTTTTACTATGATGCAACCAATCCCACTAACATTTGAATCAAATCCATAGTATTTTTAATGTCATTTAAAACATATTTATTAAAGCATAGGTTACACTCAGTACCACACCCCACTTTGCAAAGTCAGCATGGAAATAATATATCCTTCAGGTTGAAAAACTTAACAAAAAGTTAAGCAAATTATGTAGTAAGATCTCATTAATTACACCATTAACAAGAACTGGACAAAAAAAAACAAAAACAGCTTTATAATAATTAAATAATTTCTTGCTTCTTATATTGGGAATTTTCATTTATGCTACATTTCAGTTAAGACACTCAAAAAGATCTTGTTTTTCTGACTTTGTACACTAAGATCATGTGACCTTTTTGACATTTTTTAAGAAACCACATGCACCTGGGGTTGTGTTAAATGTCAGACCCTTATCTCTCTGTAAAACAAATTATCTAAATTCTTTCAACCTGTTGAAGGCTTTTTAAACCACAGAAGAGGAGACAAAAATGTATTTCAATTGTTTTAAGGAAGTACATGGTCAAATAAACCATGTTTTTCACATTCATACTAAAACGTATCCCCTAAAAATGTTGTTTTTGCATGTTTTTAAGAATGCTTTTAAAACAAACTCTTCACTAGTACAATGAAGCATTAGTTATCTTTGCCTTGAATGTAATATAGGTCTACAGTGAGTGAATATAAGTAAAGTATTCAGAGCAGAGTCTGGCATATAAGAGTCTATCAGCTACTACTAATAGAAATTATCTGTATGCAATAAGCAGCCATTTGTTTATTATGTTGCTCATGGTAGTACGGACTCAATTTTAGGGGCTTGACAAATCATTAAGAATTCAAAAACCAAGTTATTTCCCTTTCATTCTATTTGTAGGGACATGTACTAACAAAAAGTAATCAAGTGGGATTTATTCCACAAAAAAGCCACTTCGTAGTTACGCATGTCACTGAGTCAGTACGGAGTTGTTTAAATGAAGGCATTTGTACCTATCTTCAGCCACCTTGGGGGTTTCAACTTCACCCATAGCTTCACCTTTCACCTTTCTGTAATTCACTCTCACGTTAATATTTCAGCCTTTACCTCTGAAGTCTAACAGAGCATTTCCACTTGCTCCAAAGACATGTCAGAACTTCAGACTCTACATATTCAACACTATCATCCCTCCGCACATATCCTCCTTCATTTATTCTCCCCTCTAATTCTTTACCTCAAAAGGGTATCCTTTTCTCTCAGTCACTGAGAACTTTTTCAACTACTATCATCACTGCCTCTATTCAGGCTTTAATGCACACCAGTACAGAACATTTCAGTGACCTCCTTACTGGCCACTGCCATCCTCATTACTGCTGTAATCTTCCCAAAAAAACAGCCCTCACCTGTCACTCTACTACTCATTTTTTTAAGGGTACTGTATGTTTACACAAAAAAATCCAAACCCCTTCATTTACCACCCAAGACCAGCAGTATCTTGATCTCTCTGGCACGGCTGTTCCTCACACAGCCTACACCCTGGCCCAAGAGGTCTGCTCCCCAGTCAACTGACTTATGTTGTTCTGCCCTTATGCTACTACTGATCATCTAACTGCCCTTATAGCTCTACTCCATTACCAACAAGCTCATTTCCTTACTTAATTTCTCATCCTTCAAAACCCAGTCAAAAGATGCTGCAGTATTTTCCAGGAAACCTTTCTGATATTTTCTCTACCCTCAAGGCATGAATCTCTTCCTATCCTCCCATAACAACTTAGAGCAACAAGCATATTCTGCATGTATTACATTATTTATATTTCCAGTTGGCATCCTTGACTAAATGCATTACAGACAGATTTCATGTTTTACCATTCCATTCTTCCATTTTAATATAATGTGGGAGAAACTTCATACACGTTTGCATACTATTCAAATTTTAATCAATAATTAAAATACACAATGTAACACAAGATCAGGCTTAATTATACTTATCCCTGGTCCACACATTATTTTTCTCTAATAAGAAAAATAATTCCTCATAGGCACCATAAGAAACATTTTTAAACTAAGTAAAATTTTCCTTTTGTGTGTGTGTGTGTAAATTATTTAATGCACAGGGACACCAAAGGTTCAACAAGAAAACCAAAGTTCCAGACTCAGAGTCCAGCCTCAGAATGGCATGAATGATCCCATAGGTAAGCACACACCTCTTCCTTTATTCCCATGATCTCAGGATATTATGACGCCTTTAGCCCTAAGAAAATTACAGTTGGGATCTGTACTTAACAACAACCCTATTATTTGCCTGTTTTTTTTTATTTTGGTATCATTAACGTACATTCACTTGAACAACATTATGGTTACAAGACTCCCTATTATGAAGTCCCCCCAATATACCCCAGTACAGTCACTGTCCATCAGTGTAGTAACATGCTATAGAATCACTACTTGTCTTCTCTATAAATACTGCCTTTACAGTGTCCGCCGCCGCTGCATTATGTCTCCTAATTGTAATGACCCTTTACCCCTTATCCCTCCCTTCACACCCATCCTCCCCAGTCCCTTTCCCTTTGGTAATTGTTAGTCCATTCTTGGGCTCTGTGAGTCTGCTGCTATTTTGTTCCTTCAGTTTTTCCTTTGTTCTTATACTCAACAGATGAGTGAAATCACTTGATACTTGTATTTCTCCGCCTGGCTTATTTGACTGAGCATACCCTCTAGCTCCATCCATGTTACTGCAAATGATAGAATTTGTTTTCTTCTTATGGCTGAATAATATTCCATTGGGTATATGTACCACATCTTCTCTATCCATTCATCTACTGATGGACACTTAGGTGATTTCCATTTCTTGGCTATTGTAAATAGTGCTGCAATAAACATAGGGGTGCATGTGTCTTTTTCAAACTGGGCTGCTGTATTCTTAGGGAAATTTCTAGGAGTGGAATCCCTCAGTCAAATGGTATTCCTATTTTGAGTTTTTTGAGGAACCTCCATACTGCGTTACACAATACTTGAACTAGTTCACATTCCCACCAGCAGTGTAGGAGGGTTCCCCTTCCTCCACATCCTTGCCAACATTTCCTGTTGTTTGCTTTTGGATGTTGACCATCCTAACTGCTGTGAGGTGATATCTCACTGTGGATTTAATTTGCATTTCTCTGATGATTAGCGATGTGGAGCATCTTTTCATGCGCCTGTTGGCCATCTGAATTTCTTCTTTGGAGAAGTGCCTGTTCGGCTCCTCTACCCACTTTTTAATCAGATAATTTGCTTTTGGTTTGTTGAGGTGCATGAGCTCTTTATATATTTTTGATGTCAACCCCTTGTCGGATATGTCATTTGTGAATCTATTCTCCCAAATTGTAGGATGTCTTTTTGTTCTACTGATGGTGTCCTTTGTTGTACAGAAGCATTTTAGTTTGATATAGTCCCACTTGTTCATTTTTGCTTTTGTTTCCCTTGCCGGGGAGATATGTTCATGAATAAGTTGCTCATGTTAACGTCCAAGAGATTTTTGCCTATGTTTATTTCTAAGAGTTTTATAGTTTCATGACTTACATTCAGGGCTTTGATCCATTTTGAGTTTACTTTTGTGCACGGGGTTAGACAATAATCCAGTTTCATTCGGTTACATGTAGCTGTCCAGTTTTTCCAACACCAGCTGTCGAAGAGGCTATCATTTCCCCATTGTATATCCAATGGCTCTGGTATCATATATTAATTGACCATATATGCTTAGGTTTATATCTGGGCTCTCTATTCTGTTCCACTGGTCTATGGGTCTGTTTTGGTGCCAGTACCAAATTGTCTTGATTACTGTGGCTTTGTAGTAGAGCTTGAAGTCAGGGAGGGTAACACCCCCTGCTTTATTTTTCCTTCTCAGGATAGTTTTGGCTATTTGTGGTCTTTTGTCATTCCATATGAATTTTAGAACTATTTGCTCTAGTTCTTTAAAGAATGCTGTTGGTACTTTGATAGGGATTGCTTTGAATCTATAGATTGCTTTAGGCAGGATGGCCATTTTGACAATATTAATTCTTCCTAGCCAAGAGCTAGGGATGAATCTCCATTTATTAGTGTCCTCTTTCATTTCCCTTAAGAGTGTCTTGTAGTTTTCAGGGTATAAGTCTTTCACTTCCTTGGTTAGGTTTATTCCTAGGTATTTTATTCTTTTTGATGCAATTGTGAATGGAATAGATTTCCTGATTTTTCTTTCTGTTCTTTCACCATTACTGCATAGGAATGCAACAGATTTCTGTGTATTAATTTCGTATCCCGCAACTTTGCTGAATTCAGATATTAGATCTAGTAGTTTTGGAGTGGATTCTTTAGGGTTTTTTATGTACAATATCATGTCATCTGCAAACAGGCACCATTTGACCTCTTCCTTACCAATCTGGATGCCTTTTATTTCTTTCTGTTGTCTGACTGCTGTGCTTAGGACAGCCAGAACTATGTTGAATAAAAGTGGGGAGAGTGGGCATCCTTATCTTGTTCCCGATGTTAAAGGAAAAGCTTTCAGCTTCTCGCTGTTAGGTATAATGTTAGTAGTCAGTTTGTCATATATGCGCTTTATTATGTTGAGGTACTTGCCCTCTATACCTGTTTTGTTGAGAGTTTTCATCATGAATGGATGTTTAATATTGTCGAATGCTTTTTCAGCATCTATGCAGATGATCATGTGGTTTTTGCCCTTCTTTTTGTTGAGATGTAGTGGATGATGTTGATGGATTTTCGAATGTTGTACCATACTTGCAACCCTGAGATAAATCCCACTTCATCATGATGGATGATCTTTTTAATGTATTTTGGAATTTCGTTTGCTAATATTTTGTTGAATATTTTTGCATCTATGTCCATCAGGGATATTGGTGTGTAATTTTCTTTTTTGGTGAGGTCTTTGCCTGGTTTTGGTATTAGAGTGATGTTGGTCTTGTAGAATGAGTTTGGGAGTATTCCCTCCTCTTCTACTTTTTGGAAAACTTTAATGAGGGTGGTTATTAGGTCTTCACTAAATGTTTGATAAAATTCAGCAGTGAAACCATCTGGAGGAGGTGTTTTGTTCTTAGGTAGTTTTTTGATTACCAATTCAATTTCTTTGCTGGTAATTGGTCTATTCAGATTTTCTGTTCTTCCTGGGTCAGCGTTGGAAGGTTGTATTTTTCTAGAATGTAGTCCATTTCTTCTAGGTTATCCAGTTTGTTACCATATAATTTTTCATAGTATTCTCGCATAATTCTTTGTATTTCTGTGGTGTCCATAGTCATTTTTCCTTTCCCATTTCTGATTCTGTTTACATGTGTAGACTTTTTTGTTCTTGATAAGTCTGGCTAGGGGTTTATCTATTTTGTTTATTTTCTCGAAGAACCAGCTCCTGCTTTCATTGATTCTTTGTATTGTTTTATTCTTCTCAATTTTATTTATTTCTGCTTTAATCTTTATTATGTCCCTCCTTCTACTGACTTTGGGCCTGATCTGTTCTTCCTTTTCTAGTTTCATTAATTGTGAGTTTAGACTGTTCATTTGGGATTGATCTTCTATCCTGAGGTAGGCCTGTATTGCAATATATTTCCCTCTTAGCACGGCCTTTGTTGTGTCACACAGATTTTGCGTTGTTGAATTATTGTTGTCATTTGTCTCCATATATTGCTTGATCTCTGTTTTTATTTGGTCATTGATCCATTGATTATTTAGGAGCATGTTATTAAGCCTCCATGTGTTTGTAGGCTTTTTCATTTTCTTTGTGTTGTTTATTTCTAATTTCATACCTTTGTGATCTGAGAAGCTGGTTGGTACAATTTCAATCTTTCTGAATTTACTAAGTTTCTTTTTGTGGCCTAATATAAGATCTATTCTTAGAAATGTTCCATGTGCACTTGGGAAGAATATGTATCCTGTTGCTTCTGGATGGTGTTCTGTAGATGTCTGTTAGGTCCATTTGTTCTAATATATTGTTTAGTGCCTCTGTCTCTTTATTTTCTGTCTGGTAGATCTGTCCTTTGGAGTCGGGGTGCTTCGAAGTCTCCTAAAATGAAAGCATTGCTTCCTATTTTCCCCTTTAATTCTGTTACTATATATTCCACATATGTAGGTGATACTGTGTTTGGTGCATAGATATTTATAATAGTTATATCCTCTTGTTAGACTGACCCTTTTATCATTATGTAAGGTCCTTGTTTGTATCTTGTGATTTTCTTTGTTTTGAATTCTCTTTTGTCTGATAGAAGTACTGCAACTCCTGCTTTTTTCTCACTATTAGTTGCATGAAATATCTTTTTCCATCCGTTTACTTTCAGTCTGTGTATGTCCTTGGGCTTGAGATGAACATGTCTTGTAGGCAGCATATAGATGTGTCTTGTTTTTTATCCATTCAGTAACTCTATGTCTTTTGATTGGTACATTCAGACCTTTTACATTTAAGGTGATCATCGATAGGTATGTACTTATCACTATTGCACACTTTAGATTCGTGGTTACCAAAGGTTCAAGGGTAATTGCCTTACTGTCTAACACTCTAATTTAACTCACTTCGTATGCTATTACAAACACAATGTAAAGGTCTTTTATTTTCCTCCTTTTTCTTCCTCCTCCATTCTTTCTATTTAGGAATCATATTCTATACTCTTTGTCTATCACTTGGGTGACATCTGTTTAGCCTTGGGAATACTTCCATCTATAGGAGTCCCTCCAAAATGCACTGTAGAGGTGGTTTGTGGGAGGTAAATTCTCTCAGCCTTTGCTTATCTGAAAATTGTTTATTCCCTCCTTCAAATTTAAATGATAACCGTGCCGGGTACAGTATTCTTGGTTCAAGGCCCTTCTCCTTCATTCCATTAAATATATCATGCCACTCCCTTCTGGTCTGTAAGGTTTCTGTTGAGAAGTCTGATGATAGCCTGATGGGTTTTTCCTTTGTATGTGATCTTTTTTCTCTCTCTAGCTGCTTTTAAAAGTCTGTCTTTATCCTTGATCTTTGCCATTTTAATTATTATATGTTTTGGTGTTGTCTTCCTTGGGTCCCTTGTGTTGGGAAATCTGTACACCCCCATGGCTTGACAGACTATCTCCTTCCCAAGATTGGGAAAGTTTTCAGCAATTACTTCCCCAATGACACTCTCTATCCCTTTTTCTCTCTCTACTTCCTCTGGTACCCCTATAATGCGAATATTGGTCCGATTGGATTAGTCACACAGTTCTCTCATATTCTTGCATTCTTAGAGATTCCTTTTCTCTGTGCCTCAGCTTCTTTGTATTCCTCTTCTCTAATTTCTATTCCATTTACTGTCTCTTCTACTACATCTAATCTGCTTTTAAATCCCTACATTGTATGTATCATTTCAGATACAGAATTTCTTAATGATTGAATCTCCAACTTAAGTTTGTCCCTTAGTTCTTGCATATTTTTCTGTACCTCCATAAGCATGTTTATAATTTTTATTGTGAACTCTCTTTGTTCAAAATAAAAAAAGGGGAAGATTGGTGAATTAGGTTTCATTTGGCCATTTTTCAGGGGTTTGTGTGATTTTGGTCCGAACCATGTTCTTTGGACGTTTCGTACTTCCATGTGTTGCCCACTAGTCGCAGAAACTCAAGTCTCTGGATGTGCTCAGCCACTAGAGTGAGGTTGGGGGTCATAGGGGAGCGGAGGTGGTGCCTGGGGGGAGGAAAGATCTGTTTCCTGAATCCAGCCTGCAGTGCCTGTCTCCAGTGTCAGAGCCAGTGGGCCAAGCACACACAGGTAAGCCTCTGTGCTTTGCGTCTCTAGCTGTTGTAGGCGGGGTCTCCCTCTGGCTGGCCTGATACCAGCGCAGTGACTGCCGGTTGGGATCAGGTGCCTGCAGTCTAGTAGGAAGGTTTGTCAGGCTGTGTGTCACAGTGCGGGGCCTCAGAGCTGTGTTGGGAGCTTGGGGGATGGAGCACCTGAAGCTCCTCAAAGTTCCCAACCAGCTGGGCAGAGTGTGCCGGGACAACCTTGTCCAGCTCTCCTTTCTCCCGTGCACCAAGCTCCATGCAAACCGTGCCCCTTCAGCGGCCCTCTCGCTCCTAGGAAGCCTCTCAGACCACCCTCCCTCCCTCTGACACAGAGCAGCCAGGTGTGGATCCCGTTGTCCACAAACGGCCGGAATGTCAGTCTCCCTGGCCCCCCGCCTGTCCAAGCTCCCTAACGCCCAGAGCACCACACACTGCTTGTTTCTGCTCACAAAGCAGACTTCCAGGGCTAGGTGTTCAGCAGGCCCAAGCTTCCACCCCCTCCCTGCTCTTTTTCTTTTCCTCCCACCGGTGAGCTTGGGTGGTGGAAGGGCTTGGGTCCCGCCGGATTAAGACTTTCCGTATGTTACCGTTTCATGAGGTCTACTCTATTTGTGAAGTCTGTATGCAGTCTGGTTCAGCCCTCTTTCTTTTACGGTTTTAGGGTTAGTTGTATTAATTAACTATATTTTTGTACTATTTGTGGTTTTAGGAGGAGTTCTCCGAGTCACCTCTCATGCCGCCATCTTGAATCTCCACTAAGTCAAATTAAAAAAAAAAAACATGGGTGTCTCTTTGGTATTAGAAAAGGTGATAATCAGGACTCTCTCTGTCTGTATACCTGGCTAGAATTATCAAGAAACGAATTCAGGCATTTTTCTATTCCTCAACGAATAAGTATAATGAACATGAATGTGGTAAAATCAAAAGGATGATTTCAACATTATTTACTGAATTCCAAATTTTATAATAATTTAGACTTATTTCATTTTTATGCCAATATTTACAGTATTCTCCTCAAAGGAGGCACACCCACCTATCTTGGATTTCCTACTTGCGCCCTGAGTGTTCAGTTCTCAGTAGTTCAGATTTATAATTACGCTGAAAACTTAGTCTCTAATAAATCAAACCTTACAAATAACAAAGGTTTTTCCCATCAGTGTTAATGTCATTATAACTTAACTTCCATAATGATTTTTCCATAGATACAACAAAAAGAGTATATGTCTTATTACGAAAGTGTGGGTGGCACCAATGAACACTCAAAAATTAGACATATATTTCCACAGTAAATTGGTAAATCTTAATATAGAAAAAAGACATTCATTCAGTTTATATACAACAGGTTAACTAAATAAGAAAATCCACCTAATTTAATTTTGTTCATTAATCTTATGATTAACATAAATCTTGAGTGAGAAGAACAAATAAGATTCAAATAGGGCACTAGAGGGTGTGAAGATGGCAGCATGAGAGGTGAGATGGAGAGCTCCTACCAAAACCACAAATAGTACAAAAATATAGTTAATTAATACAACTAAACTTAAAACAGCAACAAGAAAGAAGGCTGAACCAGACTGCAAACAGACCTCACGAACAGAGTAGACCTCACAAAACAGGGTAACATAGGAAAGCCTTAATCCGGTGAGACCCAAGCCCTCCCCCGACCCCAGCTCACTGGTGGGAGGAAGAGAAACGGAGCTTGGGAGGGGGTAGAAGCCTGGGACTGCAGGGCACCTACCCTGGAGATCTACTTTGTGGGCAGAAACCTACACTGTGTGTTGCCCTGGACATTGGGGAGCTCAGACAGATGGAGTGCTTGAGAAATTGACTTTCCGGCTGTTTGTGGAGGAGGGGATTCACACCTGGCCGCTCTGTGTCAGAGGAAAGTCAGGTGGTCTGAGAGGCTACCTAGCAGCGAGAGGGCTGTTGAAGGAGCGGGGTTTGCACAGAGCTTGCTGTGCGGGAGAAGGGAGCGCTGGACAAAGTTGTCCAGGTGCGCTCTGCCCGGATGGTTGGGAACTCTGGGGAGCTTCAGGTGCTCCATCCCCCAAGCTCCCAACACAGCTCCGAGGCCCCACACTGTGACACACAGCCTGACAAACCTTCCTACTAGACTGCAGGCACCTGCTTGCAAACACGCAGTCACTGTGCAGGCATCAGCCAGCCAGAGGGAGGCCCCGCCTACAACAGCTAGAGACACAAAGCACAGAGGTTTACATGTGTGTGCTTGGCCAACTGGCTCTGACACTGGAGACAGGCACCGCAGACAGGAATCAGGAAACAGATCTTCCCACCCCCCAGGCACCAGCTTGCTCCCCTATGACCCCCAACCTCACTTTAGGGGCTGAGCAGCTCCAGAGACTGTAGTTTCTGGCACTAGGTGCCACCACAAAGAAATACGAAATGACAAAAGAACATGGTTCAGACCAAAATCTCACAAAATCCAGAAACAGAGCCAAATGAAACCGAGCTGACCAATCTTCCTGAAAGAGAGTTCAAAATAAAAATTATAAACATGCTTATGGAGGTACAGAAAAATATTCAAGAACTCAGGAATGAATATAACTCAGAGATTCAATCATTAAGAAATTCCATACCTGAAATGAAATATACAATGTAGGGATATAAAAGCAGATTAGATGTAGTAGAAGAGACGGTAAATGGAATAGAAATTAGAGAAGAGGAATAAAAAGAGGCTGTGGCACAGAAAGAAAAAAGGATCTCTAAGAATGAAAGAATATTGAGAGAACTATGTGACCAATCCAAATGCAACAATATTCGCATTATAGGGGTATTAGAAGAAGAAGAGAGAGAAAAAGGGATAGAAAGTGTCATTGAGGAGGTAATTGCTGAAAACTGCCCCAATATGGGGAAGGAGATAGTCTGTCAAGCCATGGAGATACACAGATCTCCCAACACAAGGGACCCAAGGAAGACATCAAGACATATAATAATTAAAATGGCAAAGATCAAGGATAAAGACACACTTTTAAAAGCAGCTAGAGAGAGAAAAAAGATCACATACAAAGGAAAACCCATCAGGCTATCATCAGACTTCTCAACAGAAACCTTAAAGGCCAGAAAGGAGTGGCATGATATATTTAATGGAATGAAGCAGAAGGGCCTTGAACCAAGAATACTGTACCCGGCATGGTTATCATTTAAATTTGAAGGAGGGAATAAACAATTTTCAGATAAGCAAAGGCTGAGAGAATTTACCTCCCACAAACCATCTCTACAGTGCATTTTGGAGGGACTCCTATAGATGGAAGTATTCTTAAGGCTAAATACATGTCACCAAAGGGATAGACAAAGAATATAGAATATGATTCATAACATAGAAAGAATGGAGGAGGAAGAAAAAGGAGGAAAAAAAGAGAAAAAAAGAACCTTTATGTTGTGTTTGTAATAGTATACGAAGTAAGTTAAATTATACTGTTAGATAGTAAGGGAATTGCCCTTGAAGCTTTGGTAACCATGAATCTAAAGCCTGGAATGGCAATAAGTATGTACTTATCAATAATCACCCTAAATGCAAATGGTCTGAATACACCAAATTACATAGAGTTACTGAATGGATAAAAAAACAAGACCCATTATATGCTGCCTACAAGAGACTCACTTCAAATCCAAAGACATACACAGACTGAAAGTAAAGGGATGGAAAAAGATATTTCATGCAACTAATAGTGAGAAAAAAGCAGGAGTTGCATTACTTGTATCAGACAATATAGACTTCAAAACAAAGAAAGTCACAAGAGACAAAGAAGGACATTACATAATGATAAAAGGGTCAACCCAACAAGAGGATATAACTATTATAAATATCTATGCACCCAACACAGGATCACCTACATCTGTGAAACAAATACTAACAGAATTAAAGGAGGAAATAGAATGCAATGCATTCCTTTAGGAGACTTCAACACACCACTCACTCCAAAGGAAAGATCAACCTGACAGAAAATAAGTAAAGAGACAGAGGCACTGAACAACGTATTAGAACAGATGGACCTAATGGATAACTACAAAACACTCCATCCATAAGCAACAGGATACACATTCTTCTCAAGTGCACATGGAACATTTTCAAGAATAGATCATATATTAGGCCACAAAAACAACCTCAGTAAATTCAGAAAGACGGAAATTGTACCAACCAGCTTCTCAGCTCACAAAGGTATGAAATTAGAAATAAATTACACCAAAAAAACGAAAAAGCCCACAAACACATGGAGGCTTAATAACATGCTCCTAAATAATCAATGGATCAATGACCAAATAAAAACAGAGATCAAGCAATATATGGAGACAAATGACAACAATAATTCAATACCACAAAATCTGTGTGACACAGCGAAGGCCGTGCTAAGAGGGAAATATATTGCAATGCAGGCCTACCTCAGGAAAGAACAATCCGAAATGAACAGTCTAAAATCACAATTAATGAAACTAGAAAAGGAAGAACAAATGAGGCCCAAAGTCAGTAGAAGGAGGGACATAATAGAGATTAAAGCAGAAATAAATAAAATTGAGGAGAATAAAAGAATAGAAAGAATCAATGAAAGCAAGAGCTGGTTCTTCGAGAAAATAAACAGAATAGATAAACCCTAAGCCAGATTTATCAAGAAAAAAAGAGCATCTACACACATAAACAGAATTAGAAATGAGAAAGGAAAAATCACTATGGACACCATAGAAATACAAAGAATTATGAGAGAATACTATGAAAAATTATATGGTAACAAACTGGATAACCTAGAAGAAATGGACTACATTCTAGAAAAATACAACCTTCCAACGCTGACCCAGGAAGAAACAGAAAATCTGAATAGACCAATTACCAGCAAAAAAATTGAATTGGTAATCAAAAAACTACCTAAGAACAAAACGCCTCCTCCCGATGGTTTCACTGCTGAATTTTATCAAACATTTAGTGAAGACCTAATACCCACCCTCATTAAAGTTTTCCAAAAAGTAGAAGAGGAGGGAATATTCCCAAACTCATTCTATGAGGCCAACATCACTCTAATACCGAAACCAGGCAAAGACACCACAAAAAAAGAAAACAGACCAATATCCCTGATGAACGTAGATGCAAAAATACTCAACAAAATATTAGGAAACCAAATTCAGAAATACATCAAAAAGATCATCCATCATGATCAAATGGGATTCATCCCGGGGATGCAGGGATGGTACAGTATTAGAAAATCCATCAACATCATCCACTATATCTCAACAAAAGAAGGACAAAAACCACATGATCATTTCCATAGATGCTGAAAAAGCAAACAACAGAATTCAACATCCATTCATGGTAAAAACTCTCAACAAAAGGGGTATAGAGGGCAAGTACCTCAACATAATAAAGGCCATATATGACAAACCCACAGCCAACATTATACTTAACAGTGAGAAGCTGAAAGCTTTTCCTTTAACATTGGGAACAAGACAAGGATGCCCACTCTCCCCACTTTTATTCAACATAGTACTGGATGTCCTGGCCATGGCAATCAGACAACACAAAGAAATAAAAGGCATCCAGACTGGCAAGGAAGAACTCAAACTGTTCCTGTTTGCAGATGACATGATATTGTATATAAAAACCCCTAAAGAATCCACTCCAAAACTATTAGATCTAATATCTAAATTCAGCAAAGTTGTGGGATACAAAATTAATACACAGAAATATGTTTTATTCCTATACACTAACGATGAACTAGCAGAAAGAGAAATCAGGAAAATGAGTCCATTCACAATCACACCCAAATGAAAAAATACCTAGGAATAAACCTAACCAACGAAGTGAAAGACCTATACCCTGAAAACTACAAGACACTCTTAAGACAAATTAAATAGGACACTAATAAATGGAAATTCATCCCATGCTCTTGGCTAGGACAAATAAATATTGCCAAAATGGCCATCCTGCCTAAAGCAATCTACAGATTCAATACAATCCCTATCAAAATATCTATAGCATTCTTCAGTGAACTAAAGAAAATAGTTCTAAAATTAATATGGAACCACAAAAGACCCCGAAGAGCCAAAGCAATCCTGAGAAGGCAGAATAAAGCGGGGGGAATTATGCTCCCTTGCTTCAAGCTCTACTACAAAGCTACAGTAATCAAGACAATTTGGTACTGGCACAAGAACAGACCCATAGACCAGTGGAACAGAAAAGAGAGCTGAGATATAAACCCAAGCATATATGGTCAATTAATATACGGTAAAGGGGCCATGGATATACAGTGGGGAAATGACAGCCTCTTCAACAGCTGGTGTTGAAAAAACTGGACAGCTACATGTAAGAGAATGAAACTGGATTATTGTCTAACCCCATACACCAAAGTAAACTCAAAATGGATCAAAGACCTGAATGTAAGTCATGAAACCATAAAATTCTTAGAGAAAAATATAGGCAAAAGTCTCTTGGAAATAAACATGAGCAATTTCTTCATGAACATATCTCCCCAGGGCAAGGGAAACAAAAGCAAAAATGAACAAATGGAACTATATCAAACTGAAAAGCTTCTGTACAGCAAAGGACAGAAAGGACATCAGCAGAACAAAAAGACATCCTCCAGTATGGGAGAATAGATTCATAAATGACATATCTGATAAGGGGTTGACATCCAAATTATATAAAGAGCTCACGCACTTCAACAAACAAAAGACAAATAAGCCAATTAAAAAGTGGGCAGAGGAGCTGAACAGACACTTCTCCAAAGAAGAAATTCAGATGGCCAACAGGCACATGAGAAGATGCTCCACATCACTAGTCATCTGGGAAATGCAAATTAAAACTACAATAAGATATCAGTTAGGATGGCCACCACCCAAAAGACAAACAACAACAAATGTTGGTGATGATGTGGAGGAGGGGGAACCCTCCTACACTGCTGGTGGGAATGTAAATTAGTACAACCATTATGGAAAGCAATATGGAGGTTCCTCAGAAAACTCAAAATAGAAATACCATTTGACCCAGGAATTCCACTCCTAGGAATTTACTGTAAGAAGGCAGCAGCCCAGTTTGTAAAAGACAGATGCACCCCTCTGTTTATCACAGCACTATTTACAATAGCCAAGAAATGGAAACAACCTAAGTGTCCATCAGTAAATGAATGGATAAAGAAGATCTGGTACATATACACAAGGGAATATTATTCAGCCATAAGAAGAAAGCAAATCCTACCATTTGCAATAACATGGATGGAACTAGAGGGTATTATTCTCAGTGAAATAAGCCAAGCAGAAAAAGACAAATATCAAATGATTTCACTCATATGTGGAGCATAAGAGCAAAGATAAAAACTGAAAGAACAAAACAGCAGTGGACTCACAGAACCCAAGAATGGACTAACAGTTACCAAAGGGAAAGGGACTGGGGAAGAAGGGTGGGAAGGGAGGGATCAGAGGGTAAAAGGGGCATTACGATTAGCAGACATAATGTTGGGGGGGCACGGGACGGCTGTACAACTTAGAGAAGACAAGTAGTGATTCTATAGCATCTCACTACGCTGATGGACAGTGACTGTAATGGGGTTGGTGGGGGGGACTTGATGAAGTGCGGAGTTTAGTAACCATATGTTGCCCATGTAATTGTAGATTAATGATACCAAAATAAAAAAAAATACATGCAAAGGATCTTAGCAGGTATTTCTCCAAAGACATCCAAATGGCCAATAAGCACATGAGAAAAATGCTCAATATCTTTAGCCACCAGGGAAATGCAAATCAATACTACAGTGAGATACCACTTTATATTCACTAGGATGATTATAATAAAAAAGTCAGACAATACTAAAGGTTGAGGATGTGGAGAAATGGAACCTTCACATATTGCAAGTAGGAATGTAAAATGGTACATTCACCTTGGAAAACAACTTTGAGGAAGATTTTTATGAACTGATGTGTAACTACCTCTAAGATAGTTCACGATTCAAGTAAAAAAAGCAAGGAGCACATTGTGGTAGATACAGTATGCAACTTGTTTATAAAAGAAAATAAGAATATATAAAAACATATTTGCTACACAAGAAAATGGTAAGCAAGCACTAAAGCACTAAAGCAAGATTTAGTGCTTCCAGCTGGTTGGCTGGAAGACAGCAATAGTATTTAAAAGTAATTTCACACCCCTTTTTATGCTTTCACTTCTGAACTACATGAACATATTATCTATTAAAAGTAATACTTAAAAATAAAATAAAAAGATTAAAGTGCTCCCTGCAAAATACATACTATCAGTCACAATTTGATGATCACTATTATTGAAAGCAAGGATTACGAACACAAATCCCTTCAGAGATTTATGTTGTGTTTTACCATGTAACAAATGAATGAAGTGAGTAGAGTGTAAGATAAAGGACAGAAACTTAAAATCCAACTGAAAATGGAACAGCCACTACTGAACTCCAGGTCATTGTATTTATTCTGGAAAGCAGGCCTTATCTTTCATTTTGTCAAAAGACATAAGAAGTCCACATTTGTATGTGAAGTGTCCTGATTTTAAAAATGTTGGGCCCGCACCAGGCTAGTAGGCCTGTTTCAACCCACAGGCCATCTGTTTGTGTCTGATTCATAGAAAGTCCATAACTTACGAACATACTGTGCTTCCAAACTGTCTGAACGTATTTTCTCCGTAAGAGTAAAATAATTAGCAATTTGGTTTCCAGACCCATTATACAAGCAAACTAGTACCGAACTAATAGCACTATGTCACCTACCATCTACAATTAACAACATTTATATTAAACAACTTAAGAGTCTAAGTTTCAGCTTAGGCTCAGAAAGTCCAAAATAGTGGATCCAATGGTAGTAAAAGGGAAGGAGATGATTGGGAAGAATTTAAGGAAACATAAGGAGCCTTAGAGGGGCACTGGTGAAGGATTTTAGGCAAGAATTCAGATTACTATAGAGCACAGTAAGATAAGCTTTCAGTACTTTTCTGAAGATCTGTGTCTTCTGTAGACAACAAATTTAGTAAAAGGAAGAAACGAAGGAGGATGTGTCTCCTGAGGAGTGACTAGTGGTTACCATGGGAGAAGGACTGGGGTGGGTGGGTGGCGGGGAGGGGGATAATGGGGCACAATAATTCTCAATTATAATATAAGTGGTCATGGGGATGGCAGTGCAGCATGGAGAATATGGTCAACGAATCTGTAACATCTTTCTATGTTGACAGATAGTAACTGTGCTATTGGGGGGTGAGGATTTAATAATATGCGTAACTGTTAAAGCACTGTGTTGTATATTTGAAACCAATATAAGATTGTATATCAACAATACGTCAACTAAAAAAATTAAATTAAAAAAAGGATGTGTCTCAGCAGCAGCAGCAGCTGAAAAGGACTGTAGCTCCAGCTCTAAGGAGGTGGCATCTTTAAAAGAATTCTGTCAGTTGCTGGTAAGTCAGACATCATGAAATGAGAATGCCAAATAATTAGCCCTAACAAAAATTACAAAGCCAAATGTAAATTCCCATGCCTGCTAGAAGATTAACACAAAATTTATTTTCTAAAGGTACATTTCATTATTAAAGTAACAATAAATTGACATTTTTTTTTTCTAACTGAAATTCATCCATGAATGCTTCTGTGTACTCTAAATTATCTACTCATGGATAAATATTGTACTTGAAGATTATCTGTAGCAAAGATTTAATCTCAGGATGCAACTATTACTTAGTACTTCTGATTACCTTTGCTAACATTTGGTTAATATGTTGCTAAAAGAAATGTAACTATTTTAATACTATTCTAAGAGTAAACATTTAAAAAATGAAATCTGAAAACTTTGAAGTCAATTATTGGAGATGCTTCACAATATTGCTTTTTATATAATTCTAAAGAATAGTGTAAGATTTTTGGCAACCTGTCTCTAAAGATCCACTGGTATGTGCTCAGTTTAACATTAAAACTGCTTTACTGTTCGTAGGCAAAACCTAATTAGAAAGTAAATATGATATATGATACACAGAAAAAAAGTCACATGCAATCTAAATCCTAACAGGAATGACCAGGGGATTGAATTTAAGTCATTATAGTTTACCAAGGTTTGGATCAACAGGGTGTCTGCTCCCCTCCATTTGTATATAAGTCAAATGCAAAACATAATTAAGAAAGGGTATTAATACTGTGAAATTATTAGGATTTTTTAAGGAAGGAGATACTCTTAATGTTTTTATCACCATTATTTACCTAACTAGACACCAAATCCTATTCTAGATGCTCATGCTTCAGAATCATTTGTAAAAGACCCATTAGCCTACCATTGCATTTATATAGATGCACTAAAAAAGAAAAAGCCCTTGAGTGTTTCTAATTTCTTGGCTCAACTGAAACAGTTACCATGGCCCATCAGGCAACATGTAAAATTAGAGGAAAGAGCATAAATAGAAATAGGATATTTCAGGATTTGAACCTGACCAAAATCAATCTTAGGAATTATATTAGTTTCTATAGGAAAATGTTAAGACATTTTAATTTATTACAATACATACCTTGCTGTGCTAAAGTTGATCTTAGCATCCCAGTTTTTGACCATATTTTTATTTGCCCATCTTCTCCAACTGTAAAGAGAAAAGAATATTTGGTATTTTTATTTATAGGAAATATTTAAGCATTAAATTTGCATATAAAAATCAGCAGTATCCATATTAATGCATATATAAAATTCAGACAATTCATTCTAATGAAACGACAATGCTTCATAACTGCAAATTTTAATTGAAATAACTTTGAAATAATTTTAGCAAAGTAGTCTAACTTCCAAAATTTTAATTTTTTCCTTTAATTTTAGAAGACTTATGAGCATATTATTCAAATAATGCTTTCATTTTCACTAAAATCTCCATCTTAAAATTCTAAGAAAAATGCTTTCAGTGTAATAATAAGAGTGACAGCCAAATTTCAATGAGTTGGGACTGAATGGAGTGAAGTAGTAGACTGTTCTTTCAAACAGCTTGCCTAAAAGAGGAAGAAAGAAAGAGGAAGTTGTAGCTAGAGCGAGTTATTTGCTACAAGGGATTTTCATTTCTTTTATTCTCAATTTTCGAGATGGATGCCACATGAACACATTTATGCAGAAAAAGAAACCACTGGAAAAGGAGAAGTTGAAAACACAGGCATGAGAAGGAACAGCCCACCAAGAAAAGTTCTACAGAAGGTCCTGGGGATAGGTGGGTGGTTTTAAAACATATTCACAAATTTTTTGTTATTATTCCTCTTAAGAGGTGGATCTTAATTTCTCTCTCCTTCGGTGTGGGCTCTACTCAGTGCCTTGCTTCTAACAGAATGTGGGGGAAATGATGGAGCATGACTTCCAAGGGTGGGTTGTAAAATATATCAAGGCTTCCATCTTGCTCTCCCTTGGTCACTCGCTTGCGGAGGAGCCGGCGGCCATGTTCTTGAACACCCAAGCGGCCCTATGAAGGGATCCACGTGGTCAGGAACTCTTGCCTCTGCCAGCAGCCAGATTGGGGAGTATCTTGGAAGCGGACCTCCCAGCCCCAGTCAGACTGTCCTGTGACTGCCGCCTCATCCAACTTGAGACTGAGGGAGAACCACTGACTGAGCTGCCCAGTCCCACAGAAACTTTGAGAGAATACCTGTTTATTATCATAAGCCACTAACTTTTGAGGTAATTTGTTATGTAACACTAGATAACTAATAGAATAGATGAAGATGAGAATCATTGCAGTAGGTCAGGAGATGGAAGGATAATAAAGGTCAGTTAAATGAAGATATTTTGAACTTTAAAATTTTTTAAATTAATGACTTTTACTTACCCTATAGTTGACCATTCCCAAAGCCTTCTTTGACAATATATTCTCTACAAGTCATATAAGAAAACTAATAATGACATTCTGAATTACATTATATAGTAATCTAGATCAATATTGTGCCAATTATTTGCTATTAGACAGTGAAAGACACTACTGCCAAATGAAAATATTGTTTCTTTGGAAATTTCTCTTTAAAAATTTCATTTAAAATGTCTTTTTTGCAGACAACTTACCTGTAACTAATGCTGTTCCTTCATAATTCCATCTTCCTGCAAGTACTGCTCCACAGTGAGCATCTACGCTTTTTTCCACTCTTCCTAACTTGGAAATCAGATGAAACTTACCTAAAAGACATTAGACTTGAGAAATCTATTTTATTAATTTATTCAATTTACGAACATCTGCTGAGTACCTACAACTGGTCTAGTTAGCATGGTGCTAGGCACTGGAGACGTAAGAGTGAATATGTAATTATTCTTACTCTCAAGGAACACAAAAATCTATTGGAAACCAGAAACAAAAACAAAATTACAAAACCTTGAAACAAGTGGTATAATAGAAATATGTATATGATGCCATAATAGTTCAGAGGGACAACAAAACTGCTGGGATGTGGTCAAAGGGGACCAAGATAAATGTCAAGAAAACCTATTTAGGCAGAGTTTTACAGTCTTGCACTTTTTCTTTTACAGCTTATAGAAAAGCTGGAAGAAGTGTGGAGGAAAGGAACCAAGATAATTAAATGGTGTCAAAAAATAAACTGAAGCATATTAAAACTTTTACATTCATTTGAGCAAAAATCAATTCCAATCAGATAGTGCCAAACTAGAAGTGGTTAGGAGTCCTCTACTGACAGGCACACAGGGAGAGACTTTTATTGAAAAAAGGTGGAAGCAAAGTAAGGCAATCACTGATTGGCTATAACTTAAAGTCTGGGTGGCTATTTGTGATTGGTTGTCCTTAGGTTTCAACTTCATAAACTTGAGGCACTTCCAGGCTTAGATTCTAGTTTGCTTGCATAGGCTCACGGCATTAGAGCCACCTCTGCCTAATGGCCTCCTTGTTTAATTAATTTAACAATTGATAATCCCAAATTTTAAAATACTTGCCTTATATGATTTTTACACTGCACCAGGCACCAAGTAGACAAAAAGAAGAAGGCTACTTGGTTGCTGTCCTCAAAAAGTTCACACATATATAGGCAAAATACAAAAACCTTACAATTTTAAAGTACCTTAGCAAACCTATATGACAGATGTCAAAAGGACAAATCAACTGTTCAGGAATAAGTGCTACAGGAAGCCAAGAAAAGAGCAGCGTGGTTTTGAAAGATCATAAAGTCTAGTAATATATAGCTCATAATAAAATAAGTACAGTAAAATTAGAAATTTTTCCCCAAATGAAAATGTACATATATTTTTTGCTGTAGAATAATGTGGCTGCTTAATCAAATTTTGATTCAGAGGATTTATTGTTTGAATTCACTTTGACTTAAAGCTTTTCAAGATTCCAGCTTAATATTAACAATTCATTAAAAATATATCTAAGTCAGCTATTAAGATGGCTTTAAAACATTCCTCTGGAGAACTTTAAAACTAAATGTTTTAAAGATAGCTTTTAAATATTTAACACCTAGCACCCTGCAGTTATTTCACTGACTACCTACCCATTCCCACCAACGAAGTCATTCCCTCTTTTCCACACAGTGCATATTATTTGTAGCTCTGTTATGGCATTCTTTATTAGGCTGTGATTTGTTTCAGGGTAGGGAGCCATATCTTAGTCATATTTTTAGTTGCAATAGTCCTTTTATATAATCAGCATTTATTAAGTTTAACCAACTCAGTAGTCATATTCAGTAAGTTTTAAAAAAAAATGAGTACCTTGATATTATTTTCTTTCTCATTCAATCTGACAGCTCTCTTTTCTGGGCTCTCAACAATAAGCTACCCTTTTCCTTCATTTAACCACCCACTGACACCATCAACTTTTTCCCATAACTTCCTTTTAATTTTATATTTACCCTTGCGTCATTTTTCAGTGTAACAAGATCGCTTTTAATTGAACTGCACTCTTTATAAAACTAACTTAATATTAATTTGGATATTTTTCTTAATGCATTGCTTTACAGAAAAAATACAAGAGGAAAAAAAAATGTCAAAAAAGAAAATATAAAGATGACATATAGTAAGTGGAGAGCTAATCCTGTGGCCATTACTTACTTTATCTAGGTCTGTTTCACTAAGTGTTAGCAATTGTTACCTTTAATGAATGAACCCATCACCAAAGCGATTAACTAAAAAACTCCTGAACTAGAAATGAAAGGTCCAGAAATTTCATTTCAACCTGCTCCTACAAAAGTTTAGAAACTTTCTGTATTTAGATCATTGATATTCTTATTCTAAAATGCCTAATATTGACTTTCTCAAAGTGCCAAAATTATTCTTGCTTCCTGTGACTTCATAGAAGACAACTAGAGTCAGCTCTTTGCATAGACTGGGCACTCAATAAATCTCTGGCCTTCATATTGTGTCTGATTGTTACAAATTGCTGAATAGCACACCCAGAGTAAAGTGCAAATATAAAATTACATACACCAAATATTTTAAAACCTGTAAGTATCCATTTAACTATTTTGGTTCTTCTTCTCTCCAACGTTTCTATACAACCTTCTAAAAATGCAAGACCAAAACTAGAGATCAACTAATTTATTTCTAATTATTCACTAGGGGTGGGGCAGGGAAGAGAATATAATCAATATGATTCATTTATTTATTAAACAATGAATGATTTGGATTAAAAAATGGATATTTAAATCCTGAGGTAAATAATCTCTTGTTAAATAAAAGGTAAAGGAAAAAGTGGGAAATGTTATAAAAGAGAAAAAGAACAAAGGAAGTAGACTAAAATTATATTAAACACATTTCTTCAAGTTAGAAATGCCTTAAAAAATGTCCACAGGAACACGAGATCGATTAAAATAAGGTGTTAGGAAAAGGGCGCACAAGCACTTTTACAGACTGCTTAACAGCAGAAATGACTGACGGCGGCAAAAAGCCAAGAGATCAGCAACTGCTAACTTCTGATAAAAAAAGAACACACAAATTCTTTTTAAAGTCAGATTTTAAAATGGACATAGTAGAACATAGTAGAATTAACTACTAGAAGGACATAGTAGAATTAACTACTAGAAGGACATAGTAGAATTAACTACTAGAAGGACATAGTAGAATTAACTACTAGAAGGACATAGTAGAATTAACTACTAGAAGGACATGGGGATTATTTTAAGGTATCTAACACAATGTGTAAAAAACCCAAATTTCGTTAAAATATAATTTAAGGAATGTTTAATGTATTTACAAAAGGTTTTATACCAGAATTCATTTACATAGCAGCAACCCTAATACAATTTTAAATAATGCAGTTCTTTTTAAAATGTAACTCTTCTAATACATTATTTTTAAAATATCTCCTCTAAAATGTCTCACACAGCTGCATGAAATATTCAAAAAGAGATAACAGTGTTGAAGAGAGAATTACTGATGACACAAAATGCTTTGCAAAAATCTGCTTTTTATATTTCAGGACCTGCCCCTCACATCCCACAGATCTTTTTTGAATGTTACCACTAACACAGAAGAGGGAGGGGAGTGATAGAGGGAACACTGGAAGAGTGATGAACAAACTCAAAAGCTGTAACTTTTTCGACCAGCACTGGGGGAGAAAAATCAAGAGGAAAAAGGTGGTGGCAACTAGAAAAGAGAACCCTAAGCAATCAATTAAATCTTGAAGGAAATTTTTTTTTTAAGTATCAGGTTACCATCATACAAAATGAAAAAGTCCTAGAGAATCTGCTGTACAATACTGTGTAACAACACTGTACAGCACACTTACAAATTTGTTAAGAGAATATATCTCATGTGTTTTTGTTAAATCATAATAATAACTTATTTTAAAGTGTTGGATAACAAAAAATATAGCACTAATATATAAAATGACCTCAGATTATTATGTGGCAGGAAAGCCCTCGACCACCTCCCAATGATACTTTCTTCTTTTTCTGAACATTTCTTTTTCATTTCTGGATGCTCTGTCTTACCCTTCCACTTCTTTTCTTTAACCTATCATCCTTTTCCTCTCTTTCACAAGATTCCAGATAGTCCTCATCCTAGCTTAGGAGAAAACACTCAACTATTCCGCTAGTTGTGGCATGTTATTTATTTTTTTATATGGTAAGCCCAAAAATAATATTAAATATTATAGTTTTTCAAGAGGCATAATATTTTCCCTTAATCTTGCAAATTTATCTCTTAAATTACATTTGCCTTACTTTAGAAATGTTTACTCTATCAGAAACTATTTTATCTGTACCCAGTATAAACTACAGACCAAGCAATTATTCTTTTTTAAGTGTGACTAAATAATCTTCATAATTCAGGGAAACAGATGCAGAAATTATGAAGGTTAATTATATTTACTGTCCATATTCACCAGATAAAAGTCAATCCTCATACACTGTTGAGTTTAAAAAAGGAAAATGCAAAGAAAATATATGGTATGCCACCTTCTGTGTAATCAAAGAGGTGAAATGAGAAAATATATATGTATCTGTTTGTTATTACCAAAAGAAACACAGAAAGGATACACCTGAACCAAAGAGATTGGTTACCTATAGGGAGTAAATAGGAACAGAGTATATGGGATTGGGTGGGTAATGGTAGTGAATATGTTTTTTTAATATAGTTTTGACTTTGGAGAACCACCCATGTTAATGTTTTACATATTCCAAAATTAATCATATTAACAAGGATCAGGGAGAAGAGAGACCTTAAATGGTAAATAGATACAAATACACTTAACTTTTAAATGAATAACATGACAACACTTAAGCAGGGAGTAAATAAAAGTAACTTTTGAACACAAGATTCTGACTCTGTATCCTCAGTGTAAAGACAAAAACAGTAAGCAAATATTGAATCCTAATTTTTTACAGTAGTATAGATTAGAAATGCTGAAACAACCTACTATGTATTGTAGAATTGATCAAATAAGTAAATACATTGAGAATAATGGGAGCCAGGCTTCCTCACTGTTCCCAAGTACAGAAAAAAGGAAGACTTGACCCTGTGGTGTTGAATTAGAATTGGTGGTATCAGAATGAACTCACAATTGTTAGTACAGAAAAACAGAAAGGAAAGGAAGGCAGGAAAAGACAGAAGAAAGGAAAGAAGGGAGTGAAGGAAGGAGGGAAGGAGAGGAAAAGGAAAGGAAAGGGAGAGAGGAAGAGAGAAAAAATAGCTGTAGATATGTATTTTTGTGTGGTTTTTTTTATTTGCTTCCAAATGTATTTTTTATTATCTTATTGTTAATTTTTAACTTTCTAACCTGGTGATCAGAGAATTAGATCACAATAATATCGTTCCATGGTGTGGCCGCCCATTTCTGTTGTTGGACACTCCTGTGCATGCAACCCAAGTTCTTACGTCCATAAACTTGTCTGTGGACATGTGGGTTGCCTCTAGGTTTTTGTTACTATGAACAATGACACTGTGAACATTCTTTTACGTGTCTTTGGGCATCCATGTGCAAAAGTTTATCTTGGGCATACTTAAGAGTAAAATTCTGGGCTATAGAAGTGTTAAGTCTTCAACTTCATAAGATAATGCCAAATTGACCAACTGACTTGCTTACCAGCAATATGTAAAGCAGTCCTGTTGCTGAATATCCTCAACACTTGATATTGTCAAGACTTCTTAATTTCTCCAGTTGAATGGATGATAACTGGTATCTCATTGTGGTCTTGATTTCATTGTTACTCAATAAAACACTAATTGGGTGCTCACTCTGTGCTAGGTACTGTTAGGACTGGCTTCACATTTCCTTGATAATTTATAAGGTGAACTTTTCATCATATTTCATGGCCATTTGTACTTACTCTTCTATGACATACCCATTGTGGTGTCCACCAGGGAGTCTTCTAAGCCCTCTAAACATCCAGCCCCACCCACAAGATGACCAGAGGCCACCCTTGGCACCCATCTGCTCAGAAGGGCAGGAATATAGTTAGCCAGCAGTGCAGTTATGCCTTTTTCTTTTTTTTTTTAAGGTTTCACATGAAAAACATTGCGGTTACTACATTCACCCCTATTATCAAGTCCACCCCATACCCTACTGCAGTAACTGTCCATCAGCATAGTAAGATGCCACAGAGTCACTACTTGTCTTCTCTGTGGTACACTATCTTCCCCGTGACCAGCCCCACACCATGTGTGCCAATCATAATACCCCTCAATCCCCTTCTCCCTCCCTCCCCACCCCTCCCTTTGGTAACCACTAGTCCCATCTTAGAGTCTGTAAGTCTAGTGTTGTTTTGTTCCTTCAGTTTTACTTTGATGTTATACTCCACAAATGAGGGAAATCATTTGGTACTTGTCTTTCTCCACCTGGCTGTATGTTTTTTTTGTTTTATTTTTTTTTCTTATGGTATCATTAATATACAATCACATGAGCAACACTGTGGTTACTAGATTTCCCCTATTATCAAGTCCCACCACATATCCCATTATAGTCACTATCCAGCATCGTAAGATGCTATTGAGCCATTACTTGTCCTCTCTGTGCTATACTGCCTTCCCCGTGCCCTCCCTGCATTATGTGTACTAGTCATATTGCCCCTTAATCCCCTTATAGCTGTATGTTTTTTAATATATATTTATGTTCATATTTCTTAGTTCTGTCCTCTGAAAGAACCTTGAAGCAAATACCCCATTGAATTGAGCACACCTAGAACTCTCATCTTGGTTTTTAAATACCATTAATCACCAAAAAAAAGAACAGATCTTTTGGAGAAATGGCTGATTTGGGGGCTGGGACTGGGAATATACAAGATAAGCCTGGAAAAACTTGTGTCAGTAAAGTGCTCAAAAAATGATGAGGAAACATAACCTCCCCCTAAAAAAATTCACTGGAGCTGGTTTGATGGGACTTCCACTGGAAAAAAAATTTTGCATCAAATTTTTTTTTAATTATTATAGCAGGATACTCAAAAAATAAAATAAGAACATATGAGTCTGATATGACATAACTCAACAAATAAATAAAGGGGCAGGAGACAGGAAGTTCTTCCTTGCAGCACAATACCAACTAATTAGTATGGAAGGAATTACAAAGTTTTAAAAAATTATCCTTTGGCAACCATCTTACTAATAAATGACTCAGTCAAGAATCATCAAAATAGATGTTAAGATAGTGGGAGGAAGTTTGAGGAGGAAGAGAATATTTTTACGTAGTCCGAAAGTATCCTTTCACATATTATTTACTTAAAGGGAAAAATAGTAACTTTACAGTGGATTAATTTAATGAACATAACCTTCTGAAGCACTCAAAGTTAACTTCACCAGTAATGAATCAAACCAGCACCAGGAAACTCCCTATATGACACCCTAAGTATTGCTGCTAAAAAATGTATAAACTGAATCTAGTCATGAGGGAACAGACAAAAACAAATTGAGAGACATTGTATAAAAATAGCAGGCCTATACTCTTCAAAATTGTGGAGATCATAAAAAGAAAGATTGAGGAGTTGCTCCAGATTAAAGGAGGATTGAGAGAGATGACAAAAGCAATGTTATTCTGTACCAGAAAAAACAAATTCTTAAAAAACATTAGGACAATTGTTAAAATTTGATTATGAACTGTAGATTAGATAATACCACTGCATTTATGTTAAATCTCCTGATTTAGATCAATGTATTGGTCTGCAACAAAATCTTTATTCGAAAATGCACTGAAGTATTTCTGCATAAAGGGGCATGTCTGTAAATTACTCTCAAATGCTCCAGAAAAAGTGTGTGGTGAGGGGGGAAGAGAGAAAGAGATAGAGAGGAGAGAGCCAATGATAAAGCATTAGGACAAAATATTAACAATTAGTGAATTTTAATAAAGGATATGCAGGAATTAGTTATACAATTCTTTCAACCTTCCAGTAAATGTGAAATTATATCAAACTTTAAAGTTTCTTTTTTAAGTCAATCCCTCATTTTTATCATCTGATGTTAACTAAATTCTGGCTCTGATTCAGAGTCAATCTTCTAAGCACCAGGCACCATACCAAGTACTTTCACACAATTATCTCATTTAATTGAGATTCAGATAATAAGTTTAAAAAAACTACCATAAGTTCTGTCTGTAAAAGAAATAGAATCTTGATGTGTGTTTACCATAACATCCCTTCCCTGTTCTGATTACAAAAGCTCTCTTCGTTCTCCATTCCTTTCCACAGTGGCCTAAGGCCAGCCATGCTAGGTCAATGTCCCATTCTCTGGATGAAAGCGATTCACTCAGTGATGAGCACATGACCCAAGCTCATCCAGGACCCTCTCGGCAACTTGCCTGCAAGAGATATTGAGGAAGAAGCACTCTCTCTGCTGAGATTTTTTCTAGTATGATGAGCCTTGCTTGGGCTGCTGGCTGCCATCATTCTCATCTTGTGGAGAGAGCCTAAGAGATGGTAAGAATGGGGGCCTGATGCAGCTGTGCTTCAAGATCTACCCCTGGAGTACGTGAACCAAAAAACTCCATCTGTACATAAATTAGCCAAGAAAGTTTCTGTTACTTTTGATGAATGTACCCTAACTGACAAAGAAAATAAACTGTAATACAGGCAAAAACAGGGCAAATTATTAATATAAAAGTAAAGATATTCCCGTAAAAAGTAGAAAAATTGATTATTCCTAGATTCAAGATGGCGGCGTGAGAGGTGAGACAGAGAACTCCTCCCAAAACTACACACAGTAAGAAAATACAGTTAATAAAACTAACCCTAAAACAGCAACAGGAAAGAAGGCTGCACCAGACTGCATAAAGACCTCACAAACAGAGCAGACCTCACGAAACAGGGTAATGTACCAAACCTTTTGATCGGGCGGAACCGGAGCCCTTCCCCAACCCCAGCTCATCCACAAGAGGAAGAGATACGGAGCGGGAAGGGTGTGGAAGCCTGGGACTGCTGAACACCCAGACCTGGAGGTCTGCTTTGGAACACAAACCTACACTGTGTGGTGCTCTGGAGGTTGGTGGGGTTGGGGAGCTGGGACAGGCAGAGCTGCTTGAGAGAATGAGAGGTTCCAGCTATTTGTGGAGGATGGGGAACCACATGCGGCCGCTCTGGGACAAAGGAAAGACAGGTGATCTGAGAGGCTTCCGAGCAGAGAGAGGGCTGCTGAAGGGGTGGGGTTTGCACAGAGCTTGCTGGGCAGAAGGGATAGGTGGACAAGGTTGTCTGGGTGCACTCTGCCCAGTGGATTGAGAACTTTGAGGAGCTTTAGAAGCTCCACCCCCCTGACTGGCTACTCAGCTCTGAGAACCCCACTGTGACACGCAGCCTGCCGAGCCTTCCTCCTGGCCTGCTGGAACCTACTCGCAAACCGGCAGTCACTGCGCTGCTGTCAGGCCAGCCAGAGGGAGGCCCCGCCTACAACAGCTAGAGATGCAAAGCACAGAGGCCTACACCTGTGTGCTCTGCCCACTGGCTCTGACACTGGAGACAGGCATGGCAGACAGGAATTAGGAAACAGCCCCTTCCTAATCCCAGGCAGCAGCTCCGATCACCTAACACACCCAACCTCACTCTAGGAGCTCAGCAGCTCCAGAGATTAGACTTTCTGGGCACTAGAGGGCGCCACATAGAAATATGAAATGTCAAAGGAACCTGGATCAGAACAAAATCGCACAAACCCCAGAAAAAGGGCCAAATGAAACTGAACTCACCAATCTTCCTGAAAGAGACTTCAAAACAAAAATCATAAAAAAAGCTCATGGAAATACAGAAAAACATTCAAGAATTCAGGAATGAATTTAAAATGGAGATTCAATCATTAAGAAATTCCACATCTGAAATGCAACATAAAATGGATGGATTTAAAAGCAGATTAGATGTAGTAGAAGAGACACTAAATGGAACAGAAATTAGAGAAGAGGAATACAAAGAAGCTGACACACAGAGAGAAAAACAGAATCTCTAAGAATGAAAGAATATGAGAGAACTGTGTGACCAATCCAAATGGAACAATATTCACATTATAGGGGTACCAGAAGAAGAAGAGAGAAAAGGGGATAGAAAGTGTCACTGAGGAGGTAATGGCTGAAAACTTCCCCAATTTGGGATAGTCTCTCAAGCCATGGAGGGGCAAAGATCTCCGAACACCAAGGACCCAAGGAAGACAACATCAAGACACATAATAATTAAAATCGCAAAGATCAAAGATAAAGACAGACTTTTAAAAGCAGCTAGAGAGAGAAAAAAGATCACGTACAAAGGAAAACCCATCAGGCTATAATCAGATTTCTCAACAGAAACCTTACAGGCCACAAGGAAGTGATATAATACATTTAATGCAATGAAGCAGAAAGGCCTAGAACCAAGAATAACCCGGCAATGTTATCATTTAAATATGATGGAGGGATTAAACAATTTTCAGATAAGCAAGAGCTGAGAGAATTTACCACCCACAAACCACCTCTACAATGCATTTTGGAGGGACTTCTATAGATGGAAGTATTCCTAAGATTAAATAGATGTCACCCAAGGGATAGACAAAGAGTACAGACTATGATACCTAACATATAAAGAATGGAGAGGGAAGAAAAAAAGAGGAAAAATAAAAGAACCTTTAGGTTGTGTTCATAATACCATATAAAGTGAGTTAAATTAGATTCTTAAGATAGTACGGGAATTACCCTTGAACCTTTGGTAACCATGAATCTAAAGTCTGAAATGGAAATAAGTACATATGTATCGATAATCACCCTAAAGATAAATGGTGTGAATGCACCAATCAAAAGACAGAGAGTCACTGAATCAATAAAAAACAAGAACCATCTATATGCTGCCTACAAGAGACTCACTTTAAACCAAAAGACATGCACAGACTGAAAGTAAAGGGATGGAAAAAGATATTTCATGCAACTAATAGGGAGAAAAAAGCAGGAGTTACAGTACTTGTATCAGACAAAATAGACTTGAGACAAAGAAGGACATTACATAATGATAAAAGGCTCAGTCCAACAAGAGGATATAACTATTATAAATATGTATGTCCCCAACACACGATCACTTGCATATGTGAAACAAATACTAACAGAATTAAAGGGGTAAATAGAATGCAATGCATTCATTTTAGGAGACTTCAACACACCACTCACTCCAAAGGACAGATCAACCAGACAGAAAATAAATAAAGAGACAGAGGCAGTGAACAATGTTTTAGAACAGATGGACCTAACAGACATCTACAGAGCACTCCATCCAAAAGAAGCAGGATACACATTCTTCTCAAGTACACATGTAACATTTTCAAGAATAGATCACATACTAGGCCACAAATGAGCCTCAGTAAATTCAAAAAGATTGAAATGGTAACAACCAGCTTCTCAGATCACAAAGGTATGAAACTAGAAATAAATTACACAAAGAAAACAAAAAAGCCCACAAACACATGGAGGCTTAATAACATGCTCCTAAATAATCAGTGGATCAATGACGAAATAAAAAGAGAGACCAAGCAATATATGGAGACAAAAGACAACAATAATTCAACACCGCAAAATCTGTGAGACGCAGCAAAGGCCGTGCTAAGAGGGAAGTATGTTGCAATACAAGCCTACCTCAGGAAAGAAGAACAATCCCAAATGAACAGTCTAAACTCACAATTAATGAAACTAGAGAAGGAAGAATAAATGAGGCCCAAAGTCAGTAGAAGGAGGGACATAATAAAGATTAAAGCAGAAATAAATAAAATTGAGAAGAATAAAACAATAGAAAGAATCAATGAAAGCAGGACCTCATTCTTCAAGAAAATAAACAAAATAGATAAACCCCTAGCCAGACTTATCACGAAAAAAAGAGAGTCTACACACATAAACAGAATCAGAAATGAGAAAAGAAAAATCACTACAGACACCACAGAAATACAAAGAATTATGAGAGAATACTATGAAAAATTATATAGTCACAAACTGGATAACCTAGAAGTAATGGACAACTTTGTAGAAAAATACAACCTTCCAAGGCTGACCAAGGAAGAAACAGAAAATCTGAATAGACCAATTACCAGCAGAGAAATTGAACTGATTATCAAAAAAACTACCCAAGATCAAAATTCCTGCACTAGATGGTTTCACTGCAGAATTTTATGAAACAATTAGTGAGGACCTAATAGCCATCCTCATAAAGGTTTTCCAAAAAGTAGAAGAGAAGGAATACTCCCAAACTCATTCTACGAGACCAACATCGCCCTAATGCCAAAACCAGGCAAAGACCACAAAAAAAGAAAATTACAGAATATCCCTGATGAACATAGATGCAAAAATACTCAACAAAATATTAGCAAACAGAATTCAAAAATACATCAAAAAGATCATCCATCATGATCAAATGGGATTCATCCCAGGGATGCAAGGATGGTACAACATTCAATAATACATCAACATCATCCACCACATCAACAAAAAGGACAAAAACCACATGATCATCTCCATAGATACAAAAAAGCATTTGACAAAATTCAACACCCATTCCTGATAAAAACTCTCAACAAAAGGGGTATAGAGGGCAAGTACCTCAACATAATAAAGGTCATATATGACAAACCGACAGCCAACATCATACTTAACAGCAAGAAGCTGAAAGGTTTTCACCTAAGATCAAGAACAAGACAGGGATGCCCACTCTCCCCAGTTTTACTCAACATAGTTCTGGAAGTCCTAGCCATGGCAATCAGACAACACAAAGAAATAAAAGGCATCCAGATTGGCAAGGAGGAAGTCAAACTGTCCCTGTTTGCAGATGACATGATAGTATACATAAAAAACCCTAAGGAATCCACTCCAAAACTATTATATCTAATATCTGAATTCAGCAAAGTTGTAGGATACAAAATTAATACACAGAAATCTGTTGCATGCTTGTACACTAACAGTGAACTAGCAGAAACAAAAATCAGGAAAACAATTCCATTCAAAATTGCATCAAAAAGAATCAAATACCTAGGAATAAACCTAACCAAGGAAGTGAAAGACCTATACCCTGAAAACTACAAGATACTCTAAGAGAAATTAAAGAGGACACTAATGAATGGAAATTCATCCCATGCTCTTGGTTAGGAAGAATTAATATTGTCAAAATGGCCATCTTGCCTAAAGCAATCTACCGATTCAATGCAATCCCTATCAAAATACCTATAGCATTCTTCAGTGAACTACATCAAATAGTTCTAAAATTCATATGAAACGACAAAAGACCCTGAATAGCCAAAGCTATCCTGAGAAGGAACAATAAAGTGGGGGGAATTACGCTCTCTGACTTCAAGCTCTACTACAAAGCTACAGTCATCAAGGCAATTTGGTACTGGCACAAGAACAGATCCATAGACCAGTAGAACAGAAAAGAGAGCCCAGATATAAACCCAAGCATATATAATCAATTAATATATGATAAAGGAGCCATGGATTTACAATGGGGAAATGACAGCCTCTTCAACAGCTGGTGTTGGCAAAACTGGACAGCTATATGTAAAAGAGAATGAAATTGGATTACTGTCCAACTGCATACACAACATCCTTGATCAAAGACCTGAATATAAGTCATGAAACCATAAAACTCTTAGAAAAAAACATAGGCAAAAACTCTTAGACATAAACATGAGCAACTTCTTCATGAACATATCTGCCCGGGCAAGGGAAACAAAAGCAAAAATGAACAAGTGGGACTATATGAAACTAAAAAGCTTCTGTACAGCAAAGGACACCATCAGTAGAACAAAAAGACATCCTACAGTATGGGAGAATATATTCATAAATGACCTATCTGATAAGGGGTTGATATCCAAAATATATAAAGAGCTCACGCACCTCAACAAACAAAAAGCAAATAAGCCAATTAAAAAATGGGCAGAGGAGCTGAACAGACACTTCTCCAAAGAAGAAATTCAGATGGCCAACAGGCATATGAAAAGATGCTCCACATCACTAATCATCAGAGGAATGCAAATTAAAACCACAATGAGATATCACCTCACACCAGTGAGGATGGCCAACATCCAAAGGACAAACAAGAACAAATGTTGGCAAGGATGTGGGGAAAGAGGAACCCTCCTACACTGTTGGAGGGAATGTAAATTAGTACAACCATTGTGGAAAGCAGTATGGAGGTTCCTCAAAAATCTAAAAATAGAAATACCATCTGACCCAGGAATTTCACTCCTAGGAATTACCCTAAGAATGCAGCAGCCCAGTTTGACAAAGACATATGCACCTCTACGTTCTTCACACCACTATTTACAATAGCCAAGAAATGGAAGCAACCTAAGTGTCCATCAGTAGATGAGCAGATAAAAAAGATGTGGTATATATACAAAATGGAATATTATTCAGCCATAAGAAGAAAACAAATCCTACCATTTGGAGCTAGAGGCAGTATGATTAGCACACATAATGTAGGGGGTAGGGACACAGGAAAAGCAATATAACACAGAGAAGACAAGTAGTGATTCTATAGCATCTTACTATGCTGATGGACAGTGACTGTAATGCGTATGTGGTAGAGACTTGATAATAGGGAGAGTCTAGTAACCATAATGTTGCTCATGTAACTGTACATTAACAATCCCCACCAAAAAAAAAAAACAGTAGAAAAATCATGCTTTTTACTCACCAATAATAAAACTATGTTCAAATTAAAGTACACTCTGTTAGTGAAAATTAACATATACTAGAAAATAAAGACTATATTTAATAGATAACTTACTAAATGAGTATGTTGCATCATACTAAATATTTATTTAGTATGGTTACAGTATAAAGTTCAATAAAAAATATTGGAAACCAAAAGTGGTGATAGCGTAACACCTTGTGAGAGCACAGAAACAGTAAGTCTCAGTGTATGCCAGTTTAATTCACTTCCTTCTATAACAATTTTATAGCCTATACCTAAACCAACATAGAAAATGGTTAAAATATATAGATGAAAGTATGTAGATCCACAAATATTAGTTTTGTAAAACAACTCAAAGTGTAAGTCATACTAATATATTATGTATTTTAAATATAAAGACAAGCATATAACATTTATTAAAAACTTACCATCAGAACTTGTGAGGACAAAGCTTTCTGCTTGAGTTTGTTTCTTTATGCTTAAACTTTTTGGAAACCAGTGAAGATCTATAGGGTAAATATCATCAGGAAGCTTTACTATTTGACTTGTTTCACTGGTTAACAAATTCCACTTCACTATCTGGTGGTCATCACTACATGAATAGAGTTCTTCAGCAGTAGTCCAGCCCACACAGCTTACTAATTCTTGATGTGGCACCATGTTAAGGAGACACAAAACACAAAAGTCTTACGTCTTCAATAAAATTATTTGCAGTTGCAGATTATAAGAAGAGTATAAAATAGGGTCAAACATTTCAACCATCTAAATGTGTTTTTCATTTTATGACTTTCATATTTTTTCCACAAAAAGGAAAATAAGCATCTATCAAAACAGATGTAAAAAGAATGGGAAGCAAGAAATTCAGATGCCAAAAGAAAAAAAAAGAAAGATTTGACTACATGAAATTTTCTAAATTGTGTTACAAAATATTCCATAAATAAGGCCAAAAGATATACAAAGACAACTAACAAATCTTATGAAAGAATCTACACTAAACTGTTGAGAGATAGGTGGGGAGAAAAGGGAACTATGCTTTTTAAATTTGCAGGCATCTATATTACTTAAGTTAATAGAATAAACATCTTATTTTCGATAAGTTAAAAAAAATTAGGTGTTTTTAAGAATACTGAAATCTAACAGTAAAATACCTGCTTAAATTACACATTACAATAACAATTTACCTAGGAAAAACCTACAGCTTAATAGCTAAAACTAAAATCATACAAAACTTTTTGACATTAAATTCAGGAAACAATTCAATTACACCTGACTGCATCTACAATGTGCACAGCACTGGATTATGAGCCCTAAAATTCTTACTTTATTTAACCCATTTTTTCAGTCTCTGATTTATCAGGAGGATTTCTATAAATTGAAGTGCTCAAGGAGCCCTTACTTTCTCCACCAGAACAGGCTGCTTCCCTAACAGAATTGTGTATCTAGAGAAGGCATTTCAATTTGTCACTTAAGAGGGATGCTTTCTCTTTCTTATACCTTAAGTTCTATATTATCAGATCATTCCTGGTTGGGTTGTTTGTTCTCTTGTTATTGCATAATCCTTTTACTTCCTCCTCTTATCACCAGTGCTTTTTATTGACTTATCTAAACAATTGATGAACTCCAAGGAAAAAGAGGCAATGTGCCATAAATATTCTGGGATGTTCTGAGATGTTTTTTAATACTTCAAAATATGATAGATTAAGCAAATAACCAAAAAATTTTTTAAAAATTATAGCTAGATCTTACAAGTCTGCACAAATAGGTAATAAAGTGGCATTGAAATAGTTAGGACTCAAAATATAATCTCAACAAAATGACTGGATATCACTTGTTGCAGCCTCAACAATTTAGGTAAAACCTTTACAAAGGGAGAATGTTAGGTAGTATTGAAAAAGGTATAAAATACAACCACCAAAAACACACGTGCCAAAACAAAAGCCATTGAGCTTATACTTACACACATCAGACCTGCACTATTAGTATCTTCAAACTAATAGATCAACTAAGATTATGGGAGAAATGTGAGGACTGCCAAATTTTAAAAGTCTAAAGAGACTTATTCTTTAGCTTGAAAAGGTAAAACCAGACAATGGACATAGTCAAAATCTGTAAGATTGCATATGACATGAACTCATGAGGACACACTTTGAAAAGAGTAAAAATGACTTATGGGGAAATAAAAAGAACTATGTTTTCACTAAAAAGGTAAAATAAGCAGACAAGATAATATAAACTCAAAATTTGATCAAATGCTAAATCAGTGCTTTTCTATCTCTGAGAAGGACCACATGTTTATTTATTTCAAATCTGTTTCAGATCAACATTTTTAAGATAAAATAAAAGAGAATTACTAGAAAAATGATCTTATAGTTGGATGTTGTGACAGTGTCAACTGCTACAAAAATTTCTTACCTCTTGCTTTCAATTTTCATACTTAAGCCTTCATAGACCTGCAATAAAGTCTGCAGATAATACTTTTAGAGGCACTGGTCTTAAAACCAAGAACGAAGGTAGAAAGACCTATCATATCTCCCTGACACATAATTGTGAATTCTTGCTGACAAAATACAGGGTCACGCATTTGAGAGAGTATTTGTAATTGCCACCTTCCTACATAGAATAATAAAGGTCTGACACTCAGATTTCCCAGTTTATCCTCCATTCTATCATGAGTATAAAGAAATAGAGCAGAATTCAATGAACATAGATAGATCACATAACAGATCACACTTGCAAAGAAATCACTTGATTAAAAAGAAGGTTGTCTTTAAGATCTTACTAGATTAAACAAAAACTGTTTTTTATGTACTGAGGTGCAGTACTTAGGTAGAATAAGAAATATGTCAAGAAGAATTTAAATATAAGATTTAGAGCAAATAATTTGCTTTGGAGAATTAACCTGCAACACATGATCTCAAATACTTCAAAAACAATTTAGATAAATTACCATTAAAGGGACGAAATTTTAAAACCAACTAGAATACAAAACAGAAGAAAACTCCAGCTTGAATACAAAATAGAAGAAAACTTTAAAAAATACTATAATAAGTTTACCACACTAAGGTATATAACCATTAAAAGGATATGCTTTGGTTCTTTTAAAAGAGATATCTTCAGTCTCATGTCTCCACTTTCAGCAAAAATTTTAAATAACACTTGATTGTATTTACTGTAAAAATAAAATATAGGGGGAAAATATAAAATCTGCATTAGAAACAAACACATGCACACAAAAAAATAAAAGCAAATAAAACATGTCAGCACCCCAAGGACACTCAAATACCTTCAATCCTGCTGGCATCAAATACATGGAAAGAAGTAAAACTAGTTGGTGTGATTGGAAGCCTTGGAGGTTGGACCCCAGTGGTCCTCTACAACCTGCCTAAAACAGTCCTCCGAGTGCAGAACACCACTAAATCTGGTCAGATGAATAATTTCCAAAGGTTGTCCTGAGTCCAAGTCAAAAGATTCTGTAAACTGAGAACACCTCAATGGCAGATCAATGTTGATCCTGTTGAACGGATATACAGCTGACCCTTGAAGAACATGGGTTTGAATTGCATGGGTCCACTTATACGCAGGTTTTCAATCAATATACTGAAAACATTTTTGAAGATTTGCAATAATTTAAAAAACATATTCTTTTCTGCAGTTTCCTTTATTCTAAGAACACAGCATATAATACACATATCATATAAAATACATGTTAATCATCTGTTTATATTATTAGTTAGCCTTCCAGTCAACAGAGGCTATTAGTAGTTAAGTTTTTGGGGAGTCAAAAGTTAATGTGAATTTTCCACAGCATGGAGGATGGTGCAGCTAACCCCCACATTGTTCAAAGGTCAACTGTACATTAGAATAAATTACCAAGGTCTGATCAAGGGCTAACATTAACTTTTAAGGGCCTTAATTCTGGAACCCACATGGGAATATTATGTCATCATCAACCTAGTGACCCAATCTGAAATTTACATTTTATTGGAGGTAGAGACACTGCCCAAAAAGTTATGGTTGCCATGGTGACAATATGAAAAATGAGAGTTATTCAAGGAAGAGATAATAAATCCCTTATAAAAGGTGCATAAAAATCACAATGTAATTGCCAAATAAAAATTTGGAAAAAGAAGAGTAACCCTGCTCCAAATAACCATGTCACCAAAAGATACAAATCAAGAAAATGCTAAATTGTCTGAATACAATGTATAGTTATGGAATTCTTTCTGAGTAACATCATCACTAACCTAAAAAGATAAAAAATATGTGAAAGTGTAATTAAAGGAAAAAAATCTCCTTCTTTGAGTAGAAAATTACTTACATCAAAGAAGGTGCTGAGTATAGATAAGAATTCAGAGGGCCTCCCTTAGATAATTTCTCATTCTTCCAAATCCAGGAAGACTTTTAACTTTTAGATCAGCAAGGTGCTAAATACAGCTTTATTTCAAAGCACCTTTTTCACTTATTCTATTCATAAATTTGCTAGACTGGGGGGAAAAAATTAAGACCACAGAAAAAATTCTGAAGTCATATGGTCAGCCAATATGCAGTTAGGGTCAGAAACCTCTTCCAGTCCACTTAGGGAGATTTCCGTTCAATGTCAAAAGTATGACTCAGTTTAGCAGCCAAAACAGGAATCAGTCTCTACCAGGCATACTTTCCAAGGCTCACTTTTTGGCCCTTAGGAGTTTCAACACCTTTCTCAAAATTTCTTCCTCTCTTCCATGAGAGTTTTCCAATTAGAGGGGGAAGAAAGAGTGAAAACATTTACAAAATGCTGCTTTTCGTAATAATTCAAATTCACCCAGCTTATAAGGATTAAAAAAAAAATAAAGCAGACAAACTGTTGCTTCTGGAAATGACAACACAATAGACAAGAAAAAATATATATTATCTGAATATACAAATTAGTCAAAAACTTAAAAGATCTTCCATGATGTATCCTACATCAAAATACCTTAAACTGCTGAAATCCATAATAATTAGGAATAATTCCTCTCCCAAAGAAATCATAAATCCCATGTAAATAGAAAAGGCAGTATTTTTCATAAGACATGAATCTGCAAGCCATCCAGAAATACAGTGCCAAGGAAACAGAGAAAGAGAAAGGTGACATCCTAATACTGGGAAGATTCTCCTTTGTGCAGAAAGATCTTCCCCAAATGTCCTGTTTACCTGAGACCATCTGCTTGGAGGTTATAAGCATTCTAATGAGAGACTGAAGAGAGGAATAAGGGAAAAGTACTACTAAGCATAACCAGTTGAGGGAAGTGCAGAGCTGCCCAAGGGCTGCACTGGGGCATTTTATCTACCCAAAGGCATTGGTCACCAAGGATCTGACTAGTCAGTGGTATTGACAAGGAGGCAGATAACAGAAAGAAAATTTCTAGAGTATAGATAACTTGATCTATTTTACAACTTTATACAGGTAGCAGAGGGGAGCAGCTATACCTTTGCTACTAAAAATCATTTATAAGTTCTTTTGGTCAAGTGTGGGTCAATATTCATGGGCTTAAGGGGAAAAAAGGTGCATAACAAACCCTGACAGTCCAACTACCAAAATACACTCTAAATCTGGCCTCTTCTCAGCACCTCCATCATAGTCCAAAGCTACCATCATCCCCTGCCTCAATTATTGCAATAGACCCAGAACTGATCCTCCTGCTCCTACAATTACCCTTTCAACCTCAAAAATACAGCAGCAAGTTATGCTTTTAAGGCTAAGTCAGATCATAAAGGATGGTATGGTTTATACAGAGTGAGTAAAGGAAGTGGCAGAAAATTGGGGAAGAAGAGGAGGGACACAGGATACACCAAGGCTTGGAAAACCAAAATAAAAGCTTCATTTTTTTTCTTCTGAATGATCATAGAAGCCAGTGGAGGGTTACAAGCAAAGGAGTGATATGATCTGACTTACATTAAAGTGTCAGTATGGATGGTATCAGGGAAAAAAAACAGATCAAGGATGAGCGAGACTGCAATCAAGGAGGTCAGTTAGGATTTCAATAATGCAGAAGAGATGACAGTGGCTTGGATAAGGAAGGCGACAGTGGTAAAATGATATGAAGTGGTCATATTCTGAATATATTTTGAAAGAAGATTTCACAGAATTTGTTGATGAATTGGGCTAAAAAAAAGTCAAAAATGAATCTAAAGGTTTTTAATAGGTAGAATGGAGTTGCCATTTACTGAGACGAGGAAGACTGAGGGAGGAACCGGTTGGAAAGGACGATATCAAAAATTCTCTTTTGGATATATTAAGTTTAAGGTGCCTACTGGACATCTGAATGGAGAGCCCAAGGAGAAATTAGATATACAGGTCTGGAGTCAAGGGAGAGGTCATAGCTGGAGATATCGGTGAGATAACAGTTTGAGGGTTGTCAGCACAAAGATCATATTCAAACCAGGGGCTAAGATGAGACTACCTAGCAGAACATGGAAAGGTGGTAGCTTCAATGGCCTATTGAAGTCTGAAAATGGTCAGCATTAAGAGTCTAGAAGAACTAAACTAGGGTAAAACAAGCAAAGATATACAGATAATGGGGTGCTTACAACAGACTTTGGGAGGGAGTGTAGATCATTTGTGATGGTGAGGTAAGTTAAGACTGTGAAAGTGGGTGGTTGAGGTCAAAGAACTGAGAGGCCAGGGAATAGAATGGATTGATTTGTGGATATTAAATTACTGAGAACAATGACAAGAATAGTGGTGGAGATAAAGACAGTTTATCAGGTGCTAAAATATTCATTTAATGAGGAAAAATAGCAAAAAGCTCTGCAGATAACTGCAAAAAGGCAGGGTAGAGGATGGTTTAATTTGGCAAGAGTTGTTTTAAAGGGACTGAGAGATCTTACAGAGGGAAAGGAGAAAGAATCAGTAGCCCAGATACACTAATGAGAAGCAAGGCCTTTAGATACATGGGAATCTAGGAGGAAAAGGAGCACCCATTTGAGAGGGCCAAGGCAAAAGCAGTTTCCTTAGGAAACAACCAGATTTAAATTAGACTAAGAAGGTAAAGGAATTAGATTATTCAGAATAAAGGTTATAGACACAGATTTGGCTAATGATACATTGTGAGTTCTAAAACATAGAGTGGTAGGATTTAAATGGGGAAGACTTAAGAGTTTGGGATAGCTGGTGGGAAATGGTGGAAACAGCTGGCTATCCTCCAATATTCATTCCTTCCTTCTGTGGTAGAAGAATCTGAATTTATGCTACACGGTAGGCCACCCTGAATAAAGACTACATTTCCCAGCTGACCTCCAAACCATGTGTGGCTACTTAAAGCATTAACTGTTCTGAAACCCACACAGGAATATTACAACATCATCAAACTAGTGGCCCAATCTGGAATTTTCAGTCTATGGGGTGTACTGGTTACCAACAATGGCAATATGAAAAGTAAATGAGTTACCTAGGGAAGCCACTTCATTACCTCCTATAAAAGTTATTATACAATTATAAATCATAGAATGATTGTCAAAGAAAAACTTGGAAAATAGGAGTAACACTGCCCATGCATTAAGGCCATGTATAACACAGCAACAAGGTGGATGGGGCTAAGACTCTTCACCTTGTGAGAGGTCTATTCAGACTTTTAAGTAACAGAGAACTTAAACTTACCATGTTTAAGTTATAGTCATCAATAGCTAAACCTAATAATGAATTAAGGCAGAGATTTCAAGTCTTGAATGGCGAAACTGAGGTAAACAGGGAATGTAAGGTATGATGGAATAAGCCCAGTGGTCTCTTATGGAAAGGTGGATAATAAATTTAATCTATAGCCTTCTTCCTGGAACCATTCTCTTAAGCAGTTTATAGTGCTGATGCAGAGTTTTCTGAGGAGGAAGAGGCAAGCTTTCTAGGAGCGCATGGAATTCTGTGGGATTCCTTTTCAATCCCACTAAGGGTGTTAGGATTTACTTCAATAGGTCGTTTAGGGATAGTAAGGAATTGCAGTTACAGAGGGAATAAATATCTCCAAACTTTTCTCCTGATTTACCCAACCTTAAATTGTGGGCTCAGTCCTTATACCTCTAAGCTCACTGCCAAGGTGATCTGTAACTCTGGGGGTAAAATCCCAGGGCAAAATACCTCTAAAACCGAAATCAGTCAAAGGGAAAAATAAAGTTAAGAAACCCGTTTATTTCTTAGCAGTCTTCCCATCTCTCTCTTGACCAGGCTGTAGCATAAGAGAGCTCCACCCACCCTTTCAGTCCAGATAAACCCTCTCAAGCCCCTGTGATTACCTATTGATATGTAAATGATACTTCTCCCCACCCCTTGGAAACTCCTATTGATATGCAGATGAACTAAAGCCAGGCTAGAGATTCTGGAAATACTTCCATTTTACACACAGATCTCACCCAGTTTCAGGGCTTAACATTAACTTACATATATTGACTAGGTAGTGACAACTCCCAATTTTATATCTCCAGTTCAGACCCCACCATTGAAAACCCGTCTTTTATATCTAACCAACTGACAAATCTATTTGAATGTTTAACAGACGTCTCAAACTTCAGATCCAAATAAAACCCCTGTTCTTTCCTCTAACTATGCTCTTCCTACACAGTAAATGGCAATTCTATTCTTCCAGTTGCACAGGCCAAGAACCTTGGAATCATCCCTGACACTGTCTCACATCCCGGATCCAAAACATGGATGCTCTATTTTTCTAAATATCTGATTTTTATCATCCCTACTATTACACCCCAGTACAGGGTGCCATCATCTGTTAACCTGAATTACAGTAGCCTCCTATTTGGCCTCCTAAAGTCTATGCACACCACAGCAGCTAAAGTGTCTGTTTTAAAATAGATCATGGTGTACACAAAAGTAAACTTGAAATGGATCAAAGACATGAATGTTAAATCATGTCCAAAACTCTTAGAAGTCATAAAACTCTTAGAAGAAAACATAGGCAAAAAATCTCCTGAATTTAAACATGAGCAACTTCTTCCTGAACGCATCTCCTTGAGCAAGGGAAACAAAAGCAAAAATGAACACATGGGACTATCTCAAACTAAAAAAGCTTCTGTATGGCAAAGGGCACCATCAACAGAACAAAAAGGCATCCTACAGTATGGGAGAATATATTTGTAAACAACATATCCAACAAGGGGTTAACATCGAAAATATATAAAGAACTCACACGCCTCAACACCCAAAAAGCAAATAACCCAATTAAAAAATGGGCAGAGGGTAGGCACGGGGAAGACAATGTAGCATAGAGAAGGCAAATAGTGAATCTGTGGCATCTTACTACACTGATAGGCAGTGACTGCAGTGGGGTATGGTGGGGACTTGTTAATGGGGGGAATCTAGTAACCACAATGTTGCTCATCTAATTGTATATTAATGATACCAAACTAATAAATAAATAAATAAATAAGTGGGGGAAAAAAGATCACCATTCCCACTCTCTTTGCAGTCTCTACCTCACTTGACCCCCATCTTACGGAAACTCTTACTCTGTGATCTTCCAGCTACTGTACTTTGTTTTTTCCTTATATAAAATGGGGCTAATAATATCTACTTAATTGCTTTGTTATGATGATTAAATGAGACAAAATATGTAAAATGTCCAGTAATGTGCCTGAAACATAGTAAGAACTTAATAATTGTTAATTATTTGTAGCGAAAATCGGTGCATAATTCACTCTTCTCCTAGCTACAAAGAATTTCTCCTTGGAACACACACTTCCTCAATCAGCCCAGTAGCTTGAATGGAGCCAGCATGACACCCAGATTTGAACCAATCAGAGCATTCCATTCCCTTTTGCACAGAAACTGTTTCACAGGTGGCCCAGGAAATGGTAGGAAAGAACTCTCCTTACCCAGTCTTTAATTTTAGAAGACCTGAGGCTGGAGTTACTATAGCTATTTTATAACAGAAAAGGGAGAGCCTGGAGGTGCCAGAGGTCACTATGTAGAACCTGAGAATAATGCCAAGACAACGGAATGCAAATCAGAGCAAAGAAAGAAACCAAATCCTGGTGTCCTTGTTTGAACACTGAATCTAGTTAAATTCACCTGACCTTCTGGTTATGGGGCCAACTTTTTTTTCCACAAGACAATTTGTATTGGGTTTTCTGTCAGCTTCTTCTTATAATTAAGCTCTGTTAATTTCATAAGACATGTCCAAAGTATTGGAAGGGACCAATCAAGTCTTTATTTCTTGTGACCCTAATCTCTTCTCAAATCACTTCTGAGTGTTCTACTAGAGTAATCTAGAGAGTCCTACCTGAAACTTCACTACATTATTATAACTATTTCTTCTTCCTAGATTCAAAGAATTGACATTTTCTGGTGCTGTCCTCTTTTTACTTACAACCTTAAAAATTGAATCTATTTTTAGTGTTCTAACTATTCATAAAACACTATTTCCTCCCATTCTCTCTCGTGAGCTATATTTCTACCTCTACTGCCTATTCCTAATCCCAACCTACATGAATAAAAACAAACTATCTTTCAAAACTGTCTTTCCCCAAAAATCTGTTAAACCACTTCACTTCCTATTTTTTTCTATATTAAGATAGGTGAGAGTTCAACAAGATCAATGTACTAGGGTCTTACATTATCAAGAGGAATATTCATTATTATCTGTCCTGTGTCTATAATCAATTTACTAATCTTGAACAATATTCTCTAGGCATTTACAAATTACATAAACTCATGTTTGTTTATCAATTTTTATTTATTAGTTAACATCTAACTAATTAAAATACTTATAATTACAAACTTGATTGATATTTTTAACCATTTGCCCACAAATTTAATTCCAGACTATAAAATGTAGCCACATTAGAAAGCAGATAAAAAACATTATTATAATTATGACAAGCATGCATAAAGAATTGCAAATGTGGATTTTAATTCTACTTCCAATTTTTCTCTTTGAACTTATTTCTTCATAAAATGTAAAAGTAAGGGTTCTCTTCTCAAACTGTGTGAAATTACAGATAATGGTTGTTAGTAGATAGATGGTTTGGGACCAGAAAGAAAAATGAAACTTGATTATACTTTCCAGTGACTGTGACTTAGTCCATTCCAATTGGACCAGCTTCTTCTTATAATTAAGCTCTGTTAATTTCATAAGACATGTCCAAAGTATTGGAAGGGACCAATCAAGTCTTTATTTCTTGTGACCCTAATCTCTTCTCAAACCACTTCTGAGTGTTCTACTTTTACTCTAGATTTAAGTCTACTCTGTAGCTGTTTGTAATGAATATCTTTTCTTAAAAACCAGCATTACACAATCTGGTTTAAGCCTGTTTTGAAAATACTTGTTGTGAGTGGAGCATGGTTAGGTTCAGTTAAACCTAAAGCCATCAGTCACATTATTGATTTGTTGAAATTACATTTCTTTCTCATCAGGCACTAAGACCTGCCATTATTTACACCAATCATCAAAGATAGTAAAACTAGGATTTATCAACTAGGGTTTATCAGTGACTTACCTTTCTCCCTAATCCCCTCATCATTAATTCAAGAATTCACAAACAAAAATTAGTACCTGACTGACTTTAAGGGCTTAGACTCTTAACCAAAATCTACCAGAACTATAGATTTTCCTCCCCAGATATGTCTGGATTTTTTCCATTTTACTGTGTGAGCACTCCTTACCTTCATATGGAGGACTGCATGGTAATAATCTAAGCCATGCCTGATCTCAGTCTCTTTCCCCTTTAACACATCCCACATAACTACTATTAATTTTTTTTAACCAAATCATTCTTTAGCTCAAAACTTTTTTAATAGGTGTTTCTTCCCATTCATATCTAACATCCTTGATCTGGCTCTCCAGACACTTCATAAGCTAACCTTCTCCTGACATCCTTTTATTCATCCTAAGGCACATACCCTACTAAGGTCAATGGCAATAACAGATGCTTATAGCATGTATGCTAGATGAACTATCGTAAACGATCCTATAAAGTAGGTATTATATGATGGCTTAATAATAGATACTCTGAGAGAGATTGATAAATTAAGTAAATTGTCCAAGCACTGTAGCTAAAAAACGATGGATTGGGATTATCTGTTAAATCTTTCTACTACCCTGCACTCTGTCCCCCATATACAACACTCAGTTTGGTCTAGTCTTTGCTTTTGTCATGGTTGTTATCTCTCCAACTCACATTTTGTAGTGTTCTACAAACTTTGAAAGTCCAAAAGATTCAAGAAGCTCTTTAAGAAATCACTATGTTTTCTTGATATGCCTAACTAGCCAAAAAAAAAAATGTTGAGCTTCATTGTCTGTAGTTTGTCTTATGAAAACAAGAATTCTTTTTTTTAGCTTTAAATATAAAGGTATATTATAATATCAAGTCAATGCTTATTCAAACCACACCTGTCCTCCAATTTCATCAAATTCTTACATTTGCAGGAAGTGTCCACATCCCTTCTTGAGAATCACTGAACCTGACTTTACGTTCCTCAGGGCAAGAGTCATAGTATTTACTTAGAATGACCATGTTAAATTCCTTCATGAAGCAGAGTCATTGGTGCTTTAGTATGCCAGGCCCTAACTATGCAAAAGTTAAAGGAGGGTAAAAAATAGGCTCCCAGTTCTCAATATCAAGTACAGTACATAAGAGTCACTGAATAAATTCTTATCGGACCTAATCAAATCAATCAACGGTTAACATTGTGAAGGATTAGGACTACATTTAAGAATCTTATCAAATCTAACAGAAGTATGCACAAACACACAGAATTCTGTATCCAATTTCGGCAGAGAGGAGTTAAAACTCCTCTGAAGCCCAATCACATGCCACCAGATCCACAGATTCCAGGTTAAAAACCAACTAATAAAACGAAGTTCTCTGGGAACAGGAATACTTGTTTAATAAACTGATTATGCCTTGCACAGTGCTTTGTATACAAAAGCTACTTAAATATTTGCTGATCGAAAAATTTCTCATGAAGACACTCTGATGATATCTTCAAATCGTTTCTTCCATTACGGAGTCTTTTCGTCAAATGATTTTAAAAGCCCCCAACCCCCTTCAGTAGTGGCACTAACGACCTAATACTAATAAACTCGAAATCATTATTTTGCTATTCACATGTGTGCTACATGGTCATTCACCAAACTATGTTTTCTGTTCTCCTTGTCGTCCTATTTCCTCCAAATTCGGGGTTTCCTCCTTAGCATCCCAACGTCCACAGCTCCATGGCCCCCAGGGAGTCGGAAAATAAGTGATATTCCATGCTGCACACACCCTCAAAGCAGGAGGTGGGATCCAGGGATGGCCATAACTTCCAAAACCTTTCCTCACAATGCCCAGAAGTGAAGAGATTTACCTTAAATTCCAGGAAAACGGTGGCGATTGCCCTCACAGAGCAGATAACTGTGACCAGTTATCTTGAAGCCTCTGGACCTCTAGTCACCATAGTGACTTGCCAGAGCTACGTTCACTCCCTCTTATCGCGATACTTGCCTGCCGCGCGTCACCCGAGTGGGCCAGACACCCAGTCTCTCAGCGAACCCGCCCTCATTATAAGGGGCGTTATTGGACGACTGAGCTCCGCCTCCAGCTGTGGGCGGAACCCTACTCTATTTTTTTCCCTTTTTCAACTCTCCAGGTTGTTTTTATCTGAAATATTTTTATAAGAGTGGTGTTGTCGTAGGCCCCAGAAAAAACTCTGTTCTGGTCTTCTTAGTAGAAACGTCCACTGCCTCGTTTGTTCCGCTAGCAGTTCGCGCATGCGTGTAAGCAACCAGAAGATGGGGGTAATCGCCGCATTTTTTTCAAATCAGTGGTTCCCAGAAAGCACTGCGCACATTTGTAACGAATTTCCGTTCGAGTTTGTATTTTAGGCGCCATTTTCGAGTGAAGGACCCGGAGCCGAAACACCGGTAGGAGACGGGGTGCTATACGACCGTTTCCAACTTTGGCCTGAGCGGACTGTCCGGCAGGTAAAGAACTTACTTTCCTGATCAGGTTGTCACACTCTTACTTCCTGCCCTGTCTGCTGGCGCCTGGAAAGAAGAGGCCTTGAGCAGGAGCCGCCGAAGTCTAGGGTTGAGGCTGCCGCCAGGAGATCCGCTCGCTGTCACCCCTCCCCCCGCGTCCGCTCCCGGCAGTCAGGGCTCCCGCGCGCTTCTCCCGGGCGCCCCTTCTCTGGGCTACTTGAGCGCCGCTCGGGGGTGGGCGGTGGGCGGTGGGGACGCAGACTCTAAGCCCCGCGGATCTCTTCTCAGAGATACTTGGCTCTCTCGTGGAAAGGGCGTCTCCCGCTTCCCGGGCTCCCCGTCCTCTTTTTCCAAAGGACTAATCACCAGGTCTGAGTCCGTCCTGGTGACCTTCCGAATTTATTGTCCAACGGGATTCCGCCGGGGGCCCCGAAGAGATAAACCCCGCTACCCCCAAGATGTTTGAACCGGAACAGGCGCTGCCGCCGCCGCCCGATTTGAAAGTCGGGAGTGGTCGACCCCAGCCTCCGGCCGCCTTTCCCGGTCAGGCTGTAGGGAGGAAACCTCGAAGCCCCGGGCCGTCCACGGCCGAGAGCTAAATGGCGGAGAGAGAAAAGTGGGCGGCGAGTCGCGGGTTGGTCTTTGCTATTCTAGGAAAAGTTAATCGCCCCGCAACCCTGAGGCCAATACGAACGAACTCCTCTCTCAAAGTCTGTGCGCTTTTGCGTCTGGCCCCAAGAGCGTGGGAATCTCAAGTAAATGCTGGCTTCGGGGAATTATTTCGTTTAGAAGTTACGTTAGAATATTGTTATGCACTTATACTGTGGGCGGAACGGGGGGCGTTGGCGGTTTAAAAAAAGTTGAAAGAACCTAAACAGCTGCTCTATCCTTGCTGGATTCCCAGGCACGTCTAAAGTTTTTCCTCTTGCTTAGGACTTAATCCTGCCTTCTTGACACTTGAGTTTTTGCGCCTTCTCTCCCGAAGGCCCGCTGGCGTTGAGCGGCGTTTTAAAATGGGACTCTTAAACGGGTGGGTGAAGTTAACTCTGAGTGAGGCGGAGTGGGGGCCCAGCCAGCCCCGCTGCGGGGGCCGGAGGCATACGTACCGTCAAAGCCCTGCGGCCCCGCGGGCTGACGTGCTCCCGGCTTTCCTCCGGCCCCAGCGACCATGCCCCGTAAAGGCACCCTGCCCTCGACCGCCCGGCGCAGAGAGGACGAGCCGCCGCAGTCCCCGGACGGCATTAGCGCCGAAGCGGAGCCCGAGCCGCTGCCAGGCACTGCCGGGAGCCCGGCACCTGCTTCAGCAGGTGAGTAGCCAGCCGAGACCCGCAGGAAAATGCTCCGGGAGACCCGGGTGGGAACGCGCCCAACCCAGGACTGGCCGGCGTTACTGGGCGCGGACGGGAGGGTCTGCGGGGTAGACGTCTGAAGGTCGCAGGTTGGTCCGGTAGAGCAGCTGAAGAAAGCGGTTTGGCGAGTTTCAGAGATTGGGCTCTATGTGCAATTTCGGAGTAACGGTGCTGGAGGACTGGGGGCGAGTTAATGACTTCAGTTGTGAATTTCTGTTTGTGGCCTTGTATTTCCGCTCAAATTTGCATGGTCAGCCAGTAGTAGCCAGAGGACTTTTTTTCCCGACAGAATCAGCGTGACTATTAATAGATGAAAAGTTGCTTGGCCCTAACTTCACCTCCGTGGTCTTAAATTGTGCTTAAAAGGGTGATAATTTACTCAAAACTACTGTAGATTTTGTGAGTCCAGGAATTGGATGACAACAAAACTCCTGTGACAGTGTCACTGGAGCTCGTGGGTGTCTACAGTTGAGGTTCCAGGTACTCAAAAGATATGTAGAAAGTTGGATCTACAGCCTTAGGATTTAACCCCCCGTTTAGGCAGGCAGCAGGGAATCAGGCTGTTGTGATTTTCCCAGATTTGCTTCATGATTGAGTGTTTTGACGCCTAAAAAATATATTTCTATAGAATTTTGTGACTGTTGGCATTTCTTACAAGAATTAATTTTTTTATAAAACCAAACTGAAAGATTATCATCCCTGTGAGTTTAAAATACGGTATTTAAGTGGGACGCTTAAATTCCTAGGTTTCAAAAATACATATTTTCAGAGGTTAGCAAGCAGTAGAGTAGTCCTCCGAAATAATTGCACTAATGCAGGCTTTTTTCCTTTGCCTTCCCTTTTCTTTCATTTGACTTAGAGACTTCAAGTGAGGAAACTGATAATAGAAGTTTAGAAGAGATTTTGAATAGCATCCCTCCTCCCCCACCTCCAGCAATGACTAATGAAGCTGGAGCTCCTCGGCTTATGATAACTCATATTGTAAACCAGAACTTCAAATCCTATGCTGGGGAAAAAATTCTGGGACCTTTTCATAAGGTATTTGACCATTTGAAATAACTATTGTAAGGTAATGCGTCTTTATTACAAGATGTTTCAGTTTGGTAACTTGTATTTACAATAGCTTAATTGATAAAGGGGTATGTTTCCTGTGTTTTTAACAACTGAAATTAGCTTTTGTTCATCTGGTTATCTTTGGTACCTCTTCAGCTACAAATTTTCCTCACGGAATAGAATTAATGAGTCTTTTTGTTTGAAGGAGTATTCTCAACTTTTAGAATGAGTTCTGTAAAAAGGCTGAATTTGAAATAGAAGATGGTCTTATTTGAGGTGACGCTTGTAAAAGAATATGATGTAAGAAATCTTCAGTTGTGTGATCTAGCAATGAGAACTTTCGAATACTTGTAGTTTGCTACAAGTTAAAAAGTAAGTTTAAATCAGAATTATTAGTATTAGCATGACCTTTTTAACTTTAATTTTTTTCTTTCTGTTCTTTTTATGCAGCGCTTTTCCTGTATTATTGGGCCAAATGGCAGTGGCAAATCCAATGTTATTGATTCTATGCTTTTTGTTTTTGGCTATCGAGCACAAAAAATAAGATCTAAAAAACTCTCAGTACTAATACACAATTCTGATGAACACAGGGATATTCAGAGTTGTACTGTAGAAGTTCATTTTCAAAAGATAATTGATAAGGTAAGGGACTTTGACTAGTTATTTGCAACTTCAAGTAAGGAACAAAGGGATTTCAATACATGGCATATTTTATTATTGTTGGCTTAAATTGGCTTTTAAAAATCAGCATATGGTTAAAGTGAAACAGACACTGATTTCATTACCTCCATGACCATATTTTATATTTTCTTTTGAGGAGTGGTAGTGGCAGCTGTTAAAATATTAAAATTTTTAGCCAGGAAAATGAAAACGTAGCTTATAGGAGTGCTTACCTTTTTGTAATAAAACACTGAGCAGTTTTAGTATCCTGAGTGACAAGTAGGTGTTCTTTTACTATAAATTTTGGGTTGACTTTTAAAGTTATACTTCTATTGCTTTGGGATAAATTACCTAAACTTGAAAATGTAATAGTTGACTAATTTACCATCTTTATTCAATTCATATTAAATTTAATGTTGTTAGTAGTACTGTGTATCTGTAATGTGAAAGAACTTTGCTTCAGTTTGAAGAGCTCATAACAGGAAGGGTCAAGTTAACATGTTTGTCTTCTAGAAAAGGAGACAATTATAGGTACAATGTCTATTTAGATATTTACATGGTTCTATTGGTATTGGGGTTTGTTTGTTTTTTTTTCTCGTCTGTTTAATAATTAACTTTAGAAATACATGATTCAAAAATGGCTGGAACCAAAAAATATAGAAAACTAATTACATAGTAAAATGGGAATGTGACTTGGCTTCTAGGCTTCATTTTTTAGTTTTTTTTACATAAAGGGCTTTAATTAAATCTATACTGTAGCATCTATTTTAATTTTCTTAGTGCTTTTCTATTGTACAATTTGGATTGGAAAACAGATTGCCAGTAAATGAGGTTTCATTCCATTGCCTATTATATTTGGTTCATGTAAATTTAAAAACCATAATTTTGAAATGACATAGCTTTTAAAGGAAAGTGAGTTTTAATATTAAAGTAGGTTTTCACTTCACTTTTTAAAAATCAGTGTGTTTTTAAAAATGGGAAATTGCAATTGTCAACTAATTCTTTGTAATTTTTTTTGCCTTAAATTAATGGCATATTCTTTATCAAAAAGAAACTAAGTCATATCACCCTTATTACTACCTTCCTTTTTTTCCTTGTATCATCTCACAACTTTTTTAAATGAACTGTAATTTAATGTGTCAGCATGGTTTAATAATTTGAGTTTGTTTTGGAAACGGTGGGATTCTTGCCCCCACTTGATCAACTCTTCTTAGTCAAGTATGGTTTTTGGTTTGTTGGAGGTGGGGTTTTGTTTTGTTTTGTTTTTTGTTTGTTGGTTTAGTTTGGCTTTTTGGTTTTCATGATCTACGAGGAAGGGATCAAGCAACTTGGAAAAATCTCTCTTATTTGCTAAGGTTAATTCTGAGAACTGTTGCCAGTTTATGTGCATGTTTAATTGACGTTTTTAATCCATAGGACTAGTTTCAATATGAAGTGAATGAAATTTGGAGGAGACCTGTGGCTTAATACCAACAGTTGTTTTCTGGTTTTGTTTTTCCTCACAACAGGAAGGGGATGATTATGAAGTCATTCCTAACAGTAACTTCTATGTGTCTAGAACTGCCTACAGAGATAATACTTCTGTCTATCACATAAGTGGGAAGAAAAAGACATTTAAGGATGTTGGAAATCTCCTTCGAAGCCATGGAATTGACCTGGACCATAATAGATTTTTAATCTTACAAGTGAGTTCATTAAACACTTTAAGGTTCTTTTATTCTTGTTGCTTTTTTTTTTTTTTTTTTTTAAGTTTTAGGGGGGTCTCCCCTGTTGGATGAATCCTGTATTTTTGAGGCCTTAAAGTACTGTAGCAGCACATCATGGTTTACATACTACAGTCAAGATGCGAATCATTATTTGCTGCTCTAGAAATTTAAGGAAATTCATTCAAAACTGCATTTTCATCATCAGGTGTTCATTTTATGTTTGGATGAACTGACTGACTTGTTCCGCTCTAGCAGCACGTAAATATTGGCGTAGTGAAATAAGTATTAAACACCAATATTATTGTGCTGCTTTAGCGTGACAGGGATATACAACAATTTGCCATTTGTATTTCCCTTTAAGATAACATTTTAAATGAAGTTCGTTATCTTTTAATAGTACTTCTGTTTATACCTCTACTGATACATAGCAAAAAAATGAAATAACTGTATACTTGGTGTTTGACAAATTCACGTGAGCACCTAATTTAATCCTTTTTAACATTTAGAATGGTTAACTAAAATCTTACTCAAGCTGGTTTTTGAATGGCCTTCTTTTGAAACAGTACTAGTGGAAGATTAGAAAGTAACTGATGTTTCATTCTTAAGTATCACAACTCTAAAAAGTCTTTTTAAAAGGATATAAAATTAAGTACCTGGTGTAAAGCTGGTTTTTATTAGAAACTGTATTCTTCATTTGAGTAAGGATATATTCTGCCAACATTGCTTGGTAATAAAAATCCCTTACCTTTTTTTATGTCTAACTTTGCAAAAAAGTTTTTAATGTACAACATGGCTTTCTCAGACATACTAAAATTCCTTTTTGATTTAAGGCTATCTTTTCCTGTGTCCTATCCAGAATCACCAAGAGCATAATAAAAACAAAACTGTATAGTAATGTAGAAATAGCTGCTAATATACTCCAGTGTCTTGTGCTACGGATTCTAAAACTAAGTTGGGAATTTTGATTTGATAACCAAAAACTTCTTTAGGGTGACTTAGTATTCCCAGTAACAAACTTATAAAATATTAGCCCATATTTCCATTTAAGTCTTTATTCTTCAACTTTTTTTTTAATATTACATATATAGTGTATATACAAGGTAAATCAGTATCATTCTGAAATGATTTATTAATATCATTTGTTACCAGGCACAGTACATTTGTAATATTTCTATACCCAAACTTATTTAAAAATGAGTGTTGGGAAATCAGCTGCAGATATACTTATAAACAAGATTTGAGTTTATATAAATTTGGACTTAAAGCTTTGTATGTGTGTGTGTTGTTTTTCTTTGTTTTTTTCTTTTTTCTTTTTTCTTTTTTCTTTTTTAATTAAATTTAACCTTTATGGACTTTCATATTCTGGGATTTGGTTTGGTTAATTGTGGGTAAAAAGCTGTGTTCTTTTGTAATACCAGATTTGATAATACTGTTTCGTGGGCGCCTGTACTTGTGTGTGTGTGTTTTTATTTGCCATCATCTTGGAATAGTCAAAGCAGTACATCTGTACAAAGACTCATCAAGATAAAGTAGACTCCCTTTTAATCCTTGTAAGGATGACTTTTTTCCTTGGTGCAACCTCTCTGTGCGTAATTCAGTAGCAGCCTCAGTACCCAATTCAATAATAAAGGTAGCTAAATAAAGTAACAACTTCCCAAAGAAGTTTTTAAATTGTTAACTTTATATTAAATATGTGCTTCTGAAGTACCTAGGATGCTTATGTAATTTGTCCTCACTTTTTTATGTCCTCTTAACAATTGTTTTAAGACATTTTTAATGTCATGGTAAACTTTCCAGGTTAACAATTTCGATTCCATTTTATTAAGTTTACATATAAGAACCTTAGGAACTCATGTGTTAGGAAGAAGAAACAGGGATTGGAGTAGGTAAAACTAATGATACCCTATTTAAAAGTTAGAGGGAAAGTAGTAGTGGTTTCTGTGGATATGTGTTTAGTCCCTTACCGAAATCTTAGACTCCTTCAATAAAGATTTAAAGCATTTGAAGGTAAGTAAGAATGTGGTTTTTGTTACCTTTTCTCCCACTAAATAACATTAACTTAAAAACTAGCTATGGTTTGGTTTGGGAGGCTGGAAACTTGGAGACAGAATAAAATACCACCATCCAAGACAAAAGTGATTACTTTGAATAAAATGTATAGGCTGTTTGGCCAGTGGTAATGGTTAACAGCCTAAGTAATCTAAATTTAGTTAAGTAAAAATTTGTTTTTAAAATTAAATAACACTGCTTTTAGAAGTCCATAAAGGTAAATTTTTTTACAGTGTTTATATTGACTAAGTAGGCTCTTCAAGTAGTCGTTCTAGTATTTGAATCCATTTAAAATTTCATCAGTTGACCATTCAAATGAGTACCTAATGAGGCACTGTGCTAAAATTCAATAAATAATGCAGATGGTTACACCCTGTTTCTTAGAGACATGTATACATGCTTTCAGAAAATGTTAAATTATAATTTAACTTTCCGTGTTTGTATATTTCCTTATATATATCTTATTTGGGAGGCTTTGTCCCATTTTAATAACTTGGTGTAAACAAGTAGGGTTTTATTAGCTCAGCATAGCATCTCTTGGTAGCTATGACTTATAAGTTAGGCTTAGTTGATTTTGGTGCATTTGTTCCATTCAAGATTAGAAGAATGATAACTGTAATGCTTTTATTATAATTCAAAGTTGCATTAATGATTGCTGTTTGGGTTGAGTTTTTGTAAATTCCTAAAAAGCTACACCAGTTAACACAATTTTAGTGTTGAAGTTTAGTTTTCAACTTCATATGTTTTTGTCTTCATACTATAAAACCTAAATTAAAATTTAAAACAAGAATCAAGATGTTTTTCTTATTGTTTGGTAATTTGGAGGTGAAATTAGGTCTGAGTTGTGACCCACTCATCTCTTCTTCCTTTTTCTAGTGTACTTCTCCTAAGCTTGGCATGACTTACAAATTATTTGGGTTCTAATCTGTTAGCCTGTAGAAATAAGTCTGCTTTATATCAAAAGAATTTTTTAGCTTTGTCAATAACATGTCAGTTACCCAAATGTATTGTTCAACAGCCTCAACTATTAAAATAGGAAGCTACTCCCAAGCAACCAGAATAGACAGGAAACACTCCATCTCTAAAGCATTATCTGCTTTTTTTTTTAGACAGATACTAACCTTGATGATTTGGTTTCTTAGCCTCTAGTAGTTCACAAAGAACAGATTAGAATAAAATGTATTAGAAAAAGATGAAAAACAATTTACAGTGTAGTGAAAATGGAGAGAATAAAAAGGTTATTAAGACAAAATAAAAATTCAAAGCCCAGCATTTCTGGGCCATCTGATTTTGATGCAAACATCATGTTTATCTTAAGAATCCTTCTGGCGTTATTAGGAACAAAAGTTTTATTGTATATATACTTGAGTTTCCTGGGATTCTTACTTGCTAAAATTTGGTTTCCATTTGAGTAAGGATAGAGTGGTGTCATACCTATTCATTTCTTTTAGATTTTTAAGCTATATTCCTGTAAATTAGACATCAAAGAATGGTATAACTGAATCACAGTATCCTGATTTGTCACCCATTTCGATAAGTTAAGATTTAAGCCCTTGGTATTACAAATATCCTCTTAAAGTATGTTTGCTATTTTTATGTTACTCTTAAAAACCATAGTTGATATTTCCCACAGTTGTTTAATGTCTCTGATATAGTATGACTATAACAGGAAATCTGTAGTAATTAACAGCAAAAAGAATTTTTTTTTGTTTAAAACCTTGTGTCGTATACATAAGCATAGGAACTAGAGATAACAGTGTGGAGGCCTATAAAACTGATAGCTTCAGATGCTAACATTATAGCAACTTGAAACATTTTTGTGTGATCATACTACCACTTTTTGTGATTTGGAGCCTTGATAAGGAAGGGTGACTTGAAATTCGGATTGATTCTTTAAAATTACTTCTGAAACATACTGACCTTATTGCCCTAGATTAAAGCTATATTTTATCATTTCATGTGGGATAGATAAGTTTTCTGAAAAATAAGTTGTCCTGTAGGCACAGTCAACCCACATAAAACATGAAATGGAATAAGAAGAGAGCAAATAGTAGCCCATGGTAAGGCAGGCAAGGAAATCAAGGAGCAGAGCCACAAGAAAAGTCCCGGTTGTCACTTGGAATACAACAGCTGGCCCAGTAGTCGAGTGACAAGTAGAGCCTGTTGATCAGTATGCTAATCTGATTTTTTTAATGCCATATAATATTTCTGGAATTGAATATTACATAGGACTTGTGGTGGAACTATAGGTGACCCTTTAACATGGGCTTGAACTGTGTTAGTCCACTTAATGTATTTTGTTGGTTTTGTTTTCAATAAATATATTGGGAAAAAATTTTTGGAGATTTGTGCCCATTTGAAAAAACTTACTTTTCACTAGCTATGTTACTGTAAGCATACAGTGTATAATACATATAACACACAAAATGTGGTGTTTATGTTATTGATAAGGTTTCAAGTCAGCAGAGGACTAATTAGCAGTTAAGTTTTAGGCGAGTCAAAAGTTACATGCAGATTTTTGACTGCATTGGGGTTTGTTGTAAACCAGTTGTTCAAGGGTCAGCTGTGTTTTGATTCATGATGTCCTTGTCTTTGACTTTTAACATTATTTTCCAACTGGGCAAGCTTGTTAGAAAAAATCATAGCTGTATATCCTTCATTTTAACTAGGAAAGGAGGAACAAATAACCAAAAAAAAGCAACCACCAAGTTTACCCAAAGCCTAGGCAGTCTCCTAGTAGCAATATTACATCTCTCCAGTATTCCAGTAAATAATTTGGCCAGGAAAAATGTGATGCTTTTAGGAATATTTTTATCAGTGTAAACTATTACACTGAATTCTAACTTCGGTTATCTGGACATTTTATACTTATGGCCATTTAACTCTGATTTTGTAGGTTCTCTTGGCATAGTTTTTCATTTGTCTTAAAATATGTGCTCAAATATTTGAATTAGGTAGTGTATTATGTGTCAGATATTTTTTTATGTGGATTATAAACACAAACCCAAAAGAGGTAAATAAAACACAACCTCAAGATCAGTGGTCTCGGGTAGGGCAGTTTTTACATTCCCACACCCAGGATGTTAAAGCATTGTCTGGAGACAGTTTGGGGTGTTAACAGCTGGTGGGAAAGGGATGCTGCTGGCATCTAGTGGGTAGAGGTCAGAGATGCTGTTAAACACCCTATGAGGTCCAGTCTGGCTTCCCACAACAAAGAATATCCAGCCCAAAATGTCAGTAGTGTCACTGTTGATAAGCCCTGCATAGATGAAAACTGAGTAAAACTCTTGGCTTCTTCAATGGCTAGAGTTTGTCCTGTTGTAATCCAAACCTTTGGACGTTCTTCCAGGCATAACTTCTGTCTACAACTTAAACTGTTGCTGCAAACATGTGGAAAACTGAAAATTGAAAGCAGGACAAAATATAAGTACATATTTTAGTTTGAACACTAGTTAAAACACTTATTCACGCATACTGAAAGTTACAGAGAATCTAGAATTTACAGGCTCTTTGTGTAACATTTTACTTTGATAATCATGCTGTCAAAGTGCGGAAAAGTGATGGTGATGTATAAAAATATTACAGATTAAGCCTTTCAAAGTGATTAGACTTTTAAATTATCTGTTTTATCTTTAAAATTTGTTTATATTTTATACTTAGGTTGCTCTTGGTAAATATGATGCTTTGTTATATTGGCAAGGTTTACTCCAGATTTTTAGATTCAGTCATAAATATTTTGTCTATTTAAAATGATAAAAGACTAGTATTATTTTATGTAATTTTTTCTTGATATTTTTCATCTTTGCTATTTTGATGAAATACAAAAGGTGTTGGGGTTTTTTTCTACCTGCCTGTCCATTTTTTTGTTGTTGTTTTAATTGTGTAGAGTACAAACAGGCTACTTTTGTGAAGTAAACAGCATTTTGCCTGAGCATGTTCAGACACAGTTTTCTCCACCATCAAACCAAATGGCTGCCTGGCAGTCAGCATTCAAGGTTTCTGATTATGGTTTTTTTTCTTTTCTCTTTGTAATTAAACTCCATAAATGTAAATATTTAATGTTAGTCTAAGATTTTAATTACTTAAAGTTTTATATTAATGATTGCAAACAAAAGTTTTCCACTCACGTGCACCAGGACTTTTCTTTTTCAATCAGTTGGATTTCTTTCTCTTACTACCAAGAGAAATAAGTAATTTCCTTTTCCTTTAATGGTTTTGTTATTAGAAAGTTAGGACATTAAATTTGAAACATCCTCATTAAGCCCAGAGTTTATTGAGGAATTCCTAATACCAGGTTTATGAGGAAAGTTTAATACCACCTTAGGACAGGATTTGTGCTACAGTTTAACCATGAAGGGTCTTGTGGAAAATCCTTTGTTCTAGAACAGGAACTTTAATTATATTATTGTTAACAGTTGATAATGTTGCCACAGTAATTGTAGATTATATATACACGTTGCTTGAATTTTGTTTTAATAGAAAAGTTAATACTGTATTTATATTGAATGAACATTCTTGGTGGGGAATAATCTTTGACTGTGTATATGTGGATGTATATTTATAATTTCATAGTGTTTATGTAAGGGATTATAAATATACATTTCTTACCTCCTTATGTAAAATTAAAACTCAAATTTTAAGAATATCAGTAGAAAAAACATTTTTATTTGTATCTTATTAAATCTGATTAAGTTACTGATTTACAAATTTAGTTGTTCATTGTTATTGGATTTGTTAATGGGCTGTTCCTAATTCTCACTTAAGATTGAGTTAGCTCTGAGGCATCTTACTACACTGATAGACAGTGATTTCAATGGGATATGGGGAGGATTTGATAATATGGATGAATGTAGTAACCACAATGTTTTTCATGTGAAACCTTCATAAGAGTATATATCAATGATACCTTAATAAAAAAATAAAATAAAATGAGATATTAGTCAACACAAAATAAAAATAAATAAGATCGAATTAGCTAACCATACACAATGAATGTGAAATATGACTTCTTTTAAAGGGTGAAGTTGAACAAATTGCTATGATGAAACCAAAAGGCCAGACTGAACATGACGAGGGTATGCTTGAATATTTAGAAGATATAATTGGTTGTGGACGGCTAAATGAACCTATTAAAGTCTTGTGTCGAAGAGTTGAAATATTAAATGAACACAGAGGAGAGAAGGTGAATCTTCTATGGACTTTTGTTGTAAATCAGAATGTTTTATTAACAATTTGAGTCAGGTATTCAAGTTATGATAGATCATAATTATTGAAGAAACATTTACTATTTTAGATTAAATTTTACATTTTTCTTATTGACAAGATGAACATCATTTATATAGTTTACATGTTTTTATCTAATGTTGGCATATTTTAAACTCAGATTGTACGTAATAAAGTGTTTGAACATTTTATACACCTTAAATTTTTGTAGTTAAACAGAGTTAAGATGGTGGAAAAGGAAAAGGATGCCTTAGAGGGAGAGAAAAACATAGCCATTGAATTTCTTACCGTGGAAAATGAAATATTAAAAAAAAAGAATCATGTTTGTCAATATTACATGTAAGTATCTTAATTTTATCAGTTTTTTAGTTTCTGACATTAAAGTCCTCTTTTCCTTAGAGAAATGTGAAGACTGAAGTGAGAAAAGTTTTAAAAATTGTTTTATGTGATGAATTCATTAAATTAGGATTGTTTACCATAGTATTAAAGCTGACTTTAAGTATCCTACTTTAAGCTGGGAGGTGCCTTAGCCTCCCAATATAAGTAGTAGTATATACTTAATAGTTTCATAGTACATTTTTTTAAATTCATGTAATAGATTTAATTTTGTTTATATGTAACCTATTTGTTCCTAATTCTAGCCTTGATCCTGGGTTGGTTCCTTCTCCAACCCACCTCCACCTCAAAAAGCCCTAGCTAAATTGTTAATTGACTGTAGTTAAAATAAGCTGTTTCTAAAGTTATCTTAATGAAATAGTTATACAGTTTTAGAAATTACATTTTATATCTCTGATTTTTTTTTCTCCTCCCTCAGTTATGATCTGCAGAAAAGAATTGCTGAAATGGAAACTCGAAAGGAAAAGATTCATCAAGATACCAAAGAAATTAATGAGAAGAGCAATATACTGTCAAATGAAATGGAAGCTAAGAATAAAGCTGTAGAAGATGTAGAGAAGTAATAATCTTTTGGAAAGTACTAAAAGTATTTAGGTTTAGTTAACTTTATTATGTGTGTGTGTGTTTAAGCTTACTGCCATCACAGTAATACATTTGCCATCATAAAAATTGTGTCCCTTTTCAAACAAAAGGCTTAATTGCCCTGCATCTAGTTCTTTAGTAGATTGAATGCCCAACACTGATGTCTTAAGAAAATGGAGGATGCTACCCCCTAGTGGCAGAACACAATAACAAAATCACAGCAAAAACAAGCATTTAGCCTGATGGGTTAGTTGTGTTAAGAATATGTCTGTAAATCTAATTGAGGTAAAGTTGGGGTTCTTCTACATAGATTTTTTTTTAAGTTTTATCATTACTTTTCTCTGAGCCAGTGTTCAGTGATACCAATCTTTCTTACCTTTGTGATTTTCTTTATTAAAATGAGTTTTATTTATTTTTATGGTAAAGTTTTTCTATACCTAGATACAGTCACTGGAAAATGTAGTGTTTCCCATCCAGCTTAGAAGGCCAAAAGAACTCATAATCACACATTTCCAGATTTGATGGGAGAGGAAGATCAGCTTGAAACAGGTCACTTTAGGATCCTACTTTATAAGAGCTTCGATACATTTATGAAGGCAGTGTCCCAGGTGGGGTATGTAACATGGCTTTAAAATACCTGAATATCTAAACAGTGACTGATGATTTTTTATTGCTTTGCTAGGAAACTGAATAAAATTACAAAATTTATTGAGGAAAACAAAGAAAAATTCACACAGCTAGATTTGGAAGATGTTCAAGTTAGGGAAAAATTAAAACATGCTGCAAGTAAAGCCAAAAAACTGGAGAAACAACTGCAAAAAGATAAAGAAAAGGTAGGTTTTAGGGCAAAAAAATTCTTAAAATTTCATGTCTGAATATCAGATCTAGTATTTATGGATATGCTTGCCCCTTATAACCTAAGATATTGAGTTGGGATTCTGAATGTTAAATGTTATAAGATGTACTCTGAACCTGACTTTTTCCCCAAAAAGGAAATCTTCCATCCATTGGCTGAGCTTTAGAACTTACATTTCTGTGGTACATGTTATTGTGGAAACATTTAAGAAACTCATGATTCTGTTTTGTTGATAAATGATTTTCCTAGGATAATGATTTAAGAAAACATTTTTGGATATGTATTGTAGACTTTAAAAATGTTCCTGCCTCCTACAAGGATAAATTTAAGAGTGTCAGAGCAGTAATTCCCCTTAAAAAGGAGAAAAGGGGAAGCTCATAATTTACAACAGGGGGTTGATAAGGTATTCTGAGGTTTTAAAAAAAGATGAAGCTTAGACTAGAATAGCTAACTTACTAGGAGCCAGCCTCGAATAATCAATTAGTTCGGGGTCTGTAACAACATTCATAGTTCTATCAGATATTAGAAGATATGACACCTAAACCCTCTTTCCCCCAAAAAAGTGTTATACCATGTAAATATGTATGAAATATAGGCTCTTCTTTTTACCTTATTTAAATGTTCTCCAAGTGTATTGTTTGTAAAACACGTTCTTCTCAGTATGGTAACAAATCTTACATGAATTAGTGTTTGAGGAACGCCATTTTAGGAAATACTGAACTTCTTTGATACTAGATAATCAGAAAAAATAAAATAAAATAGAGGATTTGAGAATAACCCTTATAGTAGACAGACTAAGCGAAATTTAACTGTTTCAGAGGTATTAAACTTTTGGCATCAAATGTAAATCAGTGATTATTACCAGAAGATATTAATGGAATAAAATGTTAGTCTACATGTTGATGCAGGAAGGGTAAAGCTGTGGAAGATTAGGATTTAAGGAAGGCCAGGGGTATGAAGGTAATTTATAGTAAGTTGTAATATACTATGAGGGATAATTTAGGAAATACCATGTAGTCAGAGCATATTAATAGGTGGAGGAGGATAATTAAGCCTAAAAATTAAACAGAAGGAAGAAAGACTTGATGACCAGCCAGGGAATATTTTCTTTCATAAGGAATTAGGAATTCATAAAACTATTTATCATTAGACTGAGAGGATATATAAATTGCAGTGAATTGTTAAAGCCAACTATTTCAGACCTTATTACAAAGAAAACCATAAAGACCTATAATACTCTGAGAAATACTTTTAAATAGGTCAAATATTGATGTATTGGATAACCTTAAAGGGACATGGTCCTGTAACTTAATTTGTTTTATTATCTTAGGTTGAAGAATTTAAAGGTATACTGGTCAAGAGTGAAAATATCATAACTGAGACAACAACTAGAAACAGTGCCCTTGAAAAGGAAAAAGAGAAAGAAGAGCAGAAATTAAAGGAAGTTATGGATAGCCTCAAACAGGAAACACAAGGTCTTCAGAAAGAAAAAGAAGTAAGAACTTTTATCAGTTGGTATTTATTTGGGTGGCTTTTTTTTTTTAACTTGAAAGTTATTTTTGTAGTAATAGTAAAAATTGAAATATTAGAGGAAGAAGTTTGGACTTTTAGTATCTAACATTTAAAAAAATAGCATAGTATCTTTCTCCTTTTTTTGTTTTCTGCTTTTCCATTGTAAAAGAAAAGTTAACTGAATGAGAATTTATAATGGTAACAAAAAATAATGACATGTCAAATAGTTTGTTATATATGCCATTCCTTTCATCATCAAATTTTCTTTTTCATCTTAAATTATTTTCTTGCTGACTTAATTGGTTGCTACCTATAAAAACCTGGGACTACACTGATCACAAGTTGAGATCTTCTTTGCTTCTGTACTTCTTGAATAATAGTTTAAAACTATGATTTAAAACGGTCAGTTCTTGGTTGAAGTCCTTACATCAGTCATTTATTATCTCTAATCTTGTGTGAGTTGTTGTATCTCCAAGTCACCTTTCTCAAAATGGGGAAGAAAATATTACCAATCTTGTCAATCTCTGAAAATAAAATTTATAAATACTTGTATAAAATGCCTAGAAAGTAAGAAAATAGTGTTAGCCATTAGGTTATTTTAGCACTTCATGAATAAAATAGGAGAATGTGAGGTTGTCATTGATATGTCTTACCTACCCAACAAAGTATAAGCACAAAGTTTAGCTGTCATTGTTTATATTCACTACAGCTTGTTAACAAACTGAGCATATTAAAAATTTAAACAGTCAACAATTATAGTCCATTGATTTCATGTTTTCTTTAATTAAAATCACATATTAAAAACAGAATGTATTTTCATTTCAATTTAGGTTTGAAAACATGTATTTCAGATTATTAATAGAGTCTGTCACATTTTAACAGAGTCGAGAGAAAGAACTTATGGATTTCAGCAAATTGGTAAATGAAGCACGTTCAAAGATGGATGTAGCCCAATCAGAACTTGATATCTATCTCAGTCGTCATAATACCGCAGTGTCTCAATTAAGTAAGGCCAAGGAAGCTCTAATTGCAGCTTCTGAGACTCTTAGAGAAAGAAAAACTGCTATCGGAGATATAGAGGCAAAACTCCCTCAAACTAAACATGAGTTAAAGGAGGTAAATATTTGCTTCTGCATTTCATCTGAACATTGTTTATCAACCCTGGCCTTATATATAGGTTTTTTTATTTTTAGTCTCAACATCTGAGGTGACTGGTATATGGTGGGGGGCGGGGGTGTGTGCGTGTGTCAGTTAAATAACAATGCCGCCACCACCAAAATTTCCCGTGGAAATATTTTAAACAAAAGAAAGTTTGTGTTTACCTAAATCTAAGAGTAGGCAACTTCTACAAGGATAAATAAAAATGCAAATATGCATATGAATACGCAGACTAACTTTCTTAGTGTATTTTTTCTGGTTTTGAATTTATATAGTTTCTTTGGGACTGCAAATCATTTTAAACTAATCAAGATGTCTAGCTTAATTAGCTCATCAGTTCCCTTCCTATCATTAAGGAAATTAGATACCCAAGGGATTTCATAAAGTCTTTTTCATTTTAGTAAATACATAGTCTGGTCATCAGGGATTTCATGACCATGTAGAATTTAATATAAACTTAAGTTAAGCCAATGACCACTTCTATCTTCCTGGTAATTCAGTGTATTTGGATACTGTGTATCTATAATTTGAGCTTTTAGGTGTGACTGGTTGTAAAGGTAATAACTTAAACTAGGAGATAAGGAAGAATGTCAGCCAGAAAAGTATGGCTGCCCTAACTTACATATTGAGAAACAGAGTTTGGATTTCTGTGTGTATGTGTGGTTCGTCTCTTGTTAGCAGTATAGTCCTGCCCAGTCACCCATATCTAGGGTCCTCCACCAAGGTCTGTTTCATGTTTTTGGTTTTGGTTTTTATAAACAAATTTAATTCTCACAGTTCTGGAGACTGGAAGCCCAAGACCAGGACGCCCACATAGTTGGATGAGGGCTCTCTTCTTGTTTTATGGCTGGTGCCTTCTCTCTGTCCTCACATGTTGGAAGGCCCAAGGTCTGTTTGATTAGTGCAGAAGAATTAGGACACGCTTATGCATAACTATGTGGTGCCACACTGGGTTTTCCACAGCCCCATCTTTACTTGTTCTGTCAATGTACTGCTCATAGAACCATACTATATTTATATTCCTTACTATTGACCCCAAACATTTGTGTACTCTGTAAAACTTTAATATTTGTCAAAATCAAACTGGCAGTTGCAATGTGGCAGCTTAGTTCTGGTTCAGTTGTTTATTGTTGGTCTTTTCTGTCTTTTTTGAGGCATTGCAACTAATTCTGTGCTGTGGCCGGGCTAACTGCTTCTAGGATTCATTTTCTTAATTTTTCACTTATAGAAGGAAAAAGAACTTCAAAAACTTACACAAGAAGAAATTAATTTCAAAAGTTTGGTTCGTGATCTTTTCCAAAAAGTTGAAGAAGCAAAGAGTTCCTTAGCAATGAGTCGAAGTAGGGGGAAAGTCCTTGACGCAATAATTCAAGAAAAAAAATCTGGCAGGATTCCAGGAATATATGGAAGATTGGTAAAGTGGATGTATTTGGAAATGATTACATTTTTCTCAGGAAAGACATTGTAACAAGTTTTCTTATGACTTAACTATATATAGAGTATATATAAAATATTGATTTCTGTTTGTTTTAAACAACATTCCTTTTTAAACATTTTGCTCTTATACTCAGGCATGATAAAATTCTTTGTGGTATGTAGTCTCTCATATTGAAAAGCTTTTTTGTTTTGCTTTGTCTTAAATAATAATAACATTTTACTACCAAGAAAAAAATTAACGCTAGTAGCAGTAAGCAAACTTACCAAAATTACTTTATTCTTTTTCTAAAAAGTAAGAATTTGATAAGTTATGTTTTTGGTTTATACCATTACACTGAAGGTTGAGGCTAGAGTTAAGGTAAATCAAGAAGGGAATATGTAAAAACCCAATAACAATAGTGGAGACCATTACCATTCCTGAGCCTGAAGGTAGAAGTAAGTTGTGGCCAAGGGGAAAATAAATATTTCAACCCCATTCATCTCCTACCCTGCCATCACTAGGAGGTACTTCACATTGGCTAAAGCTAGACAGTCAAAGGTGCCAGTTGGTGTAGTCCCTGAGTTAGCCTTCTGGAAGCAAGGTAGAAGGAAGAAGAGAGAGAATGATTCAGAAGGGCAAATGACAATTAAGCAACATGATTGCTTCCATCTCTACATGTCAAATAGCTTCTACCTTATTTTCTTGAAGATAACAACTTGATCCTTTTCATTTGCTCTCAAGTAAAAAGGAAGCTAGTCAATGAATGCTGCTTGATAGCTGACTTTTTAATAAGCAGGCAAATGTGTTTCATCAGGACTTACATAATCTCAGGTGGCTTTCAATAATTCAAAGCCTTATATTTTGCTTATAGTAATTTTAGGTTTCAAATCTTCATATTATATTGCCATTACATGCAGTGGGAACAGTTTTCATTTTATGTTCATTAAAAATTCAAACTGTATCCATGCATTTTTTTAAAAGGTAGATTAAAGAAAAACTCTAGTATAATCATTGCCTCTGCAGAGCGGGGGGGGATTGAGTGAAAGGAACTTTTGTGTGTGTGTGTGCTGTTAATTGTGCTTTTTGAAACCATGTGTAATTTTTTTTTTCAATTAAAAATGACTTGAAAAAATCTGTAGGAATAATAATGAAATGATACGGTGCCTAATTCCTTGCTGTTTATACAATGACTTTTCCCCCCTCCTTTTAATCATTAGGGGGACTTAGGAGCAATTGATGAAAAATATGATGTTGCTATTTCATCCTGTTGTAATGCACTAGACTACATTGTTGTTGATTCTATTGATACAGCTCAAGAATGTGTAAACTTCCTTAAAAGACAAAATATTGGAGTTGCAACCTTTATAGGTTTGGATAAGGTAAGTTTTTGAAATAATACCTGTAATTTAATTTTTAACTTCCAAGTGTGTTTTGATTTTTGCGTCCTAGGTTTTTCTTCATAGCTATTCAGTGAACACCTGATAGGTTTTAAGAATTATTTTAGGCTCTGGGGTTACATACTTGTGAAAAAAATCTTGAAATGCTTCCCTTGAAGGACTATACATTCCAGTGTTAGAGTGACTGGTAAATTGCATTTCTAACTTTAATCAGTAACTTTTTTTTTAATAAAACCTTTAATTGAGATACAATCCACATACTATGAAATTCACCATTTTAAAGTACACAGTTCAGTGGGTTTTTAGTACATTCACAAGGTTGTTCAACCACAACCACTGTCCAATTCCAGAATATTTTCATCACCCCAAAAAAGAAACCTCATACCCGTTAGCAGTCACTACCTATACTCCCTACCTCTCCCCACTCCCTTGCAACCTCTAATCTACTTTTTGTCTCTAAAGTTACTCTGGACATCTCCTGTAAATGTAGCCATATAATATGTAGCTTTTCTGTATGGCTGCTTAGCAGGTTTTCAGAATTTTCTGTATTGTAGCATATATCAGTACTTCATTCCTTTTTATTGCCAAGTGATATTGTATGGCTGTAGCCCATTTTGATGATCTGTTAATCAGTTGATGGACATTTGGGTTGTTTCCATGTTTTGGCTATTACAAATAATGAATGGTGCTATAAACATTCATAGAAAAGTTTTAGTGCAGGTATGTTTTCTGTTCCCTTGGGTTAATACCTAGAAGTGGAATTTCTGAGTCACACATTAACTTTTTAAATGTTTTCAGAAAGTGCCAAACTGTCTTCCACAGTGGCTTTACCATCCCCTACAGCAACATATGAGGGTTCCAGTTTCTGCATCCTCACCGGCACTTATACATCTTTTTGATAATGGTCATCGTAGTGGGTGTGAACTCATATCTCATTGTGGTTTTGATTTGCATTTCCTGATGGTGATGAACATCTTTTCATGTACTTATTTGCCATTTGTTTATCATCTGTGAAGAAATATCTTCAAATCCTTTACCTATTTGTTATTGGCTTGTCTTTATTGTTGAGTTGTAAAAGTTCTTTATATATTCTGGATAAAAGTCTCTTGCCAGATAAATGATTTGCACGTTTTCTCCCATTCTGTGGGTTGTCTTTTCACTTTCTTGATGGTATATTCTGAAGCACAAAATATTTTCATCTTGATGAGTCTGATTTATTTATTTCTGCTTATATGTTGGAAGTTTTATTTAAGAAACTGCATAATCCAAGGGCACAGTAATTTACCTCCTCTGTTCTCAGAGTTTATAGCTTTAGCTTTTACATGCAGTTTTTAAATCTAAGCCAAGCTAATTTTACAATACAGTGTAAACTAGTAGTAGTTCATTTCTTTGCATGTGGATATCCTGTTGTTCCAGCATCATTTGTTGGAAAGATTATTCTTTCCCCATTGAATTTTCTTCCCATCGTTGTTGAAATCAACTGACTGTAAATGAAAGGGTTTATTTCTGAACTTTCCATTTATCTACATGTCTATCCTTGCACTTGTACCACATTGTCTTTACTACTGTAGCTTTATAGTAAGTTTTGAAATCAGGATTCTTCATTTTGTTCTCTTATATCAAGGTTATTTTGGCTATTCTGCATCCCTGTAATTTCCATATGAATTGTAAGATAAGCTGGTCAGTTTCTGCAAAAAAAAGAAAAGGTACAGATAACTGGGATTTTGGTACAGGTTGCATTGAACCTTATAGATCAGTTTGGGTGGTAGTATTGCCATCTTAACAATATTAAATCTTATGACCCATAAACCTCTGGGATGTTTTCTGTTTATTTAGGTCTAATTATATGATAATTTAGGCTTCCTTTTTTAAAAAATCTTATAAATGGAATTTTCTTAATCTCATTTTCAGATTCATTTCTGGTGTGTAGAAATACAATTAATTTTTGTATATTGATATTGTGTCCTGCAACTTTGCTTTAATCATATTAATTTTAATAGTTGTCTGTACCTAAATTTCTTATTCCATGTATATAAGATCATGTCATCAGTGAATATAGTTTTCCAATAACTTCTTTTTTAAAATAAGTGAATACTCAGTTATGCAGATAATCAGAACCTTGTATACTTGTCTGTACATTTTATATGTGTAGATTACTTATGTGATACCTAAAAGAAATTACATATTAATACATATTTTTTACTTTTAGATGGCCATATGGGTGAAGAAAATTACCAAAATTCAAACTCCTGAAAATACTCCTCGCTTATTTGATGTAGTAAAAGTAAAAGATGAAAAAATTCGCCAAGCTTTTTACTTTGCTTTACGGGACACCTTGGTAGCTGACAACTTGGATCAAGCCACAAGGGTAGCATACCAAAAAGATAGAAGGTGGCGAGTGGTAACATTACAGGGGCAAATCATAGAACAGTCAGGTAATAGTGTTTTTTTTCCTGCCATTGAGTTTATTTAATCTTGGGGGAGACATCTAAATCTGACTCTTCCGTTCTCCAGGTACAATGACTGGTGGTGGAAGCAAAGTAATGAAAGGAAGGATGGGTTCATCAGTTGTTCTTGAAATCTCTGAAGAAGAGGTCAGCATATATAAAATAATAACATAAAAATTATATACAAAATAATAAAATAACTTTGTTGACATACACATACCTATATAAAATTCAGCCATTTTAAGTATACTGTGCTCAAATTTTAAGTAGATTGAACTTTCTATAAATGACTAATATAAACTTTGAGATGTTTTTATGTAAAACTCTTTAAAGTTCTAGAAATAAATCATGTAATTAGAATGTATATGCTCAATATATATATCTTTTCCTATTTGGATCATACAGATATTTCATAATTCAACCATTCTCTTAACTGTTTGACATTTAATTTGGTTTTTCTCATAATTATTTCTGTATTACATAATTGTTTTTTTCTATTTCAAAATAATTCATTACAGTGTAAGTATAACTTCTGGTGTATATTTCAAAATTTTATTTCAAAACATTTTATGTGCAAGTATATGAGAATGTCCAAATATCCAGGGAAAACTGTTGGGTTCCATTATTACTCTCAGAATGCTGTATATACTTTTTTATTTCTTAAAAACATACACTTGGATATTCTGGATACCTAATTTTTTCCAAAGTGGTGTGTCTTGATTTTTTCCATATTTTGAAATAGTTTATATCCTTTCACTTAAATATCGCATATTGTACCTTTATTGAAGTAATAGGTGACTGTACAACACATAAAATTGTCTTTCCATCTGATTATCTGATGCAGAAATTAGTCGACCATCTCCTAAGCTTTAGGATTGGAAATTGGAACTGGGGTGTTTTGTTTCCGTATAGTCTTTAAGATCAGAAGTTTGGATTTTTCTTCCTAAGTTTACTTTGCTGTTAATCTAAAATGGCTCTTGGAGAAAACCTATTTCACTAGTACTCTTCTTTGTAGGTAAATAAAATGGAATCACAGTTGCAGAGAGACTCTCAAAAAGCAGTGCAAATCCAGGAACAGAAAGTACAACTGGAAGAAGCAGTAGTTAAGTTAAGGCACAGTGAACGAGAAATGAGGAGTACACTAGAAAAGTTTACTGCAAGCATCCAGGTACCCTTATCAGTATTAACTAAAACCTCTGGAATTCAACAGCAATTTGACAGAAGCATTTTGCTGTTTGGTTACAATTTTAAGATAGAGACCCATCCTCCTTCTCCCTTCTAAGTAGAAGGACTGTCTTTTGATGATTTTGTCTCCCTAAGTACTAATGAATAAATGTCCTGCCACAATGTTGATTCAGCCACAGCTCTTCCTGATTGCCATTTGTGCTTCACAGAAATGTGTCTTCCTTTAACCATGTGACCCTTTATTTTCATTCTTTTTCAAAGTGGAATGTTTTCTGAATTACAAAAAAGCAATGCATGCCCACTATCTTACTAAAAAACAAAACTGAAAATAGTTGTCAGAAAATACCTAAAAGATCATCACCCTCACTTCTCATTTATATCCTTCAACTTTTTCATGTACGTACCTAGTTTGCATGTATGTGTTCATGTATATGGTAGATATGGGTATACATGTTAAATATGCATATGGGTTTTTAATGATTCATACTAAATTTTCTTCACTTAATAAATTACAGTTTTCTTTCCAAACCAATGTAAATTTACTTTGTTGGCAATTACTGCATTTTATTTGTACCACAGTTGCTGTTTTTGTAATTATGAACACTGCTATGTTTAGAATACTATTATTATACACTCACCCAATTACTTCCTTAGGTTAAATTCCTAAAATTACAATTATTACCCAGTATGTGTACAATGTTTAAGGCATTTATTGCATAATGCCAAATTGTCCTCAGAAGGATAGTTCTAGTTCATTTACTGCTTCCGGCATACCTTGTTGTGTTGTGCTTCACTTTATTGCACTTCACAGGTGTTGCATTTTTTTACAAATTGAAGGTTTGTGGCAACCTGTATCCAGCAAGTCTGTCGAAAAACAGTGCTGTTTTTCCACTGGCATTTGCTCAGTGCATATCTCTGTCACATTTTGTTAATTCTCAAAATATTTTAAACTTTCTTATTACTGTATTTGTTACGGTGATCTGTGATCAGTGAGCTTACTAATATAATTGTTTTGGGGTGCCATGGATCTGGTCCATGTAAGATGGCAAACTTAATAGGTGTGTATGTTCTGACTGCTCTACCAAACAGCAGTTCCCAAATCACTTCCTTCAGGCCCTCCCTGTTCTAAGACACAGTATTGAAATTAGGCTAATTAGTAAATAACCCTGCAATGGCGTCTAAGTGTTCCAGTGAAAGGAAAAGTCACAGGTTTCTTACTTTAAATAAAAAACTAGAAATGATTAAGCTTAGTGAGGAAAGTATGACAAAACTTTGACAATCCGAAAGAAAGCTAGTCCTCTTGTACCAAATAGCCAAGTTGTTAATGCAAAGGGAAAAAAGTTCTTGAAGAAAATTGAAAGTGCTATTCCATTGAACAAATGAATGATAAGTCAAAACAGCCTTATTACTGACGGAGGAAGTTTCAGTAGACTGGATAGAGTAAACCAACCAAAACACCTCCTTAAGCCAAAGCCTAATCCACTGCAAGGCCGTAACTCTCTTCAGTTCTGTGGAAGCTGAGAGAGGTTAGGATGCTGCAAAAGAAAAGTTGGAAGCTAGCAGAGGTGGGTTCATGAGGTTTAAGAAGCCATCTCCATAACATAAAAGTGCAAGTGAAGCATCAAGTACGGGTGTAGAAGGTGCAGTAAGTTAGCCAGAATATCTAGCAAGGATAATTAATAAAGGTGGTTACACTAAATAGCAGATTTTCAATGTACAGAAAACAGTCTTATATTGGAAGAAGGTGCCTTCTAGGACTGATGGCTAGGAAGAAGTCAGTTCCTGGCTTCAAAGGACAGGCTGGCTCTTTGGAGCTAAAGCAGCTGGAATGACTAAGTCGAAGCTAGTGCTCAAATACCATTCTGAAAATTCTAGGGCTCTGAAGAACACCAAAACCCGAATGGCAGCAAATCTGTTCACAACGTGGTTTACTGAATAATTTAAACCCACTGTTGAGACCCACTGCTCATGAAAAAGATTGCTTTAAAAATATTACTGTTCGTTGGCAATGCACCTGGTCACCCAAGAGCTCTGCTAGAGATCGACAAAGTTTGGAAGTTGATTGCAGTCCTCATGGGTGACTTTGAGGGCTTAAGACTTCATGGAGGAAGAAACCACAGGTGTGGTGGAAACAAGAGAACTAGAATTAGAAGTGGAGCCTGAAGATGAGGCTAAATTGCTGCATCTCATGATCAAACTTGAATGGAGCTGCTGCTTAGGGATGAGCAATGAAAGTGATTTCTTGAGATGAACTACTCCTGGTGAAGGTGCTGTGAAGACTGGAAATGATAACAAAGGATTTAGAATATGACGTAAACTTAGTTGATAAAGCACCAGCAGGGTTTGAGAGGATTGACTTCAATTTTGAAAGAAATTCTCTTTCAAAATGCTGTCAAAAAGCATCACATGCTACAGAGAAATCATGTGTGAAAGGAAGAATCAGTTGACATAGCAAACTTCATTTTTATCTTATTAAGAAATTGACACAGCCACAAACACCACCCTGATCAGTGAGCAGGTAAGAAGATCCTCCACCAGCTCAAAGATTACAACTTGCTGAACACTCAGATGTGTATAGTTTTTTTAATACAATGCTACTACACACTTAATAGATTATAGTATGGGGTAAAAATATATAGGCACTGAGAAAGCAAAAAAATTCATTTGGCTCACTTTGTTGAGGTATTTGCTTTTTGCAGTGGTCAGGAACCAAACCTGCAACGTCGCTAAGGTATGCCTGTAGTAGTATATGTAAGTAATTACTTTTCCAAGTCTTTCAACACTAGGTAGTCTTCAGTATGTTGTGATTTTGCTACTCTAATGTAGGGAAAAAATAGCATTTTTAACTTGTCTTTGTAATAAGTTTACATACCATTTTAGGTGTTTGTTGGACATTTTCATATTTGATATCAGTTCATGTTTTTTGCCCTTTTCCTGTTAGTGTTTGTCTTTTTCTTAAAGATTTTGTTTTTTGGGTTTTTTTGTATTCAAATGTTTAAAGTAAATGTTACTGTTACTAAGTTAAAATACTGACCTTGAATGTAAAAACATTTCTGTAGCGTTTGTCAGAGCAAGAAGAATATTTGAATGTCCAAGTTAAGGAACTTGAAGCTAATGTACTTGCTACGGCCCCTGATAAGAAAAAGCAGAAATTGCTAGAAGAAAATGTTAGTGCCTTCAAAACAGGTATGTTTAAGGATACAGGTTTTTCTTATTCTTTTTTTTTTTTTTTTTGATTGTCAAAAAGGTTTTTTTAATGTTTTAAGATAATTTTAAGAAAATTTAGCAGCTAAATATATTAATGTGCAAGTCACTGCTCTCATTTTCTTGTTCTATTATTTCATTCCCAAAAGGTTATAAAATATTATTAATTAAAGTAAGTACTATTAAAGTAAATACTTCATTTGACAGATAAAGCAACCTAGGCACAGAATGGTTTTTATAATTTGCCACAGGTCGCATAGCATGTTGTGGGATAGGCATTCAGGTCCAAGGCAATCTGATTCCAGGACCCATTTCATACTTGTGTATTTTGGCCTAGTCGTCACAAGAAACCTTTAAGATAGTAGTTGTTTCATAGCTTTAGGAAAGTGATGGTCTCGAGACACTTAATCACTTAAGTGAAAGCACAGAGAAAATAATTGGTACGCATATTGAAGCAAAACAAGATTTGAAAATTTAGAAAACACGTATTTTTCCTTCCAGAACTTTTAGATACATATAAACATGTAAGTGTGCTACCAAAGTAGAATCTTTAAACAAAAGGAATTCATAGGTTCATATAAATAGATGTGAATCTTGTTGCAGGAGGGAATGATGGGTTATGGTGATAAACCCTTCTTCGCTTTCCGTATCTTAGCTAGTGACCCCAGCACATATAGTAAACCTTCCTCACATCACAAGAAAGACCCCTGCTGTTTCAGTTGTTCTCTCAAGACAATTTGGTTCTTGAGCAAAGGAAAGCAAATACCAATGGTCCATCCCAAAGAACAAGTTGTAGTCAAATTGTAGTTATTATCCAAATGCTCCAAAAAAATGAGTTTTCTTCCAAAAGAAAGGGTAAAAAAGATATTACACAGATGTTCACTATGCATATTGAATTTTCATCTGAACCTATAAACATTTTTTGGTCATAATTATCTACATTGTTAATACTAAGGTATTCACTAAAATAGAATCTGCTACTGGCCAGGCTTTGTTTTAGGAGCTGTTGGTTGAGCAGTGAACAAAATAAAGTCCCTCTTCAAGGATCTCACACTTAAGATGGGAAACCTAAACAAATACATTGGGTGTTGTGTCAGTGGTACTAACTTATAAATAAAACCATGACAGCAGGACAGGGTGAGGATGAAGGGTCAGACACATGGTGAGACAGGCCTCTGCTGGAGATAACTTGCACAGAGATCCAAAGGAAGTAATGGAGTACTAACCATGTAGATATTTGGGAGAAGAGCAGTCCAATAAAAATGTAGAAAAATACAAAGGCCCTGAGCCAGGAATACATTAGGAGTTTCTGAGAATACAAGGAATCCAGAGTGACTAGAATAAAGAAGGAATATACTCTAGTCAGATAATATAGGGCCTTACAGGCCGTGTCTCCGAGTGACATAGCCCCTTCGAGGGTGATGTACAGGGGAATCATATCTGACAATTTCTCCATCTTACATTCATTTTAGGCCTATGCCTTGTTCTTGCAGACACATTGATTTCACCCTTGCTCCTCTTTCCTCATGCATATCTGCAGTATTTGTTGTAACTGCTTCGATGGTACATATTGGTCAATTGAAAGGCTAAAATTATATATCTGTCATTTATAGCAACTTTCAGAGAGACTGCAGGAATCTGTTTTATTCTTCAAAAAGGAAGACTTGACTTTATTAGTAGTTCCATACATATATCTCCTCTTGTGGAATACTGGCTGTTACTAGGAGACTCTGTTAATGTCTAATATGAATGACCCATTTCTGCAGACATCTTTAAAACTAAATATTTCATTTTATATTAGAATAAATTTCATTTTATATATCAGAGAATAAAGGAGGGCAAGGTGGAATAGAAGAGTGACTTCAAATTGCAGATTACATAAACACCACAGTTTTCCCTCCTGTAGAAGAAATGCTATTATAGATACTAAAAAAGAAATGTGTGGTAGATACATGAAAATATGGAAGGAAATGCCCTAAAGGTTGGAACTCTTTCCAGCTGCATACCTGACCCATTCCCCAGTGTAAGTCAAGGTACTAGCCCCTACGGCAGCTGGTGCTCTGACCCCCAAGTGAAAGAAACATGCAGGCATCCTAAGGGAATTTCAGCTATAGAGACCATCACTGAACAAAACACTTCCTTAAGCAATATTGTATCTTTGACCAGAGGGTGGGGGGGTACATGGTAGTACTGGCATATTAGAGCTTTTAAATGTGTATACTTAATAATCATTAGGAGATGCAGCAGCCCAGTTTGAGAAAGACAGATGCACCCCTATGTTTATTGCAGCACTATTTACAATAGCCAAGAAATGGAAGCAACCTAAGGGCCCATCAGTAGATGAATGGATTAAGAAGATGTGGTACATATACACAATGGAATATTACACAGCAATAAGAAAGAAACAAATCCTACCATTTGCAACAACATGGATGGAGCTAGAGGGTATTATGCTCAGTGAAATAAGCCAGGCCGAAAAAGACAAGTACCAAATGATCTCACTCATATGTGGAGTATAAGAACAAAGAAAAATAAAAAATAAAATAAATAAATAAATAAATAAATAAATGAAGGAACAAAACAGCAGCAGACTCACAGAACCCACGAATGGACTAACAGTTACCAAAGGGAAAGGGACTGGGGAGATGGATGGGAAGGGAGGGATAAGAGGGTAAAAGGGGCATTACGATTGGCAGACATAGGGTGGGGGGGCACGGGGGGTACTGTACAGCTCAGAGAAGACAAGTAGCGATTCTCATCTCACTACGCTGATGGACAGTGACTGTGGTGGGGTTGGTGGGGGGGACCTGGTGAAGGGGGGAGTTCAATCATCACGGTATTGCTCATGTAATTGTAGGTTAATGATACTAAAATAAAATAAATTATTAAAAATAATAATAATAATAATCATTAGGAGAAAAGGGGATCCAGAAGACCAAAATAAGGCCGTTTTTGGTTTTTAAAGAGCCAAGTAGTGATCTCAGAAATGATGGGTTGATGGATTTCCCAGCAAATCCTACCCACATCCTCCTGTGCCAAATGCCCATATATGTCCTCGAGAAACTTTATGGGAATCTCTGTAAGTTAGCTCAATGTTTATGTTTAGAAAGGTGTTCTTGATAGCTTGAATTCTTCACCTCTTCTCCACCTTTCATCTTTCCTGTGTTGTATAGTGAGGATTCAAACACAGAGAAACAGAACCCACTTTGGCTAGTATAACTGGAATTTGTGTCGTGCAAATGTGTGTGTTTTAATAGAGTATTAGGTTGTTTACAGAATAATTAGGATGGCTGAAGAAAGAAATTCTAGATTGAACATTCAAGAGCAATATCTAGAGTTACTCTGCAGAACCATCAAAGGAGCTATGCCTCTTCCACAATTAGAAGTCACCTCTTGAATTGGGAAGCTGGCACTGTAACTATCAACAACAGAAGCACATCACACCTACTGTAGTCTACACTTGGAAGTTAATGCTGCTGCCTGTCGAAAGTCACAGAGCTTTTGACTTGACACCAGAACCTCTAATGCCACCAAGAAAACTTCTCTGTGACCACTTCACAGCAGAAACATACGTAATTTCATCATTTATGCCTTTGAAATCATGTGAATTTTGAGTGGACCTAAACTGTCTGAACCCTGAGTACAAGGGAATCTAAGAAATGTAACTTCTATCTTTTATGTGTCACAAAAAGTGCCAAAATTCTTCCTGTCTCCCTTACTTCCTTGTGGTGGAGTACTTTAAGTTAGTTTAACAGAATAAAATAATTACGGCTTCTTCACCATAGGCAAGTTAGTAGGCACATAGCCTAAGGGTAAAAATCACTGAGACCAATTATCAAGGACATGAGTTTTAAAAAGTTGATTTAAAAGATCTTGATAGTATGAAGCCATTAGGAAATAAATGTTACGTTCACAGCTGAGCCAGAGAATTTAACCATGTATTGTTTTTAGCACCATTTGTTTTGACATAGGGTGTTCCCCCCCCCACAATGTCTAAAATTTCTTCTTTTGCATGTATCAGATTAAGTCATTGACTGAATAAATTTATATCTAACAAGTCATGACTTGCTCAGCCTAGAAACACTAAGTTCTTTATTTTTTATTTCAGAATATGACAGCGTGGCTGAGAAAGCTGGCAAAGTAGAAGCTGAGGTTAAAAGGTTACACAATATCATTGTAGAAATTAATAACCATAAACTCAAGGCCCAACAAGACAAACTTGATAAAATAAATAAGCAATTGGATGAATGTGCTTCTGCTATTACTAAAGCCCAAGTAGCAATCAAGACTGCTGACAGGTAGAGTATGTATACTACCCTAACCTGTCTTCTGATCTACCTTCACATTGGAAGAGGTTGATATTTAAATTTAACATCCATTAAAGGATTCTATTATTGTTATTTATTAAGCCTATCTGACATGTTCTCACCTAATAGGACTTTAGGAAGGGGAAACCTATAATAAACTTATCATATGACCAGCTTTTCTTAAGAAATGAGTAAACAGGTATGCCTTGGCAAAGCATAGTTATATAACTCCCCAGTAGTTGTGCAGACTGGAAATCAGTTTTGTTTCTCTGGCTTAAAGGAGTAGATGGTGATTAAATGGATCTAGATCTTAAAGAACTACAGGTAAGAATGAGCTCTCTTAGCAAAATTAATTGCATTGACAACTCAGAATTTTTAATTATTATTCCATTGTCCCAACTCACAAAAAGTTTTTAATCCACTTACAGCTGTTGTTTTAGAACTAATTTAAAACTATTGGTGTTTGTAAAATAATTAAAGTTAAGTATGTATATGAAATGCTGAAATGTAAAAAGCTGTTAACTTTTAAAATTATAACAAACTACATATTGGTTATATGATTATGACAATGTCTTTTGCTCAAAGATAAGGTGCTAATAAACCATTTGTTCATGTTAGGAGTAAAAGGTTTGTCTAAACACATTTATCAAAGTAGAAATCACTTGATTAAGAGAAAAATAGTCATCATTTCCCACCTATTGAGAACCACTTATTGCCCCGGTGATTTGAACTGGGAGATAATTTATTTGAAGGTGTAGCTTCATGAGTGTAAAGATTTAAGAATCTCCAGTCTGACATAAAATGACAATATAATAATCCAGTGGATAACTTTGCTACATAGTCTAAGATTATATGATACTAGATGCTTATATAAGGAAGTTTCATTAAATTTTACTAAGAATTTTATAAAATATACAACATCCCATAAGTATATATGTAAACATATAAAAACCAATTCAAAGATGATTTAGTAAATCACAGATTTTTAAATCTATGATAGAAAATAAAGTTGCATTGTCATAAAAAATTATTTGGTAGGTTTTTTCAGAAAGAGTAACAACTCAACATTGCCACATTTTTAATATTTTGCTTGTTTAGAAATCTTAAAAAAGCACAAGACTCCATCTTTCGTACAGAAAAGGAAATAAAAGATACTGAGAAAGAAGTAGATGACTTAACAGCAGAGCTAAAAAGTCTTGAGGACAAAGCAACAGAGGTCATAAAGAATACAAATGCTGCAGAGGTAAGACTTGGAAAGGAGAGAATGGTTGGTATTTGAAGCAATTTAAAAGATTTGGATGTGTGACATGACTGCATCATATGTTACTCAACAGGTTAAGAATTACTAACTTTTATTTGCACAATGACTACTGTCTTGTAGCTTTTCTGTAAATTGTTTTTAAATGGAAGGAGCATAGGGAGAGTTTGCCAACTTCATCTTGTGATGTGAAGATACCTGTTCTATTTGGGAAGGTCATATCTGTAGCAGTTATTCTTGGTTTTTAGGAGACCTTACCAGAGATCCAGAAAGAACATCGTGCTCTACTTCAAGAACTAAAAGTAATTCAAGAAAATGAACATGCCCTTCAAAAAGATGCACTTAGTATTAAGTTGAAACTTGAACAAATAGATGGTCACATTGCTGAACATAATTCTAAAATAAAATATTGGCAAAAAGAGGTGAGATTGTTACCATATAGTTAAATATAACTTTAAAGTTTCTTTTATGAAAAAGAATTGGGGTTTTTGTTTTGTGTGTGTTTGAGGTATGTGGTGATTCTTAATTCCATAATATAATTACTTCTCTGGTTTATAAGAGGACATAATGAAAAATAATTATATACAGAAAAATCTGGGTAATTGTTAGACTTAGTCAACATTTGAACCTCAGGTGTGATGTGGAGATTTAAGAAAAGGCTACCTGAGTACACTCTGGAACACTACTACTTTCTTGAAGTCCTTTGAAAAATAGTTGATACATGATTAGTCAGTACTCCTTAGTATGTATTTCAGTAGGTAAGTTGTCATTGATTTGCTTTGGGGAGTTTTTACACAATTGTAGTGTGCCTCCCCTAACTCTTACCTAAATTGAACTTTTAGATTTCAAAACTATCATTGCATCCCATTGAAGATAATCCTTTTGAAGAGATTTCTGTTCTAAGCCCAGAGGACCTTGAAGCAATTAAGAATCCAGATTCTATAACAAATCAAATTGCCCTTTTGGAAGCCCGGTGTCATGAAATGAAACCAAACCTTGGTGCCATTGCAGAGTATAAAAAGAAGGTATAAATGAAGTGTTGATATATAATAGAATTCTTTTTAGTCCTTAGCCTAAATTGTGACTTCCAATTTTATATAATTAGTGGTGTTCTTATTTCAAATTTATTAATTGAATAGAAGTTTATGGATATTTTTCTCATAATATTCTTTTTATAGGAAGAATTATATTTACAACGGGTAGCAGAATTGGACAAAATTACTTGTGAAAGAGATAATTTTAGACAAGCATATGAAGATCTTCGGAAACAAAGGCTTAATGAATTCATGGCTGGTTTCTATATAATAACCAATAAATTAAAGGAAAATTACCAAATGCTTACTTTGGGAGGTGATGCTGAACTGGAACTTGTAGACAGCTTGGATCCTTTCTCTGAAGGAATCATGTTCAGGTTTGTAATTATACTGAGTCTTGAATCCTCCCTGTTACATATCTATATGTTCTCCAAACTCTGTATTTTTAGGGGTGGGATGAAGGATAGATCTACAAGTTGTTTTATTTGATGATAAATACTAATTTGTTTATATATTGACAGTTCACAGCATATATTCTGGGCAAGCAGCAATGATCTTTTTTTTAATTTTCTAGGCATATTGGTTTAACATCAAAATTTTTAAATTGGAAAGCAAAAAATTGCATTGCGAATGGGTAAAAATAGCAAGTACTTATTGGCCTGTTCTTTAAATCTTAATTTTGATAGGTGGTTCTATATCTTCAATCCTCCCAAAAATGTTTAGCTTTGTGTACAGCAAATTAGAGGTTCCTGAGAAATAGGGCAGAAACTAATCATAGAAAACAAATCAGACTTAACTTTTTTAGCTTTTCAAGTAATTTTACTAATAAATTTTAATTATTTCAGTGTTCGACCACCTAAGAAAAGTTGGAAGAAGATCTTCAACCTTTCAGGAGGAGAGAAAACGCTTAGTTCACTGGCTTTAGTATTTGCTCTTCACCACTACAAACCCACTCCCCTGTATTTCATGGATGAGATTGATGCAGCGCTTGATTTTAAAAATGTGTCCATTGTTGCATTTTATATATATGTAAGTAATCATTTAGATGTTTTCATTCTGAAAATTACCTGGGTTCTCTAAATACTATATGAGATTCTTTTACTTATTTCTTTTGAGCTTTTTCCTTATTCTGTGTCCTCTGGTATCAAAGCAGACTGAATCCTTTATTTGAACCAAATATTTCCATTTTGGAGAGGTAAAATATGTATCTATAATGTAAATTAGTAGCAGAAACACAGGTGGAATCTCCAGTCTCCTGCCTAGGTCTTTTTCTTCTTATAGAAGACTTCTATGCAACCATTCTTCCAGAAATACCAAACTCCTCTCAAATCCAAATATCTTCCCATCAGTTATCCATGCTGTCATTCCTGTTCATTCAACATTATCTTATTGAACTTACTGCCAAAAAAAATATTTCGAGGAAGTAAAGATTAGATGTTTATTGTATGATTTACCTGTTATTACTTAGTGTTTCTAACTATCTCTTCTCTTTCTTTCCCTCTAGGAACAAACAAAAAATGCCCAGTTCATAATAATTTCTCTTCGAAATAATATGTTTGAGATTTCAGATAGACTTATTGGAATTTACAAGACATACAATATAACAAAAAGTGTTGCAGTAAACCCAAAAGAAATTGCATCTAAAGGACTTTGTTAAACTTGTTTATGCTGAGGATTTCCTCACATTGAGCTACCATAGATTCAGCATATTGCTGATTTTCTATTTGTAACGGATTATAAATTGCATAAAGTACATATTCCTAAACTGGACCTTATTTAACTAGTTTCTCTTTTATACTGTCAAGAGACATGTTACAAGTCTAATAAGATATTCTCTATACCTGCTTCAAGGAAGTTGTAAGAATCTGACAATTTTATAAGTGGCAGATTATGGAGAAAATAAGATGCCTGGAAGGTCAGGTGACCTGCCCTTAGTTTCACATTGTTACCATGAAATTCAAAAGTTAGTTATTTGATGAACAGTAAAGTTCTCAACTAGATCATCTTACCAAGATACAACATACCCTCATGAACCTTTGGCCTACCCTAGAAAAGCCTGCCAAGTACTATTATTACTTAATTTCCTAATGAAGACAATCACTGTATTACTCAAATACTGGGAACTTTTTCTCTAAGTAATCATTTTGAATTTAGGATGAGAATTTAAGTATCTTATATATGCATGCTTTTCTAAAATTTGATGTGTTTTACTATTTAAAACACTTGCAAGAGAGCCAGAAAGCTGAGACATTGTCAGAACATAACTAGGATTCTCGTAAATACAAAGGAAAAATACTACAGTTACTTTATAAAAAGAGTGAATTACATAGGGGTTAATTCACTATGAATGCTGTTTGCCTATCAAATTGTCAGGGTTTTTGTTTTGAAACTCAGCTCATGCATGTTACGCTGTTACTGTAAATAAGTTGGCAATCACTTGGTTTTCAGAAGGAATTTTGGTATTGAATCAAAACCCTTACACTAGCTATTTAGTTCTAATGTTGATCCTGAGGAATTAAGAGTTAATTAGCTTGCTATTAAGTGGACCATTGTTTACGTACTAAAAATCTAACAAAGATGGTTTGTATCATAACATGGCCATGAAAAATGTGACTATATTAGAATGGATTTAAATAAACATATGAAACTCAGCTTGGTCATTTTGGGTTAAATCAAGATTTTGTAAGGGAAAAGGTAACTAGAAAAAACTGTGGTAATGGGGGAGTTCCAGGAAGATGGTGGCATGAGCAGGGCGGCAGAAATCTCTTCCCAAAACGATATATATATTTATGAAAATACAACAAATGCAACTATTCCTAAAAGAGAGACCAGAAAATACAGGACGACATGCAGCCTGCAGCTACACCTGAGAGGACTCGGCAACTCACAAAGCTGGTAACATACAGAACCTCGACCCGGCAGGACCCGAGCATACTCCCCCACCCCAGTGCACCGCCAGGAGGAGAAGATTCAGAGTGGGGAGGGAGTGGAAACACAGACCCACCAAATAACCAGCCCTGGTGATCTGCGCCGGGAGCACTGACACATATTGCGCGGTATATTGGAGATTGGACAGAGAGGTCCAGGATCCAAGATGGCAGGTCCACTCAGCCGGTGCCCCGGGACAATGGAAAAGTGCATGCTTTTTTAGGGGTCTTAAAGAGGTAGGAGCCCAACGGAGGACCAGGATCATCCCAGTGCACTCAACCAAACAGGCTGGGAGTCCCGGGTATTTTTGGACCCCTTGGACTGCGGCTAGGAAAAGCAGTTGCACCAAGACTTCCCACAGAAATCAGCTGCCTCCCATTCATCCACTCCCCAGCCAGAGTCACAAAGGGCCAGGTGGACCGACTGCAGAGTAGTGGAAAAACAGTACCACCTACAGCATCCTCACAGAAACAACCCCTGGTGTGCGGGTTTTATTTCTCTTTTTCTTTTTCTCACCACTTCTATCGCCATGAAAAGACAGAGGAATATGGGACAAACAAAGTTTACCCAGACGACCCAAGACAGGGAGCCTGAAGGGATGGAAATGCCCAATCTTCCTGACAAAAAACTCAGAATAAAGTCATAATCATACTGATGGGTCTACAGAGAAATATGCAAGAGCTGTGGGAGGAAGTGAGGAAAGACAATGCAGAAATGAGACGAGCGATCGACGGGCTTAAAAGCAGACTGGATGAGATGCAAGAGACGGTTAATGGAATACAAACAGAGAACAGGAATACAGAGAAGCTGAGGCAGAGAGAGATAAAAGGATCTCTAGGAATGAAATAATATTAAGAGAACTATGTGACGTATCCAAACGGAACAATATTCGCATTATAGGAGTACCAGAGGAAGAAGACAGAGAAAAAGGGATATAAACTGTCTTTGAAGAAATAACAGCTGAAAACTTCCCCATGTTGGGGAAAGAAATAGTCCCAGAGTCCACGGAAGCCCACAGATCTCCCAACACAAGGTACTCAAGGAAGACAACACCAAAGCACATAATAATTAAGATGGCAAAGATCAAACATTAGGACAGAGTATTAAAGGCAGCTAGAGAGAGAAAAAAGATCACCTACAAAGGAAAACCTATCAGACTATCGTCAGACTTCTCAACAAACCTTACAGGCCAGAAGAGAATGTAATTTAATGTAATGAAACAGAAGGCGCTCGAACAAAGAATGTTGTATGCAGCACGATTATCATTTAAATTTGAGAGAGGGATTAAACAATTTCCAGACAAGTGAAAGTTGAGGGAAATTGCCTCCCATAAATCACCTCTTCAGAATATCTTAAAGGGACTGCTCTAGATGGAAGCACTCCTAAGGCTAAAAAGAGTTCACCAGAGAAAATAAAATCATAGCAAAGAAAGCAGACCATTCAAATACTAGCTAAAGGCAAAGAATAAAACACCTAGTATATAAAGAATGGAGGAGGAAGAATAAGAAGGGAGAGAAAGAATCAGACTGTGTTTACAATAACAACAAGAAAGTTAAGTTAGACTGTTAGATAGTAAAGAAGTTACGCTTGAACCTTTGGTAACCATGAATCTAAAGCCAGCAATGGCAATAAGTGCATATCTATCGATAATCACCCTAAATGTAAATGGACTGAATGCACCAATCAAAAGACACAGAGTTACTGAGTGGATAAAAAAGCAAGACCCATCTACATGCTGCTTACAAGAGATTCACCTCAAACCCAAAGATATACACAGACTAAAGGTGAAGGGATGGAAAAAGATATTTCATGCAAACAACAAGGAGAATAAAGCAGGTATTGCAGGACTTGTATCAGACAAAATAGACTTCAAAACGAAGAAAGTAGCAAGAGATACAGGACATTAAATAATTATAAAGGGTTCAGTCCAACAAGAGTATATAACCATTTTTAATATATATGCACCCAACTCAGGAGCGCCGGCATATGTGAAACAAATACTAACAGAAGTGAAGGAGGAAATAGACAGCAATGCAATTATTCTAGGAGACTTCAACACACCACTCACTCCAAAAGACAGATCAACCAGACAGAGAATAAGTAAAGACAGAGGCACTGAACAACACACTAGAACAGATGGACCTAACAAACATCTACAGAACTCTACACCCAAAAGCAACAGAACACACATTCTTCTCAAGTGCACATGGAACATTTTCCAGAATAGACCACATACTAGGCCACGAAAAGAACCTCAGTAAACTCAAAAATATTGAAATTCTACCAACCAACTTCGCAAATCACAAAGGTATAAAACTAGAAATAAATTTTAGGAAGAAAACAAAAAGGCTCACAAATTCATGGAGACTTAACATTCTCCTAAATAAACAATGGGTCAACGACCAAATCACAACAGAAATCAAAGAATATATGGAGACCAATGACAACAACAACACAAAGGCACAACTTCTGTGGGACTCAGCAAAGGCAGTTCTGAGAGGAAAGTTTATTGCAATCCAGGCCTATTTAAAGAAGGAAGAACAATCCCAAATGAATAGTCTAAAGACACAATTTCTGAGATTGGGAAAAGAACAAATGAGGCCCAAAGTCACCAGAAGTAGGGATGTAATAAAGATCAGAGAAGAAATAAATAAAATTCAGAATAAAATAATAGAAAAAATCAACGAAACCAAGAGTTGGCTCCTTGAAAAAACAAAATACATAAACCCCTAGCCAGACTTATTAAGAGACAAAGAGAATTTATACGCATAAACAGAATCAGAAATGAGAAAGGAAAAATAACGACAGACCCCACAGAAATACAAAGAATTATAAGAGAATACTATGAGAACTCATATGCTAACAAGCTGGAAAACCTAGATGAACTGGACAACTTCTTAGAAAAATACAACTTTCCAAAACTGACCAAGCAAGAAACAGAAAAACTAAAAAGACCAATCACCAGCAATGAAATTGAATTGGTAATCAAAAAACTACCCAAGAAAAAAAAAACCCAGGCCACATGGATTCATCTCTGAATTCTACCAGACATATAGAGAAGAAATAACACCCATTCTCCTTAAAGTTTTCCAAAATATAGAAGAGGAGGGAATACTTCCAAACTCATTCTATGAAGCCAGCATCACTCTAATACCAAAACCTGTCAAAGACCTCACCAAAAAAGAAAATTACAGACCAATATCCCTGATGAACGTAGATGCAAAAATACTCAACAAAATATTAGCAAACCGAGTTCAAAAATACATCAAGAGGATCATACACCATGATCAAGTGGGATTCATCTCTGGGATGCAAGGATTGGACAACATTCGAAAATCCATCAACATTATCCACCACATCAACAAAAAGAACAAAAACCACATGATCAGCTCCATAGATGCTGAAAAAAGCATTTGACAAAATTCATCCATTCATGATAAAAACTCAACAAAATGGGAATACACGGCTAGTACCTCAACATTATAAAGGCCATATATGACAAACCCACAGCTAAGATCATACTTAACAGTGAGAAGCTGAAAGGTTTTCATCTAAGATCAGGAACAAGACAGGGATGCCCACTGTCCCCACTGTTATTCAACATAGTACTGGAGCTCCTAGCCACAGCAATCAGACAAAACAAAGACATACAAGGCATCCTGATTGGTAAAGAAGAAGTGAAATTGTCACTTTGCAGGTGACATTATTGTGTACATAAAAAACCCTAAAAACTGCACTCCAAAACTACTAGAACTAAAAACTGAATTCATCGAAGTTGCAGGATACAAAATTAACACGCAAATCTTTTGCTTTCCTATACACTAATGATGAACTAACAGAAAGAGAAATCAGAAAAACAATTCCATTCAAAATTGCATCAAAAAGAATAAAATACCCAGGAATAAACCTAACAAAGGAAATGAAAGACCTATACCTTGAAAACTACAAGACACTCCTAAGAGAAATTAAAGAGGACACTAACAAATGGAAATTCATCCCATGGTCTTGGCTAGGAAGAATAAATATTGTTAAAATGGCTATACTACCTAAACCAATCTACAGATTCAACGCAATCCCTATCAAAATACCAACAGCTTTCTTCAATGAAGTGGAACAAATAATTCGAAAATTCATATGGAACCAGAAAAGACCCTGAATAGCCAAAGCAATCCTGAGAAGGAAGAATCAAACGGGGAATTACGCTCCCTGGCTTCAAGCTCTACTACAAAGCCACAGTAATCAAGACAATTTGGTACTGGCACAAAAACAGACCCACAGACCTGTGAAATAGAAAAGAAAATCCAAACATTAACCCAAACATACAGTCAATTAATATTTGATAAAGGAGCCTTGGATATACAATGGGGAGATGACAGCCTCTTCAGCAGCTGGTGTTGTAAAACTGGACAGCTACATGTAAGAGAATGAAAATGGACTACTGTCTAACCCCATACACAAAGGTAAACTCAAGGTGGATCAAAGACGTGAATGTAAGTCATGAAACCATAAAACTCTTAGAAAAAAACAGGCAAAAAATCTCTTGGACATAAACATGAGCAACTTCTTCATGAACATATCTCCCCAGGTAAGGGAAACAAAAGCAAAAATGAACTAGTGGGACTATATCAAGCTGAAAAGCTTCTGTACAGCCAAGGACACCATCAGTAGAACAAAAAGACATCCTACAGTATGGGAGAATATATTCATAAATGGTGTATCCGATAAGGGGTTGACATCCAAAATATATAAAGAACTCATGCACCTTAACAAACAAAAAGCAAATCATCCAATTAAAAAATGGGCAGAGAACATGAATAGACACTTCTCCAAAGAAATTCAGATGGCCAACAGGCACATGAAAAGATGTTCCACATCGCTAATAATCAGAGAAATGCAGATTAAAACCACAATGAGACGTCACCTCACACCAGTGAGGATGGCCAACATCCAAAACACAAACAACAACAAAGGTTGGCGAGGATGTGGAGAAAAAGGGAACCCTCCTACACTGCTGGTGGGAATGCAAATGAGTTCAACCATTGTGGAAAGCAGTATGGAGGTTCCTCAAAAAACTCAAAATAGAAATATCATTTGACCCAGGAATTCCACTCCTAGGAATTTATCCTAAGAGTGCAGCAGCCCAGTTTCAAAAAGACAGATGCACCCGTATGTTTATTGCAGCACTATTTACAATAGCCAAGAAATGGAAACAGCCTATGTGTCCATCAGTAGATGAATGGATTAAGAATATGTGGTACATATACACAATGGAATATTATTCAGCCATAAGAAGAAAACAAACCCTACCATTTGCAACAACATGGATGGAGCTAGAGCGATCATGCTCAGTGAAATAAGCCAAACCGAAAAAGACAAGTATCAAATGATTTCACTCATATGTGGAGTATAAGAACAAAGAAAAAAACTTAAGGAACAAAACAGCAGCAGACTCACAGAACCTAAGAATGGACTAATAGTTACCAAAGGGAAAGGGACTGGGGAAGATGGGTGGGAAGGGAGGGATAAGAGGGTAAAAGGGGCATTACGATTAGGAGATGTAAGGTAACAGGAGCACAGGGAGGACTGTACAACTCAAAGAAGAGAAGTAGTGACTCTATAGCATCTCACTACGCTGATGGACAGTGACTGTAATGGGGTTGGAGTGGGGACCTGATGAAGGGGGTAGTTTAATCACCATAATATTGCACATGTAATTGTAGGTTAATGATACCAAAATAAATTGTAAATAAAAAAAAGAGCAGCATGGGCAAGGGGGGAGCTGCTTATAAAGGAATTTGAGCGGGAAGTTGTTCTCGAGACTTCTATGCATTACAAGGTTCAGGGAGAGGGGATGCTGATTGGATGATTTAAAGTAAGGGTGTCTTGTACATTCTTTATTGGTTGAGTCCGGCTCGCGCCACGCTGCCAGCTGATGTAACATGTAAGGTATGTTATCTTTAAGGAGCAGGAGCGTTGCTAGGGGAACTATCTGGGGTGAGGGTCACCGGAACAATGGGTGGTTTTCCCAGTAACTGGAACACAGTTTTAACTAGGTCGGGGATGAGGCCTTTCGGCGTTTCAAGGCTGGGATGCATCTGCTGTAGGCGATTGGGGGGGCCCACTATGCCCAGACGCCGTTTAAGGTTTTAACATTCCCGCATTTTTATTTTCTATGCGGGGTGTAGGGGATGGGGTAGAAGTGTTGGATCATCTGGCTGCTTCGTGCCTGAAAAAGGGTGAAGTAGTGATGGAAGGGCAGTCGCGGGGGTGCGGTGAAGTACGGTTGATGGCTCGGGCTTCCGTTAGCACTGTGTTGTCTGCTGGCAGGATTTTTCTTCTCTTGGGAGATGGTGTTATTCCTGCATGATTAAATTTTTCCTCTTTTATAAATTGTAGAGGACTTGAGGAAGGGGTGAAGGTCAGTCTTCAGTAATGCTTCCTGCTGATTAGGGGTGATGAAGTTCATTTTGTATTGATGGGAAGTGGTCCTTGGATGAGCCCTTGGTCTGAAGTGGCGATGGCGTGTTCCAGGTTTAATAAGGATCATCGTCTTTGGAGAGGGGTTGGTAATTCTGTAATATAAGCTGGTTAAAGGTCTGGGTAGAAATTTTTTGCATTTGGGAGTGGAGTGTTTTTTTAATGCAATTAATAAGACAAGGGGCTATGAGCAGGACCAGAAGGACTAGGAGAAGGGGAGTAGCAAATGGGAGAAAGATTTGCCATAGTTGACTAGGGATAGACCAAGAGGTGTTTTGGGCTAGCTGTTGTCTTCTCTTTTCCAAGTCTTCCTGTAATTGTTTGATTTTGTTTTTTACTATTCCGGACTGGTTAACATAAAAGCAGCATTCTTCCTGAAGATACAGGCGGAGTCCCCCTTTTTCTGCCATTAGGAGATCTAATCCACAGTGATTCTGGAGGACTACAGCAGCTAGAGAATCCAGTTGAGTTTGAAGGGTTAATATGGATTCAGCTACTTGTTGAATATCCCCTATTAGCTGATTAGAGAGTTGTTGATAATAAGTACTGGATGTGGTTATTCCAGCAGTTCTGGTGGCTATGCCTGCTGTGACCCCTAAGGTGGCTAGTAGGGGAATAAATTGAATGGCACGTCTGGGTTGGGGTCTTATATTGCCTATTAGGGGTATAAGGACTTCCTCGTCCCCTGGGACAATGTCTATGGATGGAAACCAAAGTGCATGCGCCCCTCCCTCTAAGGGGAAGGCAGCGATAGACAGTTGTCCTACATAGGAGGGAGGTGTCAGGGACTGGCCGACAGTGAGCCTTTGTGGATAGTGAGTAGGTGAGAGTTTGTCTACACTGTTCTTTCTGTAATTCTCCTACAGAGGTGTTTCCTGTTGAGGAAAAACACTTCTGGGAGGACTGAAAAAGGGGGCACTCTTAGAAAGCTTGGGTGAGACATCAGCCGGGTCTTGGGAAGTCTCATTGAGCTGTATCGAACTGTTGAATTGTAGAGTAGTAGCTATTAAGTGAGAGAAGCCTGCTTTCAAACCCATCCAGCACCCCTGAGCCAGAGAGGGATTGGTAAGGTTAAGTAAGTGATGGGTAATATTAACTATCTGAGTTAAGAGAGGGTCTTTAGGTATGGGTTCCCATCTGATTGGCAGATTGAGGGGACACCTGGTGGGAAAGAACATGTTGCGAAGTATTTGAGGCAAAACTGTGAAGACATATTCCCAGCAGGCTTGATCCTGCACTCCATCCCCGTCTGACATGCCTGCATGGGTAAAGAAATTCCAACAATAACTGCGGGAAAAAGCACTATTTCCCCTAGTTATCCAGGGACACTGGCTTATCCTAGCCTTACAGTTGGATTTCCCTGTCCAGTATTTCCGATTGCTATGTTTATGTAGGGTGGCTGAATCATAGCATTCCTTGGGGACATATGTGTAGGCAGAAAAGCAACCTGTAGGGCAAAGGGAATCCTTGATGGTGCAATCTTTTAGACAGTCTGAAAGAGAAGAAAGGGCTGGTGTTGGGGAAGATAGGTCTGGTGAGAGAATAAGTGTTGAGACCAGGGTTAACAATCTTGAAGCATGACGTATGGTGGTTGTAAGGGAGGTCTTAGGACTCCATGCTGGTGGAAACCTCTTCAGTGATGAGTGGAAGTGGAGATGAGTGTCGTGAAATGCAGAGAGTAAGAGGTCCCGTCAGAGTGGAGGAGTAGGAACCTGTAGATTTGATGGGAAGGGAATAAGGTGAGACAAACGGTTTAAGGTGGGAGTTATGTATCCAATGGGGAAGACTCTGGAGTTTAACTGCAGTTGGCGTGGAAAGGATTACCATGTATGGCCCTTGCCATTTGGGAGTTAGAGGGTTGTGCTTGGCATGGGGAGGGGAGAAAAGGACTAGATCTTCTGGCTGGTAGGGACTAGAGGTGTTTGTCTCTGCAGGGGCTGGGGTGTTCTGGTTGGTGGTTGTCCATACTAGGGAGCATAGGTACTGCAGGAGGGGAGTGAGTACGTGTGAGGGGATTGTCGGTGGCTGAGGGCTTATTCCTGGGGAAATAAGAGGCCGGCCGTACATGAGCTCAAAAGGAGACAGGTTGGTGGGTTTCTCTGGTAGTCCTTGACTCCTGAGGAGAGCGAGGGTAGAAGCTTGACCCAGTCTAGGTGAAGTTCTAGGGAGAGTTTGGTAAGGGTGTTCTTTAGAGTCCTATTGGTTCTCTACTTTCCCTGAGGACTGTGGGTGATAAGGGATATGAAATCGCCAAGGGATAGAGAGTGTTTTGGTTATGGCTTGGGTTACTGCAGAAGTAAACTTGGGCTGTTGTCTGACTGCAGGGAAGCGGGGAGCCCAAATCTGGGAATGATGTGGGTAAGGATGATATCCGCTACTGTGGAGGCCCCTTTGTTACTTGTTGGAAAGGCCTCCCCACCCACTTAAAGTGTCTACTAAGACAAGGAAGTATTTATGTTTCTTTACTGGTGGCATGCAGGTAAAATCTATTTGCCAGTCTGCTCCTGGAAGGTATCCGTGCACTTGGTGACTAGGGAATATCGGGTGGTTGGTGGGAGTGTTGGGGTTAGTTTTCTGGCAGATGCTGCAGGTGGAGGAAATGTGTTTTAGAAGGGCTAGATCACTAAAGGACAGTGAATAGAAAGGTTTAAGAAACTGTGCAATTGCTTGGCTATTGGCATGGAAAATTGTATGTAGATATGTAAGGAGGTCAGTTATGGAGGGGAAGGGGCGAGAGGCTGAGGTGTTGTAGTGGAACAAGAAATGGTGTCATAGCTGCCTCTTTGGCAGCTGCGTCTTCCTTTTTGTTTCTGTTGGACACAAAAGATTGGTCTGTTTGGTGGGACTTGCAGTGTACGAGGCCAACTGATATTGGGAGCCACGAGGCTTCTGGTAGGGTGGTTATAAGCTTTCCATTAGTGACTGATGTCCCTTTGGTAGTGAGAAATCCTCTTTCTTTCCAAATAGCTGCATGAGAGAGTAGGGTATGGAAGGCATATTTGGAGTCTGTGTAAATTGTAAGGGTTTCCCCTTGTGCTAAAGTGAGAGCACGGGTAAGAGCTATAAGCTCTGCTTGTTGATTCGTGGTGTGCGGGGGCAGGGGTCCACCTCTGTGACCTCAGTGGAGGAAACGCTGTCCGAAGTGACAAAGGAGCTACCGTCAGTGAACCATACCTGAGAGGTATTCTGGAGGGCTCCCTCATGTAGGTTGGCTGGGTGAGGGAGTAGATCTTCTAGGATTTGAACGCAACTATGTCCGGGACCTGAATCTGCCGGGGTGCTAGTTGGACATGGGAGTAAGGAAGCTATATGGTTAGGAGGGCATACAGCAAAAGATAGAAGGATCTTCTAGGAAGGAGACTTGCAGGGTGAGGATTTGGCTAGGGGGGACAGTTCTTAGACTTTTGTATGTTAGTAATTCTGACAGGCGATGTGGTGAGAAAATGGTGGTCGAGGCGCCAAAGGTAAGTTTTGGGGCCTCTTGGTGAAGGAGGGCAGTGGCTGCTAAGGCGCGGAGGCATGGTGCCCACCCTCGGGTTGTGTTGTCTAGTTGTTTTGACAGATAAGCTATATGTGCTGGAAAGGTTGGAGTGGCTTGGCATAGGGCTCCAAGAGCGAATCCATGAGTCTTGTCGACATATAAAGAAAAGGGCTTAGCAAGGTTAGGTAGGTGTAAAGCAGGTGCTTGTAACAGAGCTTGCCGCAGGAAGGAGAAGGGACGGCTGATGGGCTTCTGGAGAGGTTCGCAGACGGGGCCCTTGGCTGTCGTGTAGAGGGGGGATGGCGAGTAGGGAGAAGTTGGGGACCCAGCTGCGAAGAAAGTTGGCTAAACCCAGAAAGGAAAGAATCTCTTCTTTGGTAGAGGGGACTGGAATGTCCTGAAGCATTTTTTTTCTGCATAATGTGATGGCCTTTCGTCCTGGAGTCAGTAGGACGCCAAGAGAAGAAACTTGTGAGGTGGAGAGTTGTCCTTTTTCTGGGGAAACTCAATAGCCACAGTCAGAGAGGTGATTTAGGAGGGTGATGGTGTCTTGTCAGGAGATGGTTAAGGAAGGACTGCAAAGAAGCAGATCATCTACATACTGCAGCAGAGTGGAGCGGGGTAACGAAAGGTTCTGAAGGTCTTGCGCAAGGGCTTGTCCAAATATATGGGGGCTGTCTCTAAATCCCTGGGGAAGGACAGTCCAAGTCAGTTGAATGGAGAAGCGGGATTTAGGGTCTGTCCAGGTAAAAGCGAATAAATTCAGGATGGAGGGGAATAGTAAAGAAAGCATCTTTCAGATCAATAACAGAAAAGTGGGTAGCAGAGGATGGTACAGAGGAGAGTAAGGTGTACGGGTTAGGGACTACTGGGTGGATGGGAATCACTGCCTCGTTTATGAGGCAGAGGTCTTGTACTAGCCTAAAAGTCCCGTTGGGCTTTTTTACTGCTAATATCGGGGTGTTGTACGGGGATTGCATGGGGATCGGGAATTTTTTCTCTAGTAGGGAGTGTATAATGGGCTGGAGGCCAAGTTGGCTGCGAAGCGGTAGGGGGTATTGGTTCTGTGACAGAACGAGTGGGGGTCCTTGAGAATTTGCACTGGGGGACACTTGGCTACTGAGAGGTTGGTGTGTCCCACACTGCTGGATTCACTAGAGTCAGGGACAGAGGTGGGATGGGGACGCGGGCAGGTTCACTCTGTAGACATAAGAGGAGATGGACTGCAGGCGAGTCTGAGTTAAGCCGTTGTGTTGGACAGAAGGAGACTGAAGCTCCTAGTCTGTGTAGGATGTCTCTGCCTATAAGAGGCGTGGGACACTGGGGAACGATGAGGAATGAGTGTGTGAAAACTGCCGGCAATGGAGCAGATGAGCGGGGCAGTAGAAAAGGGCTGATAAGGAGAGCCACAGACTCCGACTATGGAAATACGAGAGCGAGAAACGGGACCTTTGTATGAGCACAGGACACAGTAGGTGGCTCCGGTGTCAAGGAGAAACGAGAGGGTTGTCCCCGCCACTATGACTGTGACCCTGGGCTCCTTGTTGGTGATCGTGGCAGTGGTTCGAGAGAGCCCTGGGCTCCCCTAGTCTTCCTCTACGAGGCTGTAGAGGGACGCCGGAGATGGTACCAAGGCCGGGGCAGCCTGCTGCGGGCCTCTCTGGGCTCGCGGGCAGTCAATCCTCCAACGTCCCGGGAGGTGGCAAATAGGGCAGGGCCCTGGGGGCTCTCTCGGGTTGGGGCATGCTCGTGCCCAGTGACCAGCTTGTCCACACTTAAAGCATGATCCTGGCTGAGTTCTCTTCTTAGGCCCTTGGGGTCTGACAGTCTGGTGGGGGAGGGAGGGCTTTAGCAGGCGTTTGCTACTTTAGCTGATACTTGTTTCAGCGCCCTTTCATCTCTCCCATTATACACCTTAAAGGCCACTGTTAGAACTTCTGCCTGTGGTGTGAGAGGTCCTCGCTCGAGCTTTGTTTGGCTCTTATATCTGGGAAACTTTGGGCGAAAAAGTATGTCATAAGGAGTTGTCGCCCGTCAGGAGTCTCAGGGTCTGGGTTAGTGTACTGTAAGAGGGCTTGTGTGAGTCTGTCTAGAAAGGCTGAGGGATTCTCATCTTTATCTTGGAGGACATTCTGTAGTTTTTCATAGTTAATGGCCTTGTTGGCTGCCTTTCAAAGGTCTGCAACGAGGCATGTAGTAAACTGATCTCTACAAATATTACGGGGTGGTTATAATCCCATTCTGGGTCTCGGTCTGGCACTGCCTCTGGTCCTGTCGGGTGTGTGGGATTAGTAAGGTGCATGTCATCTGCATGAGCTCGGGCTTGTTCCCAAACTCGTCTGCACTCTTCGGGCAGGAGGGTGCATGTCATTATGACATGGAGGTCATGGAAAGTAAGGTTATAAGACTGTGTTAAGTACTGGAATTCTTTGGTGTAGGTGGTAGGGTTGGAGGTGTAGGACCCGAGGCGCTTTTCAATTTGCAAGAGGTTAGAAAGGGAAAAGGGAACGTGTACTCTAATGACATCTTTGGCTCCTGCTACTTCTCTCAGTGGGGCTGAGGTGAGCTTTCGCGCGTCTGTGAGTGGCGGGCGGACTGGGTGGCAAGGGGACTGAACAGGAGTCAGGGTGGGGAGAAATCGGGGAAGGTGATATGGGGGCTGCTTTAGAAGAAGAGAGGTTTGGATAGAGGGCAGGCGGTGCAATAGAAGGGAGGGTTGGTGGGGTGGAGGCAGGGGGCGCACTTGGGGCTGTTGAGCTTTGGCCTGCTGTGCGATAAGGGGGGGTTCATCTGCAGGGTCTGGGTCTAGGGAAGAGGAGAGCTGTGTTTGAGGAAGAGGAAGTGTTTGGAGAGCTCGAAAGGACGGCAAGGACATGTTTGGGGTGGCAAGAGCTATATAGAGAAGGCTTGTTTTGAAGACAGAAGAAAGCTTGAACATAGGGAATTTCCTTCCATTTGCCTGAACGCTCACAGTTGTGAAGGTCTCGAAGGACCTTAGGATCTAAGGACCCATTTTGGGGCCAGACTGTTGTATTGTCTAAAGGGTATTGGGGCCAAATCTGGCTGCAGAGCCTAATTAACTTGGAGGGTTTTAGATCTGGGTGTAGGTGTACACGAGTCTTAAAGTTGTCAAGTAGACACCTGAGAGGTGAATCAGCAGGTATAGATGGCGATGCGCCCATTGTGACTTGTAGGCAAAGCCTGTAGAGGATGGAGTGCATTGTAGCTTGCTCAGGCGTCCCTGAGGGCTACCGAGACCCGAAGTAGATAATTCTGCGAGCAGAGAGACCGTCACCCCGTCTGCTCAAGAGTGAGCTCACTGGTCAGGGCTTAGCGCTAAGACTTTTGTAGGAGGCCCTGGGCCTGTAGACAGAGCCTGACCGGAGGTAGACGGAGGGTCACAATGGGTTTTCTGCCGGTTATAGACTGCGCTGCTTTCTGTTGTTGGGCTGAGAAGGGGGAAGAGAAGGAGACCTCGCTGACCTTGCCGGGGACTGGGCATGGGGGTAAGAGGAGACCTCAAAGGGCTCAGCCATAGCCAACTAAAGGCGGTGGCTGGGGGTGGTCCCTTGCCTCTTGCGAGGCCACGAGGTTGCTGGAGGCTCAACGGTCAATCCTCAGGTTTTCACAAAGATGTTTCGGGTCTGAATAGGGGAAACACACTGCTCTATAGAGACGGGTGTTGGCCAAGTAGAGGTGTAGGGTGCTGCCGAGAGAAACTGGACGAGAAGTGACTTAGGGGCACAGCCGTAGCCGTGAAGGCCGTGGCTGGGGGCAGTCCCCCACCTGCAGTGAGGCCACGAGGGTGCCAGACACTCAACGGTCAGCCCTAAGGCACTCACAGAAGCGTTTAAGTCACTTGATGGGGGAAGGTGACTTACTGCTCCTTTGGCGTGGGTGGTGAATGCTGGAAGTGGCGTTCAGGGAGATGGAGGGCGCTGCAGATCCCATGTCTCTGAAGGAGGTCAGGCACTAGGGGCTGCAGGGCAGCTCGGATTCCTGGAGGGTCGGGAAGAGCAGGCTCCTGGGGGCCCCAATCAGTCCGAGTCACGGCACCAATGAAAGGAGTTCTTCAGCTACCCAATTCCCTCTCTCAAGAAGAGAGGACATAACTCCAGCAGCAAAGTTTATTGCCTGAAAGACAGAATGGCGGTCTCTAAAGGAGAGAGCAGCCCCAGCAGCAAGGGGGAAGCTGCTTATAAAGGAAATGGAGCGGGAAGTTGTTCTCGTGACTTCTATGCATTACAAGGTTCAGGGAGAGGGGATGTTGATTGGATGATTTAAAGTAAGGGTGTCTTGTACATTCTTTATTGGTTGAGTCCGGCTGGCGCCCACGCTGCCGGCTGATGTAACATGTAAGGTATGTTATCTTTAAGGAGCAGGAGCGTTGCTAGGGGAACTATCTGGGATGAGGGTCACCGGAACAATGGGTGGTTTTCCCAGTAACTGGAACACAGTTTTAACTAGGTCGGGGGTGAGGCCTTGGGGTGGTTCAAGGCTGGGATGCATCTGCTGCAGGTGATTGGGGGGGCCCACTATGCCCAGAGGCAGTTCAAGGTTCTAACAACCATCTAAATTTGATGAGGATGGACTGTATCAACAATATTCTGTTCTACCACGTTTTTTATACAAGAACTGATCTGACAAGACTAAATAAAAACAAGTCACAAGAGTCAAACACAATCCAAAAACAAATTTATACAAACCACTAAATCTGACAAGTATTAGGAAATGGTTGTTCCCTAACAATAGTCAGATTTCCAAAAGCAACTGCTTTATTAGGAATGAACATTGATAAACATTTTAGGGCTCTTAAATCTATCTGAAACACATTATCGTATGGATCAGTTATATTTAATCAAAAACATCTTTAAACAATCCCTTACTATTATTACACTTAAATGCTGGAATTTAAAGCCTCTTCTCACCATCCTTATCCACTCAAAAGCTAAGCCACATCAAAATGAAGGCATACATACATTCAGGATTTTGCTACCTTTTCATCTAAAAGCTAAATATACATAAAGAACTGCAAAGGCAACCACTGCAGTATATGTAATAATTCTAAAACAATAATGGTTCAAGAATGCTTAAATGTCACGGCAACATTAAGTCAACTTCTCAAGCCAGTAAAAAATGGGATAATGTATTAATACACACGTAATTATTATATTCTAGTTTTCAGGTGTCTGAAAACTAGGGACACTTCTATTTCTAATTTTGACATATTGTTATCCAACAGAAGTATGAAATGTTTGAATACTTTTATATGCTTATATTTGTTGTAACTGTAAAGTTTAGTTTGCTACTTACCAATGCTATCCCTATTTCTCTCCATCTAGCTATTGTTAATCTCTGCTCTACAGGATAAGCCTGTTTGGAGGATTCAGATTTGAATTTTCAACAAGAAACTATTTTCCACATGAATTCTTTCAGTAAATATACAGTGTGATGCAGTATACTCTTTAAGTCATATAGACTGTTAGATAAACTTTGGTAAACAGATAGAGAGACTTCAGAAAAACATCCTGAATAGATTTCATTTAAAAAGGCTATTATGTGTTGGTTAAAAAAGAGGATCAACATCAGTATCATTGAAATTAGTGTAATTGTAACAATGTTTAGAATATTTAAAAATTCCACTTTTTCATCCTTATCAGGCCAGGAACACTGCATCCTTTTTGAAGAAATTTTCATTTCAGGAATGGGAAGTTTCTTAATTTGTCCAATTTCTGTTCTACTCCAATCTTCTTTCAATATTTGGCTTACTCGAGGATAAATTTCAACACATTGGACCTCAGGAAGTGGCCTTTGTTTCAAGATGTGCACGTGTTGGCGGATATCATCAACTTTTTCAAGAAATTTAAGTGGAGACTCTTTTTGTAAAGATGTTGTCAGTGTCATTAATTCAAGCTGCTGCACTCTCATTTCTTTCATTCTTTCAATTTGTGGTGTATATTCTTGATTAATCAGTTTGTCAACATCACAGAGAGCAGTTAGGAAAATTCTTTTTTTATGTTCTAATGTATCACTAAGCTCTTTAAAATACTGGAGTACAACTTCCTTATCACCTTGGACCATTTTCTCAGAATAAGATTTCTGTTCTTGCAGTTTTTCAATAAGATGAGTAAGATCTGTCCAGTGTGTGTCAGTTAACTGTTCGAGCAATTTTTGAGGCGTGTCCTTTTCTTTCATATAGGCACTTTGAAGATCATCTATAGGATGGCCATTATGTTGACCAATGGTAAGACAATGACCACAAACTAATTTTTTATCTAGTAAACAATAAACATTTAATGGTTGTCCATAATGTTCAGGACAGGTGACAATATCTGGATGATCTTCTTGCTCGTATTTTTCAATAATAGCCCTTAATGCAAAGTTAACAGGTAAAGATTCAATACCAGTTGAAGCAATTTCAATAATAGTTCTGCAATTAGGGCACTTGAGCGGAATTCGTAAGGGTCTCCATATATAAAAGTTACCAGATGCCTGAAGAACATTTTCCAAGCAATTTCTACAAAATGTATGAGAGCATGGTAGTACCCGAGGATCTTCAAAAATACTGTAACAAATGGGGCACGTTAACTCGTCCTCAAAATTGTGCATTTCCTGTCAAGAGAATAGAGTATTTTAGGTCTACACGTAACAGAGATAACACATATTATGTATATATTAGTAGTCTGGAGGTTATTTAAAAAGATAATTAAGATGTTTACTAAAATCATTAATGTGTAGCTTTCTAAATAATGCAATTTATATATAATACTGAAAAACATCATCTGTAAGAGTTTATTTGCTGTGACAAAAATGTTAAACAAAACCTAATTCATTTGTAATAAAATGTAATTAAGTATGTTTCTGTGTAATGAAGACTAAAATTCAATGTGCCCTGTGGAAGTCTACAATGACTGTTCTGTGCAACTTTTTATATTCTAAGGTGCAAAAACCAAACATTTATACAAATAATGAACAGGCAAGACTAAACATTTCTATTAATTATAATTTTGCTAATCCAAGCCTAACTTGTTTAATTCAAAAGAATCCATGTTTCCAAGCTGGCTCAACCATAGTTTCTAAAACCAAGTTATTAAATTTCTCTAGTAACTTACTATAAATTTTAGCTTCTTAAATTGAAAAACCATGCTTAAAGCCCAGGATCAGCATAGTATAATATTCTAAAATAATTAATCTGAAGATTTGAAACGGAAAAGCATTTTTTATTTAGTCCTTGCAATAATAATCTGTTTGAAAGATGAAATGTTAATTGTAGCATATGAACGGCTGACTGCTAAAACACTTAAGAGGTAAAAACCTTTTTTTTTTATGATCTAACTTTATTAAGTGATTCATGAATCAGGCAGCATCCCATCAAACAGATGTTCCCAAAGGTAACTTGAACTCTTGGCAAGCTATTTTTAATATTTCCAACTTACAGAAGCCTTACAGTTTTGCACTCTACCTTTTCTTGCAGTCTTCCTTTGTATGTACTCTCAATGCAAGCCACACTCCTTAGGACCTACTTAGCCCTGATAAAGAAAAATTTATTTATACCACTGTTCAAAGAACCTTAACAAGTAAAACATAAAACCCAAGTGCCATTCATGCAAAGGTTACCAAATCCTCCTCTATAAAACTAACTTTTAAGATTAGAAAGCTTGAGAAAACACCTGAAAATAATTGTACTTTTAATAGATATAAAGAGACTTTAGTTCTATGCTCCTTATCTTCACCAACTGGGAAACCAAACTTAAGTATCAATTTGAGCCCACCTCCTCCCACATTACAACCAGTTAATCTCTCTGTAACCTACACTTCCATTTTATAGCAAGCACTTAACTGGATTTTTTTTTTAACTTGTAATTTTACTATGCATTGGAATGTAAGCCTGCCAGTAAGGGCAGAAATTTTATCTAAGCACAGAACTTGACACATAAAAGGCTTGTTTATTCCACTAAAAGATCAATATTAAAATGTCAGGTATTTATTTTGGGGGCTTTTTTAAATAGCAAAATCTCTACTTTGCTTAGGAAAAGCTAAACAGGAAAATCCACCAGAAAATACTCCATTCAGACTTTCAATATTCACAACCCTACTGAGCCAAGATGTGCCACAGAAAAGAGACTAACCTAGAACTGTGAAGCATTCCAGGAAGCTAAAGTCATTGAGCAAATTCAGAAGATGACATTTATTGCAGATAAACTCAATCAAATGCATGTTAGGAAGATTATATGACTTTACCATATACCTACAGAGAGCTCTGGTATCATACAAAAACTAGCTAAGAAAAGCAAACAAGTTTCCCAGAGTATTTCAATGATGTCATCAGAATAAAGGAATAAACAATGGCATTTTTCAAGGAAGGAACAAAGTTTGAGCAGTGGACATATATTCAATTTAGACTTAATATTAAAGCTGTTTAGTGAGTATCAAAGTGAACCCTAAAAAAATCCAACCTTTCCCTCCAAAGTCCTGTTTTTATTAAAAAGCTAGAAAATGACATTTTCCCTGAGAACCTAATGTGGGACCCCCAAAAGCTCAATTTTCTTTAGAATGAGAATATTGTAAAGAAAATAACATGTTCTGAGCTTATATAAAATGAAAGCAAATATGGTCTACTACAGTATATAAAATTTTCAATAAAATTTAATCAAAATTATGGCTAACTTGAGACAAATTCTATCCTCCGACTACCCTCTTCTTGCTGATTTATTAGAAACTGATTTTAAGCAACAAATCATGAGAAGTCAGAACTGGTTAACAAAAAGCAAGCATGGTTGAAAATAACTTTCTAAAGCCAGGAACTTTCTGGATTTGGTTATTGCCTGAGAAACAGAAGATATAGGTGGTTATGATTAGGAGCTGGCTCTTTCAGAAACTAGTAAGAAAAATTTATACACCAGAAATTTTCGATAGCCAGCCAGGACTTTTTTTGGTGGGGATGCCAGGGGGCAAAAATTTTACCCATAGAAGTTTTCTAGGATGAGTACCTTGGATTTTGCTATGCTGTATGTATATAACAACAGCACTGGTGACTAGAAGACAATGAACCAATACCTTCAATACTCTCAGGAAAAAATGACTTCCAATCTAAAATTCTATACCCAGAAAAAGAAATTTTGATGGTAGGCTTAAGATAGTTTAACATAAGAGGTCTCAAAAGTGAACAATCTCTCCCCCACTCTTTCTAAAGAAGCTACTCTAGGAAGAAAAGTAAGCATTTTCGCCAGGATGATGATGAAGTCCAGGACAACTACAGAAAGCCTGGAGCATAAGCACTCTGGAGGAGGAAGACAGAAACCCAGAAAGAACATCTTTAAGTAAATAAATACAACTCACAGAATATTTCATGTGTCTGAAAATAAGGAAAGGTAATGAGAAAATTAGGAAAAAGGGATGGAATCATGAAGAGAGGAAATATATGGCTCAGGTATCATACTAGTCTTAATAATAAACATTGATTTTTACTAAAAAAGCAGGACTACAGGAACTGAACATGTCCTCACCAAAGTTCATTATGTTTAAACTCTAACCCTTCATGTGACAGAATTAGGAGGTGGAGATTTTGGCAGATAATTAAGACATGACAGTGGGGTCCTCAGAAATGGCATAACTGGCCTTATAAAGACTTGCTCCTTCTTAAGGACTTACTCTTTCTCGGCCCTCCACCCCTTGACAACACAGCAAGATAGCCATCGGCAAACCAGGAGAAAGTTCTCACTAGAACCCAACTATGTTGGCATCCTGATCTTGGACTTGCCATCCTATAGAACTGTGAGATATACGTATTTGTTCTTTAAGTCACCTAGTCTACGATATTTTTCTTACAACAGCCCAAACTATGAAAAACAAAACTGTATTCAGAGGATGGAATAAAGAAATGAAACACTGTTTAAAAACTAAATCTTAAACTTTCCTTTTAAGTTAATATGCACCTAAAAGTGAAAAATCAAAAAATCACATTAAGAGCATATTTAGAAATACAGGCACAAATACCTAAAGAAATTAAAGTGATTGCTGCTGGAGAGCAAGAATCGGGAGTTGGAAAAGTGAGTCAGGGGTCTGGTTTTCATTATGAACCCAAACACTGCTGTTTTACTTGTAACTACTAGCATAGAATTCAAAATATAATAAAATTTTAAAGACAATCTTACAAAGGGAGAGACTGTGTTAAAGATGGCATGAGACATGAGACACAGGCTTCCTCCTAAAACCGCATATAATGTGAAAATATAATTAATACAACTAATCCTGAAAAAGCAACAGGAAAGAGGACTGTGCCAGACTGCATACACCTGGAGAAAAGAGCCGACCTCACAGAACAAGGTAACCTACCAAAGCTGTGGCCTGGCAGGACCAAGCCCTTCCCCCACCCCAGCTTTCAAGGGAGAGGAAGAGAAACAGAGCAGGGAGGGAGTGGAGGCCTGGGTCTGCTGATTACCTAACTCCAGAGATCTGCTCTGGGAGCACAAACCTACAATTTATGGTGCTTGCAAGATACTCTTGTGATTACGGGGGTTGGAAAGCTAAGACAGGCAGAATTCCTGGAGAGACTGAGATTCCAGCCACTTGTGGAAAGCAGGGATCCATATCCGGCTGTTCTGGGACAAAAGAAAGGTGGGCAGTCTGAGAGACCTTCTAACAAGGAAGCCCTTAGTAAGAGGGCTGCTAAAGGGGCAAGGATTGCACAGAGCTTACTGCTCAGGACAGAGGACAGGTAGACAAAATTGTCCGTGTGCACTCTTCCCAGCAGCTTGGGAGCTTTACCATATAGACTCTCATATTTAAAGGGGAAAAAGGAATCTTCCACCTTAGACGATCTTCAGGTGCTCCAGCTCCCCGACTGGCTACACAGCTCCAAGGACCCCCTCCATGATATGCAGCCTACTGCGCCTTTCTCCTGGCCAGCCCCACTTGGCTCCCAAACAGCAAACCCTACCCTGGCATTAGCCCAGCCAGAGGGAAGATCTGTCTCCAGCAACTACAAATGCAAAGCATAGAGGCTTATACCTGTGGGCTTGGCCCACTGGTTCAGGCAGTGGAGACAGGCATACCGGCGGGAAGCAGGAAACACCTCCTTCCTCCCCCCAGGCACCAATACCACTCCCCTGCGAACCCTGACATTGCTTCAGAGGCTGAGCAGCTCCAGAGAGTAGAGCTTCTGGGCACTAGAAGGTACCATACACAATTATGCAACACCAAAGGAACCTGGGTGACAGGCATACCGGCGGGAAGCAGGAAACACCTCCTTCCTCCCCCCAGGCACCAATACCACTCCCCTGAGAACCCTGACATTGCTTCAGAGGCTGAGCAGCTCCAGAGAGTAGAGCTTCCGGGCACTAGAAGGTACCATACACAAATATGCAACACCAAAGGAACCTGGTTCAGAGTAAAATTATTAATACAACTCCTGAGGAAGATTTAAATGACATCCACCTCATGACTCTTCCTGAAAGGGAGTTCAAAATAAGAATCATTAACATGCTCATGGAAGTACGGAAAGACACTCAAGAACTCAGAAATGAATTCCGGTGGGAGATCCAATCGTTGAAGAGCACAATGGATGGTATTAAACACAGATTGAATACCATGGAGGAGATGATAAATGATATAGAAACTAGAGAAGAAGAATACAAAGCTGAGGCACAGACAGAAAGAAGGATCTCTAAGAATGAAAGAATATTGAGAGAACTGTGTGACCAATCCAAAAGCAACAATATTTGCATTATAGGGGTACCAGAAGAAGAAGAGAGAGCAAGAGGGATAGAAAATGTCATTCAGGAGGTAATTGCTGAAAACTTCCCCAATCTGGGCAAGGAGCTAGTCTATTAATCAATGGAGATGCACAGATCTCCGAACACAAGGGACCCAAGGAAGACAACACCAAGACATATAGTAATTAAAATGACAAACTTCAAGGATAAGGACAGACTGTTAAAAGCACCCAGAGAGAGAAATAAGATCACATACAAAGGAAAGCCCATCAGGCTATGATGTATTTAATGCAATGAAGCAGAAGGGCCTTGAACCAAGATTACTTTATCCGGCATGATTATCATTTAAATTTGAAGGAGGGATTAAACAATTTCCAGATAAGCAAAAGGTGAGAGATTTTATCTCCCACAGACCATCTCTACAGTGTATTTTGGAGGAAGTGCTATAGATGGAAGTGTTCCTAAGGTTTAATAGCTGTCACCAGAGGTAATAAAACCACAGTAAAGAAAGTAGAAGAGCTGATTACTAAGCAAATACAAAATTAAATCAACTATCCCCAAAGTCAATCAAGGGATAGAGCACAGAATATGATACCTAATATATAAAGAATGGAGGAGGAAGAAAAAGGAGGAGAATAAAAGAACCTTTAGACTGTGACAAGTGAGACTCTTAGATAGTAAGAAAGTTAACCATGAACCTTTGGTAACCAGGAATCTAAAGCCTGCATGTCAATAAGTACATACCGATCGTTAATCACCCTAAATGTAAATGGACTAAATGCACCATAGAGTCACTGAGTGGATAAAAAGCAAGACACATCTATATGCTGCCTATAAGAGACTCACTTTAAACCCAAAGACGTACAGACTAAAAGTGAAGCGATGGAAAAAGATATTTCATGCAACTAATAGGGAGAATAAAAGCAGTAGTTATTGGACTTGGATCAGACAAAATAGACTTCAAAACAAAAGAAAGTCACAAGAGAAAAAGAAGGACATTACATAATGATAAAAGTATCAATCTAACAAGAAGATATAAACATTATAAATATATATGTGCCCAACACAAGAGCACCTACATATGTGAAACAAACACTAACAGAATTAAAAGGAGAAATAGAATGCAATGCATTCATTCTAGGAGACTTCAACACTCCACTCATTCTAAAGGACAGATCAACCAGACAAAAAATAAGTAAGGTGACAGAGGCACTGAACAACAACAGAACAGATGGACCTAACAGACATCTACAGAACTCTACACCCAAAAGCAGCAGAATACACATTCTTCTCAAGTGCACATGGAAGATTTTCAAGAATAGATCATATACTAGGCTACAAAAAGAGCCTCAGGAAATTCAAAAACACTGAAATTTTATCAACCAGTTTCTCAGACCACAAAGGTATGAAACGAGAAATAAATAATGCAAAGAAAATGAAAAATCCCACAAACACATGGAGGCTTCACAACATGCTCCAAAATAACCAATGGATCAACGACCAAATAAAACCAGATCAAGCAATATATGAAGAGAAATGACAATAATTCAACACCGCAAAATCTGTGGGACACCACAAAGGCCATGCTAAGAGGAAAGTATACTGCAATACAGGCCTACCTCAAGAAAGAAGAACAATCCCATAAGCAGTATAAACTCACAATTAACGAAACTAGAAAAAGAAGAAAAAATGAGGCCCAAAGTCAGTAGAAGGAGGGATAAAATAAAGATTAGAGAATAAATAAATAAAACTCAGAAGAATAAAACAATAGAATCAGTGAAAGCAGGGGCTGATTCTTTGAGAAAATAAACAAAATAGATAAACCAGACTTATCAAGAAAAAAAGAGTCTACACACATAAACAGAATCAGAAATGAGAGAGGAAAAATCACTATGGACACCATAGAAATACAAAGAATTATGAGAGAATACTATGAAAAATTGTATGCTAACAAACTGGACAACCTAGAAGAAATGGACAACTTTCTAGAAAAATA
>JAQQAC010020790.1:651437-757014 GCA_029783875.1 Phataginus tricuspis | reverse complement strand
AAGACCTAATATCAATCCTCCTTAAAGTTTTCCAAAGAGTAGAAGAAGAGGGAATACTTCCAAACTCATTCTATGAGGCCAGCATCACTCTAATACCAAAACTGGGCAAAGACAGCACAAAAAAAGAAAACTACCGACCAATATCCCTGATGAACATAGATGCAAAAATACTCAACAAAATATTAGCAAACCAAATTCAAAAATACATCAAAAGGATCATTCATCATATCAAGTAGGATATATTCCAGAGATGCAAGGATGGTTACAACATTTGAATATCCATCAACATCATCCACCACATCAACAAAAAGGACAAATATCACATGATCATCTCCATAGATGCTGAAAAAGCATTTGACAAAACTCAACAACCATTCATGATAAAAACTCTCAACAAAAGGGGTATAGAGGACAAGTAGCTCAAGATAATACAGGTCATATATGACAAACCCACAGCCAACATTATACTTAACAGTGAGAAGCTGAAAGCTTTTCCTTTAAGATCTGGAAGAAGACAAAAATGTCCACTCTCCCCACTTCTACTCAACATAGTACTGGAGTGGAGGTCCTAGCCACGGTAATTAAAAAACAGAGATATAAAAGGCATCCAGATTGGCAAGGAAGAACTCAAACTGTCCTCATTTGCAGATGACATGATATTGTACATAAAAAACCCTAAAGAATTCCACTTCAAAACTACTAGATCTAATATCTGAATTCAGCAAAGTTGCGGGATACAAAATTAATACTCAGAAATCTGTGGCATTCCTATACACTAACAATGAACTAGCAGGGACAGAAATCAGGAAAACAATTCCATTCACAGTTGCATCAAAGAGAATAAAATACCTAGGAATAAACCTAACCAAGGAAGTGAAAGACCTATACTCTGAAAACTACAAGACACTCATGAGAGAAATTAAAGAAGATACCAATAAATGGAAACACATCTCATGTTCATGGATAGGAAGAATTAATGTTGTCAAAATGGCCATCCTGCCTAAAGCAATCTACAGATTCAATGCAATCCCTATCAAAATATCTACAGCATTCTTCAACGAACTAGAGCAAATAGTTTTAAAATTCATATGGAACCACAAAAAACCCCGAATAGCCAAAGCTTTCCTGAGGAGGAGGAATAGAACAGGGGGAATTATGCTCCCCAACTTCAAGCTCTACTACAAAGCCACAGTAATCAAGACAATTTGGTACTGGCACAAGAACAGACCCATAGGCCAATGGAACAGACTAGAGAGCCTTGATATAAACCCAACCATATATGGTCAATTGATATATGATAAAGGAGCCATGGACATAACAATGGTGAAATGAAAGCCTCTTCAACAACTGGTGTTGGCAAAACTGGACAGCTACATGCAAGAGAATGAAACTGGATTATTCTTTAACCCCATACACAAAAGTAAACTGAAAATAGACAAAGACCTGTATGTAAGTCATGAAACCATAAAACTTTTAGAAAACAACATAGGCAAAAATCTCCTGTATATAAGCATGAGCAGCTTATTCCTGAACCCATCTCTTCCAGCAAGGGAAACAAAAGCAAAAATGAACTCATGGGACTACATCAAACTAAAAAGTGTGTGTACGGCAAAGGACACCATCAACAGAACAAAAAGGTATCCTACAGGATGGGAGAATATATTTGTAAATAACATATCCGAGAAGGGGTTAACATCCAAAATATATAAAGAACTTATATGCCTCAACACCCAAAAAGCAAATAACCCGATTAAAAAATAGGCATAGGATATGTAGACAGTTCTCCAAAGAAGAAATTCAGATGGCCAACAGACACATGAAAAGATGTTCCACATCACTAATCATCAGTGAAATGCAAATTAAAACCACAGTGAGATTATCACCTCACACCAGTAAGGATGGCCAGCATCCAAAAGACTAAGAACAACAAATGCTGGCAAGGATGCAGATAAAGGGGAACCCTCCTACACTGCTGGTGGGAATGTAAGCTAGTTCAACTATTGTGGAAAGCAATATGGAGGTTCCTCAAAAAACTCCAAATACAAATACCACTTGACTAACAGTTACCAAAGGGAAAGGGACTGGGGGGGATGGGTGGGAAGGGAGGGAGAAGGGGGAAAAAGGGCATTACGATTAGCAGACATAATGTGGGGGGAGCATGGGAGGGCTGTACAACTCAGAGAAGACAAATAGTGATTCCATAGCATCTCACTATACTGATGGACAGTGACTGTAAGGGTGTATGTGGGGGGGACTTGATGATGTGGGGAGTCTAGTAACCATAATGTTGCACATATAATTTTAGATTAATGATACCAAAATATAAAAAAATATATTAAAAAATAAAATAAATACAAATACCATTTGACCCAAGATTCACACTCCTTGGAATTTACCCAAAGAATACAACTTCTCAGATTCAAAAAGTGATATGCACCCCTATGCATTATTTACAATACCCAAAATATGGAAGCAACCTAAGTGTCCATCAGTACATGAATGGATAAAGAAGATATGGTACATATACACAATGGAATACTATTCAGCCATAAGAAAGAAAGAAATTCTACCATTTGTAACAACATGGATGGAGCTGAAGGGTATTATGCTCAGTGAAATAAGCCAGGCAGAGAAAGACGAGTATCAAATAATTTCCCTCATTTGTGGAGTATAACAACGAAGCAAAACAAAAGGAACAAAATAGCAGCAGACTCAGAGACTGCAAGAAGGAACTACTGGTGACCAAAGGGATGGGTGTGGGAGGATGTGTGGGGAGGGCTGGAGAAGGGGATTGAGGGGCATTATGTTTAGTACACATGGCATGGGGGATCACGGGGAAAACAGTGTAGTACAGAGAAGGCAAATAGTGAATCTGTGGCATCTTACTACACTGATGGACAGTGACTGCATTGAGGTATGGGTGGGGACTTGACAACATGGGTAAATGTAGTAACCGCATTGCTTTTTCATGTGAAACCTTCGTAAGAGTGTATATCAATAATACCTTAAAAAAAAAAGACAATCTTACAAGCAACCAGGCAGAAAATTAAGGTATCTAAAAAAGGAGAACACAAATATAACAGTCTCAGAATTATCCTTTGGAAGACTGTAATTTCCAAATATGATCACGACAACTATCTCCCATGTATGCTCCTCTGCAGTGTGATTTTGGTGGGACTCAGCCATCACACCATGACATCTATTCTCCCCACCAAAAAAAAATCTAGGGAGCGCATTCAACTGTTTGAACCAACAAGATACAGCAGAAGTGATGCTGTGCTAGTCCTGGCTATAGCCCTTACCTAGCCTGGCCAGGTTACTGCCTCTTAGCGCCACCAGCTCTATTTATAAAGTCCAGACTGGTGACAAGAGAGGCCAAGTGGAGAAGCAATGAGGTGTCAATAAATATAAGTGAAAAAACCATCTTAGACAGGCAGCCTTCCAATGTTCCTTACAAAGGAGACATCTCCAAAGCTATAAGGAATGCAGAAAGACAATGTTACAATGTCCACAGAGTTTGGAAGGAAAAGGATAAGACTGAAGAATTATGTACCAGCCAAGATGTAATTTATGTTAAACAAAAAATACTCTTAGCAAAATCTGTAAGGTATGTAAAAAAAAATACAGGGTAGAGCTGAAGCCATATACTTCCATTATCAAACAAAAGGAGTATAAATACATTCATCTAAAACAAAGAAAAGAGGAAACCCAGTCGAAGCAGAAGAACAAGACAAATGAAGAAATGAATTAGAAAACAGTAATTGTTAGACTTGATAAACCTAAAACCTGGCTCTTTAAACAAGCAGGCCATTAAGCTGTGATAGGCAGCCTCCAAGATGGCCTTTAATAACCTCTACCATCTAGTAGTCACATCCTTTTGTAATCCCCTCCCCTGGAGTGTGGGCTGTAGCTAGTGACTTCCTTCTAACAGTATGCAGCAGAGACGCGCTATCACTTCCAAGATTTCGTAACAAAAGGCCATTGCTTCCATCAGGAATGCTCTTGTTCTCCATCTCTTGGATCACCGTCACTGAGGGAGGCAACATGCCACGCTGTGAGCTGACCAAGGCTCCATGGGTGTGGTGAGGAACTAAATAAGGCTCTCAGCCTAACAGCATGCAAGCAAGAAACCCGCAGACTACATGAATGAGCTTGGAGGCAGAACACTTCAGGTCCAGTGAAATCCTACAATGAGACCTTGCAGAGGCTCCTAGATTCCTGACCCACACAATTTGTGTTCATGTTTTGCTGTGCCCAGATCGCGAGTTCCCCAATGACCATCGAGGAGCCGTCACCGATGTAAGCACACGAGAGTCCTTTATTCAAGCTCGAGCTCGGAGCTTGGACCCACAACCTTCACCGACACAGCGGGTCAGGATTGCGAGCCCCGAGCCCAGGTTAGGCAGGGTTTTTATGCATTGCAAGGCTAAGGAAGATGGGAATTCCAACCTGGCATATGCTGGTTGGTTAGCTTTTAAACAAGCATGTCTTGTGCATTTTTCATTGGTTGAGTCCGGCTGGCCTGACCATAAGCTGTTTGCTGTATCATGCAAGGTATGTTATCTTTAGGAGCATCAAGACCTTTGAGCTCCTTTCTGTGGTCTGGTGACTGGTCGTTGCTAGGGGAACTATCTGGGGTGGGGGTTACTGGAACATTGCGTGGTTTTTCCAGTAACTCGGGTTTAAGCTTAGGCCGCACAATTACAAAATGAGGTAGATTGTCTCAAAATGGCTTTCCTTATGCTAACTCTAGGGTATCACATTCCCCCCCCCCTTTTTTATTTGGTCCAATCATGGGCCCAAAGTTTCTAAAGAACATCAGGGTTCAGTGGTTGGTGTTGCGCACGTAATACCGTAAGCTGCACTGTGTTTATTCGCTCTTTGACGAAGGTAACCAACCTATTAAGAATGCAGGGTCCAAATGTGAGCAAGAGCAATAAAATTATTAGGGGACCAAGCAAGGTAGTGATTAGGGTAGTCAGCCAGGGGGAGCTATTGAACCAAGATTCAAACCATCCTTGAGATTGTTCTCTCTCACGTTTTCTTTTGGCTAGCCCTTCTCTAACTTTGGCCATGGATTCTCTGATCACCCCAGAATGATCTGTATAAAAACAACATTCTTCACCCAAAGCTGCACATAATCCTCCTTGCTGTAGGAAGATTAAGTCTAAGCCCCGCCTGTTCTGCATCACCATCTCGGCTAATGAGGTGAAAGACTCTTGCAAATGGGAGATGGATTTTTCTATGTTTTCTATATCTAGGTCTATGGCTGTTCTCAAATCTGTGTAATATTTATTTTGGAGCATTAGAGAGGATATACCTGTCCCTACTCCCATTAGTCCTCGTTCTAGTAGAACGGTTAGGGTGAGAGCTGTGAGTGGCTCCCTTTTGGAACGTATGGGAGAGTTTCCTAACCTTTGGTATAATTCTTCTTCCTGGTGATAGATCAGTTTTGGTATCAGCTGAACTAACACACAGAAGCCTTGAGTTTGATTTAGGACTTGTCCATGTGCACAGGGAGTTAGTCCCGTGGAACATGCCCACCAGCCATTCTCAGGAGGTAGATAATACCCAGAGTGGCTGGCCTGCATAGTCAAGTTACATAAATGCTGATAGCTATCCGGCACATGGCCTAGGCATAAGCCCTGTCCGACAACTGTCTGCAGAGTCAATTTAGCAGTTCCTTTCTGATGCCAACGGCATTGTTCTAATTGGTTAGTGGTGTTGATGTTTCCCAGCATAGCAATACCTTCATAATAAGGGGGTTTAATATCATAGCATAGCCAGCAGGATTGAGTTAGATCCGGCCGCGAGGTGTTGAGGACCTTATATGTGTTTTCTATCAAGTCCCAAAGCGGGTCTGAACCAGGATTTGGAATTCCCGGTGATGGGGTAACAGTTTCAAAGAAACCTAGCGTCGGGCTAGGTTTGCCTGGTGTGACCTGGGGCAATGGTGGTTTAACCTTTTCTGGGGTTAATACTAGGTTAGGCCCTATAGCCGCAGGGGACCCAAGGGGGCTGTTGGTTAACTGCAAGGTGAAAAGGATACCCTCATTATATTGGCTAACTGCATACAGGCGTAGTCCCCATGTTTTTCCTGTATCCCATCCCGTAGCTTTTTTGCCTTTCTTAGTGAATTTTAGAATCAAGTTTGTGGTAGGGTTCTGTTTATGAGCATCCCACCATTCCCTTGTTAGGGTGATGAGATCTCCTTCTTTGGTATTCCATCCCTGGGCACTGGTTTCACATCCCCATGAAGCACAGAAGTACTGTTCAGGTCCACCGCAATGGGAGGTCCTTTTACCTCCAGGACATGCATAAAATTTTTTCCATCTACAATTGGGGTAAGAGTCCCGTCCTGTCATAGCCATGAATCCGGCATCTGCCCCTAATTTACAAAGATCGAATTTTAGATCAGGGAACCATTCCATTAGGGGCCCTTGAGTTCTTGCAAGGGCTAGGCGGTACCCAGTTTCCGGGTTGACAATCCACCAGGTTCGATTGAAGGGAGCATGGGGATTAGCTTTACATACAGTTAGCAGAGCCATAATGATCAGGATCGTTTGAAGCAGAGCTTCACAGGGTTGCTTTTGTCCTGGTTTATAGTCCATTGTAACAAGCATTCCTTGAGCACCACGGAGGGATCAGCTGGTCGGGCGTGAGTGTGATGGATCCACGAGGTGATGCCGTCAACTTTAAGTGCAGTAGGTGTTGTCAGGATCACTAAGTATGGTCCTTTCCAACGTAGTTCAAGGTTGCTCTGATGATGTCTCTTCACATAAACCCAATCTCCTGGGCGAAACCGGTGTGGCTCTCATGATGGCCCTGTCTCGTATAAAGCTTTCAGTTTAGGCCAGATGTCTTCATGGGCCTTCTGCAGAGCTCAAAGGGAGGAGATAAGTTTATGATCATCAAATTCAGTTAACAGGTCAGATTGCAAATTAGAGACAATGGGAGGGGGGATGTCGAACATAATTTCAAAGGGACTCAACCCGAATTGATTAAGGGGAATTGCAAACCCTATAAAGGGCATAAGGAAGGAGGGCCACCCAGTCCCCGCCAGTCTCAATGGTCAATTTAGTTAGGGTCTCCTTTAAAGTTCTGTTCATTCTTTCTACTTGACCTGAACTTTGGGGTCTGTATGCACAATGCAATTTCCAATTTGCCCCAAGAACAGATGCCAGCCCCTGTGTTACCTTAGACAAGAAGGCAGGTCCATTGTCCAATCCTATCATTATTGGGAAGCCATACCTGGGTAGGATATCTTCCAGTAGCTTCTTGGTCACTATCTGAGCTGTCTCATGTTTGGTAGGAAAAGCTTCCACCCATCCTGAAAAAGTATCTACAAAGGCTAACAGATATTTGTATCCATATTTCCAGGTTTTACCTCAGTAAAGTCTATCTCCCAGTAAGTTCCAGGTTTGTCTCCTCTTATCCTGGTTCCTGGATTTGATGAGTTCTTAGTAGTAGCGTGGGTCATTTGGCAGACCCGACATCGGGCCACGATTTGGTCAATTTTGGTGTTTGCGCCTCTGATTTTGAGTTTTGCATGCCTTACTAAATCTTGCATCTTTTTGGTGCCCAAACGTGTGGTTCAATGTATTTTGAACAGGACTTGATCTCCTAGTCCTTCAGGGAGGATTACCCTGTCATCTAATTTCCACCATTTACTTGAACATTGGGCCATGGGTAATTTGCCAATCCAAGTTAAGTCCTCTTTGGTATAGTCTGGGTTTTTTGGTAAGGCAGGGCTTCCCCAGTCCGGGAGATCAATCACCAATATTGGATTAGCCGTTAATGCAACTTCTTTGGCCACTTTATCAGCCAAATTGTTTCCTCTAATGATCAGGGTACCCCCTTTTTAGTGTCCAAGACAGTGGACAATTGCCAATCGTTCTGGCAGTCATATGGCACTCATCAAGGCCAATATTTCTTTTTTATTTTTGACAATTTTTCCTTCAGCTGTCAGCAGTCCTCTTTCTTTATAAATTGCCCCATGGATATGCACCATGGCAAAAGCATAATGGCTATTGGTATAAACATTTACCTTTTTGTCCTTTCCTAGAGTGAGGGCCTTGGTCAAAGCAATCAATTCTGCTCATTGGGCTGAGTTCCCAGGGGGCAAGGGTTCAGCCCAAATAGTGGCTGTCTCTGTTACCACTGCTGCTCCTGCATACCTTTGGCCATCCCGTACAAAACTGCTGCCATCGGTGTACAGGTGAAGTCAGCATCAGGCAAAGGTAAGTCTTTCAGATCAGAATGGAGTCCATGCGCCTGAGCAAGGATTCCAGTGCAGTCATGTAAGGGCGCATCCAGATCTGGATCTGGCAGCAGAGTGGCGGGATTCAGGGCCATTGGTACCTGGAAAGCAACTCTAGAGGGGTTTGGCAGGAGGCTTTGATAGTGGGTGAGCCTTGCATTGCTCAGCCATCTATCAGGGGGTTGCTTGAGCACTCCTTCGATCGCATGGGGGGTGGTGACATAAAGTTCCTACCCCAAGGTTAATTTGTCCGCATCCTTGACCATTAGGGCAGTGGCCACAATTATTCTTAGGCAAGGCGGCAAGCCTTGGGCCACTGGGTCCAGCCTTTTTGATAAGTATGCCACTGGTCATTTCAAGGGGCCTAAATATTGAATTAGGACCCCCTTGACGATGCCCTTACATTCATCCACGAACAGGTGGAAGGGCTTTGTGACTTCTGGGAGTCCCAGAGCTGGAGCTGACAGCAAGGCCGTTTTGAGTTGGCTGAAGGCCTTTTCCATATTCTCAGTCCAGACAAAATCTGGTTTTTTCTTGGTTGCCTCGTAAAGTGGCTTACCCAGTTCAGCAAACCCTGGAATCCAGGGTCTGCAAAACCCCGCCGACCCCAAGAATTCGCGTACCTGCCGTGAAGTTGTGGGTCTGGGTATTTTTAACACTGTTTCCTTTCTGGCCTTTGTTAGCCACCGTTGTCTTTCTTTGAGTACATATCCTAGGTAATTTACCTCAGACATGCAAATTTGGGCCTTCTTGGGCCTTGGACGCTCGATAGCCTAGCTCTCCTAGGGTCTTGAGGAGTCCCTTAGTTCCTTGTAAGCAGGTCTCATGATCATTGGCGGCTATGAGCAAATCGTCTACATACTGCAAGGGAGTCAGGTTAGGGTGACTGAGGCGATATTTATCTAAGTCTTCATGCAAGGCCTCGTCGAAGATGGTCGGAGAGTTTTTGAATCTTTGAGGTAGTCTGGTCCATGTCAATTGCCCACTGATGCCTCTTTCAACATCGGTCCACTCAAAGGCAAACAATTATTGACTTTTGGGTGCTAGAGGCAAACTAAAGAAGGCATCTTTCAAGTCTAAAACTGTATACCAGTGTCTACTAGGAGGCAGGGAACTCAGAAGTGTATACGGATTCGGGACTGTAGGATGAATGTCCGTCACCCGTTTGTTGACTTCTCGGAGATCCTGAACAAGTCTGTAATCATTAGAATTCGGCTTCCGTACCGGCAGAAGGGGAGTATTCCAGGCTGACTGATAGGGCCGCAGTCATCCCTAAATTAGACATCATCCCTAAATCCAAGAGGCGATGAATATGGGGTGTTATCCCCGTTCGAGGCTCCAGTGACATGGGATACTGATGGACTCCCACAGGGTCCGCACCTGCCTCAAGTTCCACATATACAGGTGGCCTGTGTTTTGCTAGGCCCACTTCTCCCGTCTCTGCCCATGCTTGGGGGTAGGTTTGAAGCCATTGGTCTATGTCCATAGCCAGTGGACTAGGCTGCTGGTGAAGCCTGTATTCATCTTCTAAGCTCAGGGTCAGTATCTGAATTGGTTGCCCTTTTTTGTTCATAACCGAAATATGTCCTTGATGGAAGCTAATCTATGCCCCAATCTTTGTAAGGAGATCCCTTCCTAACAGTGGGTAGGGGCATTCGGGAATGACCATGAACAAGTGGGATACCCACCCATGCCCATGTCCACTGTTCTTCGGGTAGTCCATGAATATTGGTTCATTCCCGTAGCCCCTTGCACCCATGACGTTTTCTCTGACAATTTGCCTTGGGGTTCCAATAAAACAGAGTGTTGAGCACTGGTGTCAATCAGGAATTCAATCAGAGTCCCCCCCACTTTAAGAGTAACCCTAAGTTCGGGGGGAGGAACCAAACCCCGTCATCCCTAATCACTAACTTCGCCTAATTCTAACACTTGGGCTTGAGACTGTGGCTTGTTTTTTCTTGTAGGGGCAATCTTTGGCCCAATGGCCTTCTCTCTTCCAATATGCACACTGATTTTTTCCCAGTCGCGGGCGTCCTCCCTTGCGGGGGTTCTCCTTACCTTCTTTGAGGAGTTTGCGTAGCTGGCGGCGCTTTTCCTCAGGGTCTTCAATCATTGAGGCAAGCATGCTTTTAGCTAGGCTGCAGGTTTGCCGATTGTTTGCAGCGGTCATGGCTTTGGCCTGTTTTTCTTCTTGGCTTTCTCTATTGTATACTTTTTCTGCCACCACAATCAGGTCCTGCAAACTCTTTTCTCCTAACCTTTCTAACCTTTGTAATTTTCTCCTGATATCAGGCATTGCCTGATTAACAAATGCCATCATTACTGTGGCCTTAGTTTCTGGAGCCTCGGGGTCCATGGGCGTATAGTGACGGAACACATCCATGACTCTTTCTAGAAAAGCGGCCGGACTTTCAACTTTTCCCTGTTGCGTGTCTCCTACCTTGGCCAAATTAGTGGGCGGTCGGGCGGCCGCTTTGAGACCCCCCAATAGAGTCTGGCGGTAGACCCGCAGCCTCTCCTTACCTTCAGCCGTGTTGAAGTCCCATTCCAGACGGGTGGGGGGAAAGGTAGCATTAATTAGGTCATCATTAACAGTGGGTTGTCCATTAGGTCCCGGAACCAATTTCTGAGCTTGCATTTGAATTCGTTCTCTTTCCTCCGTGGTAAACAGGATTTGGAGGAGCTGTTGACAATCATCCCAAGTGGGCTGATGCGTGAAAAAACAGAGTCCAAAAGATCAATCAAATCCCTAGGGCTACCAGAGAACTTTGCATTTTGAGCCTTCCAGTTGTAAAGGTCTCTAGTGGCAAAGGGCCAATAGTGAAAGGGTTGGTTGCCCGCCCCATCGGGGGGGGGCCTGTTGTGCGCAATGGCAGGACAGTTGAGTCGGCAGGTCCCTGCGGGACAGCCTGTTGCGCTCAGCCTCGGGTCCCGGCGGCAGGTCCCATTTCAACCATGGGTGCCCCTGCTTCTTCAGGTATCCGGAGAACAATGTCCACTCCCGCAGGGGGTTGAGGAGCAGGAGTGGGTTGGTAAGGGGGAGGAAAAATTAAGTCCTCATATCGCTGCCGCCCTGTAAAACGGGGTAATGTGGCGCCAATGGTTTGGTTTCCTTCTGCTGTTTCTTAGTGTAGCACTCCTGCACCGCAAGAATGGATGTTCCTGATGATTTCTGAGGTTAAAAAGGGTTTGAGCCACGAGGAAGGATCCTCAACCAGATTTTGCCATACAGTAATGTATGGAATTTGATCAGGATGTCCTGCTCGGGAATAAACTATCAGTTTCACCTTTTCAATTGTGTCTGCGTCAAAAGTCCCTTCTCGGGGCCAACCAACATCAAATGATGGCCATTCAGATCTACACAGAATTATCAATTTACCCTTCTTGACCTCAAGATTCAAATTATGGGCCCTAACCTTGACGCCTTTAAAATTACCAGTCACAAGGGTGAGAGGAGGTGCTATGAGTTTGTCCCATTTCGTCCGTCAGTTGAGAAGAAACAAGCATAAGACACACGGAGACAAAAGTACAATACACACAGACAGAAACGTCCCTTCGGCGACCGAAGGAGAAACTGAGAGTGAGACGACGGCCTCACACCGCATTGCGGGAGCAACCCACTTCGTCTCTGCAGACCAATAGGCAGCAAAAATTGTCAATCTGTTCTAGGAGGGTTTGGGAAGTCTTCCAAGACCCTCGGTCAACACCTCTCCAGTGTGTCTGCTTAAGCCTTTTGCCGACCTAGTCAGAATTCAGATACACAGAACAGAAAACAAGAGATTTACCAGCTGGGAGTAACTCTCTGGTTCAGGGTCCTGGGAGTATTGGGGAATCCTGGACAAGCCCCCAAATGTTGTGCCCAGATAGCAAGTCCCCCAATGACCACCGAGGAGCCGTCACCGATGTAAGCACATGAGAGTCCTTTATTCAAGCTCGAGCTCGGAGCTCGGACCCACAACCTTCACCGACACAGCGGGTCAGGATTGCGAGCCCAAGCCCAGGTTAGGCAGGGTTTTTATGCATTGCAAGGCTAAGGAAGATGGGAACTCCAACCTGGTATATGCTTGGTTGGTTAGCTTTTAAACAAGCTTGTCTTGTGCATTTTTCATTGGTTGAGTTCGGCTGGCCTGACCATAGCTGTTTGCTGTATCATGCAAGGTATGTTATCTTTAGGAGCATCGAGACCTTTGAGCTCCTTTCTGTGGTCTGGTGACTGGTCATTGCTAGGGGAACTATCTGGGGTGGGGGTTACTGGAACATTGCGTGGTTTTTCCAGTAACTTGGGTTTAAGCTTAGGCTGCACAGTTACAAAAAGAGGTAGATTGTCTCAAAATGGCTTTCCTTATGCTAACTCTAGGGTATCACAGTTTGTTGTTTTAAGCTTCAAAGTTAGAGGATAATTTGTTATACAAAAATAGATTAATACTATTCCTAATCAAGAGGAGAAAGGCAAAACAACAAATGTACAAAGTTAGCACTGAAAAAAAGGAAATAAACCAAATTTAGGAAAAGCCAAGATTACAGAAAATACCTTGCATAACTATTAGCATACTGAAAATCTACAAGAAATGATTACTCCGTCATTACAAATGCCAGAACTGACCTGAAAAGATATAGCAAACCAAGCAAGAAAATTACCTGTTGGAAAAGTACTACTCTGAAAATAAGAGGGAAGGGAAGCAAGCTTCTCTGGGGAGTTCTTTCAAATGGTCAAGAAACAATTTCTTGTTCAACTGTTCCAGAAAACAGAAAGTTGCAAATTGTTGTGAAGACAGTATAAACATGAATCCAACACCCAACAAAGACAATACAAATTAAAAACAGACCAGTTTCAAAAATGGTTACAAAATCCTGAACACAGTATTAGTAAAAACAAATCCAGAGTACATTAAAAGAATATGTATGTATTTGGTACAATGATCAAATAAAGTTAATTCAGTTACAGAAAATTACTCAATTAGGTCAGTGGAGAAAAACTATGATTACAGTGGATGTGAAAAATGCATATAACAAAAATACCAACAGGCAGCCCACAAAGAAAGTGAGACGGGGGTTGCCAGGAGCCCGAGGGCGGAGGGATGTGGAGCTAAGACGGTACAGTTCCAGTTTGGGGAGGATACAGTTCTGGAGATAGATGGTGGTAACAGCTGCACAACAATTTGAGATGCCCCTGAACTGTACACTTAAAAACGTTTAAAAGGGTAAATTTTATGTATATTTTTACAATTAAAAAAATATATTTAAAGAGACTTGCCAATAATCTAGCCTTTTACTGCCAAATTTTAGAATCAGTTTCTACTACTTTGTATTTTAAAGAGCAAAAAACATAACATAAAAATAACCCATGTAAGATATTATCCTCCAGTGAGTACTGAAAGCTCAAGTAAAAATCGTTAACTTAGTTCAAGATTTGCTGCTTCCCTTTTAAAAGACCCCCAGAAATATGAATATTCAAAATAAATCTTTCAGAAAGAAACCTGAAACGAAATCATCTGCTTATGAATTACTTCACAAGTTTGTGTTTACATGTCAAAAAAAACCCACTTCTTCCTTTCTAAACTTTTTATGCAGTCTTTCTCCAGAGGACTTGATGGGAAAAATTGTAATATTTTCAGAATATCTCGCCTGGCTTTAGTACATCTGCATATCAACAGGCGCTCAAGGGTGGAGAGAAGTATGGCTTCAGTGCATTTGCATCATTCCTCAGGGGTGTAGAGAAGTTCATCTGCATGATCAATGGGTAACTACCTGGGCAACGGAGGGCTTATCTGTATCTGAGAGGTGAGAGGGAGGGCCAGTTTTGCTTCTGCTGCAGCAGGAGAAAGAGAAAAGGCCCTTGACTACAGTTTGTAAGCAATAAGCGGATTTTAAGCTTTATTTCTCCCTTTGACTGATTTCGGTTTTTAGAGTTATTTCGCCCAGGGATTTCCTCTCCCCAGACTTACAGGGCTCATTTCCTATGGAGCCTCTGAAATGTCTAACTGGCATTTACTATGGATGGTCAGCACTGATTATAGATGATGGAAAAATAAGCAATACCAAAACATTACTCGTTCTCCTGTGTAAACTACTTTTTAAGTTTTAATTCACTAATGCACTATTGCCTTTCATCTCTAAACATGAATGGTTATAAAACATTCATTAAATCTGACAACCTGAGTTTTCTATTGAGATGACTTGCTCTAAGATTTATAGTGTGAGCCAGCTTTTAAGTCTGGGAAAATGTCATCACCCAGACTGAATCTCACGTCTTTGTGGGTTAATTATAAAATGTGTATTTCATGCAATTCAAGACTTACTTCAGAAATACCATAGTTGTGCCATATGTATACATAAAGATTTTTTAAATACTTTCATACATATAAATATACAAAAATAATGATCATCAAAACACTTTCAAGTTAAGAAAAAAAATACTATTGTCAGATCTGATTTTAACTCTGCCCATTTGTACTGTTCCTGCATTTTGACATCAACCTGTTTCCACAAAGGAAAAAAGAAACTACTCATGCAATTACCAGGAACTGAAATGAGAAGTTAAGGTTTTAATTGCTTTTTTTAAATACTTTTCAAAGTGAAAATATATTTAATGGAAAACATTCAGCAATATGTTTACTGAAAGGCAATGTCAAAATGAACATTACCTAAAAATCAAAACTTCACCTTGACAGACTAGTTAAATTATGTCACCTTACTTAAAAAGAGGGCTACTTGGTCATTAAGAATGCAAATCAATAATGTAAATGCACAGTAAAGAGGTGTCCAGGTAATTTAAGAAATAAATGCAATTTGCAGGTGTTTGTATAAAAATGATACCATTTGTGTGTCTGTTAAGATGTACACATCTTTGTAAAATTTATGGGATATATTAAAGAGTTAACAGTAACTAACTTTAAGGTTTAGGTTAAATGAGGGAGTTGTTTTCATGTTATGCTCCTTCTATACTGTTTGAATTTTATACACCAATATACATCTTTTTTCAAAAGACTTAAAATATCATCTTACAGTTTAAATCATACCCTCAGCAAAAATACACTGAAAACTGTCTATTCACTTAATCATCCAGATCTTACCTACTTTGTTGCTCTTCTGGTTTGGAGACTAAATATACTTTATCTTCTCCAACTTCTTTCAGATTCTTTTATTCTTATTCTAAAATTAAATAGTTTTAATGTTTTATAATTACATTCTCAAAAAATGTATTAAACACAATATCACAGGTTATTTCACCGTCTTCGATGTTTACCTTCCCCGTTTCATTGTGTTTTATAGCACATCAAACATCAACAGATGATGAAAGCGCAGAAGCAGCTTCACTTGCACCTGGTAAATCCCAACATTTCTGTGACCAAATAAATTGTCACAAAGGCCCTCTTTTTATAGCGTCTAATATCTTACGAGCTCTCGAAAATACTAGCCAACAATAGTGAAAGCATTCAGTCATTTTAGATTGCTTAAAGTTCAAAGACGTACCCACGGTAGTGACATCTTGTCAGCTTAAAATTCTAAATACTGGTTTAGGTTATTCCCATCGAATATGTCTGTTCATCTTTCAGTCCTGCCATTTAAATGTTGTTGATCAGTTTTACCTAATGCCTCTCAGGTTTCACGTGTGGAAAATAAGCATAATGTACCTACCCCTGTTTAAGTCTCATGAAAACTTCTCTCAAAGAATGGGCTCAAAAAAGCAGCACTGTTCCCTTTCCCTTCGGCGAAGGCTTCTTACAAATGGCCCCGGACCCCCTGCGCACGGGCCGCCACCTCCTCGGCGCCCCCCGCCCCGACCCCCCGCGCGGCGGACCGGCTTCGCCGGGTACGCTCCTCGCACCCGCACCGCACCGCGGGCCTCCCGCAGCGGTGCGGCCGATACTGCCGGGAGGACAGCAACGTGCCCCAAACCGCCACCCCCACGCCCGGAACAGGAGGTAACGTGCGGCACCCAAGCCCACCCTCCCCACCATAAGCCCTCGTCTCTTCCGCAAACACACCCGGTCTATCAGCCTGTGCTGCCGGGAAAGAGGAGGGAGCCGGGGCCGCTTTCTCGGACCCGAAGAGAAACTCCTTAAACTCACCGCGGGGAGGAGGAGACAAGGAAACTCCACAGGCCGCAACAACTCCACAGCCTCAATGCCGAAGCTGAGAGCAGCTCCGCGTCCCGCCCGCCGGAGTTCCGGCGCGCAGACGGGGCGGGGTCACGCGGAGCCTCACGACGCAGGCGCAGTCTCCCAGCAACGTTCCGCTGCTCAGCTTCAGCCAATGGGAAAGAGCGCGGGGCCGCGGTTCGAAAGTAAACCGCCGACGGCCCCAGCGGGGCCTGACGGAGCTGGCGAGGGTTGGGCTGGTGGCCCTGGGCCAGCTTTGCGCCTGCGCACTAGGCGCCGGCCACCCCTCGGAAGCTCAGCCCGCATGCCTGGGGCTGCTTCAGTTCGGGGCGGCCCTTCGGAAAGCCGCATGGTGGCTTTGGGTCCCTCCTGGGAAGCGGGATGGCGCCAGTGGCCCCGGAAGAGGCGGGGCCTGGCGGCAGCCGAAACTTCCACAAAAAGAATTCACAGGACTCTTTCTTTACACGGAGCCGAACCGGCACGTCCTAATTCTAGACTTTAAAGCGCAGCATCTTCCACTGTGACCCAAGTTCTCTGCACCGAGAAGTCGCCACCCGCCCTGAGGACACACGCACCCCAGACGACCAGCGCGTCCTGCCCTGAACCGGAGTTTCCTTTTGTTGACGGAATCTGGGCGCCCGCATCTACCCGAGTAGGTGGCTGAGCAGAAGAGGGGGCTTCTGATCACTTCACGGCTCTGGTGCTTAAGGAGAACTGACTCTAGGAGCTCGTGGGACCTTAGGACGCATTTAGGACTTGTCCCTAGTCTCCCGCGGCTGCCCTGCCTCTTCACCACCCACCTCTTCCCGTGTTTCCAAATCATTGCCTAGAGGTGACGACTGTTGAACAGAATTCCTGACTTCAGTTTCTCCACCCTATTTCACCTTCTTAAGCCCCTAGAATCTGAAAGCATACAGTTCTGTATTTCTTTTCCCTTTTTTTCTTGACACCTTTAACAGCTATTTCAAGGCAGTCTCATTGAAGCAGGGCAGGGACATGGGACAAGCATCGTGATTAATTTTTCCTGCCTATGATGAAAAACGCTGAGATACAAATAGTATACTAAGAACAGGAGGGGCTCCTTAAGGCTAAGATTCCGTTTTAAAACCAGGGTGTTAGGAGATAAGATTCCTAACTTTTATGGTAATTAGACATTAACTGACCCCTATCTTAAGGCAGGGCAGGCAGTCCTAAATGATATGTCCCCACTGCTTGAGGGTCACCACTACTTTGGAGAAAAATAGGATCAATAAATCCCTTGTGCTAAGTTTATTTCACAGAATATCTAAAGGACAGACTATGGATAATGACAATGACTCTCACCAGAGATAGACATCATGAGACCAACTGTCAGGCCTACGCCACCCCTACCCCCACCCTTCTGCCCCATTCTTGAAAGCCTTTAAAAGGCCAAATCCTAAGCCTTTGAGCATTCCTCCTCTCTGAGGTTGCCCGTACTTTGCCTTAAATAAAGATCACTCACTGCTCAATTTACTGAGTTTTGTCTCTGCACTCTTCCAGTAGTAAGCATCTTTGTTGCTTCGCTATTTCATTCATTTTTCTCAACTTAAACATTAGTCTTCAATCTCTGACTTAAGACAAGTAGGGAAGGGCTACTGAGATCTCTGACTAGGGCTTGCAAGTTCCCATTGCCTGGGTGACCCAGGCAGAACTGCAGCTGTATGATCATGCTCTTTTAGTGGCTACCCCAAAATCTCCTTTCGTTGCTTTGGGAAGTTCTCAAAACATAATCTCACTCCATTCAGTGCTCTGCGGCGCCCCCAAATCCTGGGGTGGTAGGGACTTAGTTCCCACACTGCAGATTCAACCAGACACGACACCAGGTGACCCTGGCTTCAGGAATTTGCAAGGGATTTGCCCTAAGCCAAGCAGACATTCAATGAGCTTTCCTTTCCTCCCTCTGCCCTTCCTTGCTCTCTGCTGCCTGCACTGCTGTTCCGTTTGCTGCTACTCTAACTTAATGAGTTCCTTCCTTACCTACACTCATCTGACCTGTTTGAGAATTCTTTCTCAGTCAGAGTCAAGAACCCAACCCTGCCAGGGTTGAGTTTCACCTGGTGCACAGGGAAAGACCTCCCCAGACCCAGCTGCCCTGCCTTGCATCTGCCAAGCAGACCCAGCACCATCACAGCTTTCACCTCTTATTATACTAAAGTCATTTACCGCTGTGCTAAATAAAACTACGAGCCATGGAATTCTGTGTATTGCCACTACATTTGGGTCTTAGGCTCTTATGCAGTAAATTACAGAAAAATACTAAGTGCAATATAAAATAAATGAAGGTAATATTGAGACAGGACTGTGGGTGTAGTCAGAGTAAGGTGAGGACCTCCGGAAAAAGCAAGGCAAGATAATTACAGTCAGAGCAGTGTAACAACATGCAAGGAAAATGCCTACCAAAACTCCATGTTAAACATTAAGCTCTAGAGTCATTCTTCAGTGAGATCAGTTAATATTCCCCAGGTAAAAGAAAGTATCTCAGCATAGCCCATGTTTTCATTATGCCAGTCATTTATAATCGTGTAAGGTTCACTTTATTATACTAAAAGGGACTTAATGTCTCATCAAGGACAATCATCCTAAGACCACTTTTAACAAGTCCACACCCCTAAGCCCTTTATCAGTTCCCCAAAATCCTCAACTGCCTATAAATCCCCTAGGCAACATGGGCTCTCTTGTCCCCTCTTGGAGTAAGCCAGGAGCTCTTTCCTCTTATCTAAATAAAAGCCTGTCCCTGACTCTCCTACCTTGAGTGTTTGCTAAGCTCATTCTTCAACTCTGCAAACAAGAACCGCGGCCTCAGTATCAGCGAGTTCCTGAATCAACCTCAATTCAGCTCCTGAAAGGGTTGCATGTGATGTGTAGATTCCAGCAGTATCAGATTCTCACTGTTGCGTGGTGGTATATATCCATTTTGACTTCATGAGCATATATTTTCTGTTTAAACACTGGAGACATCCTGATGAGACAGGGACCATGGGTGTGGTCAGAATAGGGTGAGGGCCTCCGGCAAAAGCAAGGCAAGATATTTGCAGTCAGAGCAATGTAACTACATGCAAGGAAACCCCCTACCAAAACTCTGTGTTAAACATTAAGCTCTAGGGTCATTCATCAGTAAGATCAGTTAATGTTCCCAGATAAAGAAGAGTAGCACATGTTTTTATTATGCTAATCATTTGTAATCGTGTGTAAGATTCACTTTAGCATGCTAAAGGCCCAGGCCTATGTGCTGTCTTTCCTCTTTCAGATCTGATGGGGTGGTTTTGCAAACTGGGCAAACTAATTTAGCCTGCAGGCCCAGCCATAACACAGTAAAAGGCAAGAAGGATTCCACCTTACAGATAAGATTGCGCTTAACTTACTCTTTAGCAAACAATGCTTCAGCCCACCTTGGGGGCTGGGCAGGCCACCTTTGATATGCTCCTAGACCAAGATGCGGGTATCCTGGAGAGAGATCGGGGTGGAAAATTCCTTGTGTTAAGTTAATTTTGGGTGTTCAGACACCACTTAGCAGGTCCACACCCCTAAGCCTTTTTTTTGTGTGTTCTCGAAAAATCCTCATCTGCCTATAAAACCCCTAGACAACGCACCACCCCGGGCTCTCTTGTCCCCTCCTGGCGTGAGCCGGGAGCTCTGTCCTCTCACTTTATCTCTAAATAAAAGCCTGTACCTGGCTCTCCTACCTGAGTGTTTGTGAAGCTCATTCTTGGGCTTCGTGAACAAGAACCCTGGCATCAATCCCATGACTTATTTATTTTACAAAGAAAGTGTCTTTCCTGTTTCTGACTCTGGTGGTTCCAGGCAGTCCTTGGCTTATGGCTTCCCAGCTCCAATCTCAGCTTCTGCCTCCTCACAGCGTCTCCTTTGTGTGTCTTCTTCCTTTCTGTCTCATAGAAGGACACTTGTCATTGGTCTTAGGGCCAACCTGGGTAATACAGGATGATCTCACTTCAATATTCTTAATTATTCCTGCCAACACCCTGTTCCCCCAATAGGGTCACATTCACAGAGTCTGAGCTAATATACAGACATACCTTTTGCGGGGGAGGGGGACACAATTTTTAACTCACTGTATCATTCCACTGAGAGCCCTATGGGTTGTAGTTGTCACAGATACAGTGCTGAGGGGTAAACAGACTCACAGGAAACTAGGTAGAGAGTGTATCCCAGAGATCATCTTATTTTCAGCAGGAAAAACCCAGGCCTAAAGGAGAGGTGCCTTGCTCAAGGTAACACAGCAAGTTCACACTTAAACTTCCTGATGGCCTATCCAAAGGCCATTTCACATGATCAGAGGATGGTAATTTATATGTCTTGCGGATGAGTTTCAGCCCCAGGCAAGCTCGCTATAGATTCACTGTGACCAAAGAAATTTACAGCAAAGGGTTCTTGGGGTGAAAAGGTTATACCCAACCTTATTTCCGGGTGGCAGGTCAGTCACTAAAATCCCGTTCACTCAGAGCAAGTCTGTGTTATCACTGCTGCTTCAGATGCCGCAAGCCGGTCTCTGCCTCTGGGCCCCTCTGTCTGCCCAGCCGTCCTCTGGGCCTCTCTGCCTGTTGTCCCACACAGCCATCCTCTGGGCCTCTCTGCACAACCGTCCCGCACAGCTGTCCTCTGGGCCTCTTTGCATAGCTGTCCCACACAGCCGTCCTCTGGGCCTCTGTCCTCGGTGCTGCCACCACTCCAGCCTCTGCTCTGCTCTCCTGCAGCCCCACCACCCCATCGCCCACAGAGCACTGGGCAGAACTCTATATTAACACAATAATGGCTTATTGCCTGAAGGTATGGAAGTGGTAGCATAGCAACAGGCCAGTTACATCATCAGGTGGTTTAAGTTCAGTGAGGATCCTGGCCATAGGAACCCCACTTTACCCACAAGTATCGTTGTGTCTTTAAGAATGTTTTTCACCTCAAATAGTTTTTCATTTGTCAAAGAATCATGATAAAAACAATTATCAGTATGTCTCTGTAACAAATTTCTTTCAGATCTCAGGCCCAGGAGAAAGGTGGTTTCACTACTAGACTAAGCTTCATATAGCTAGGAAAGCTACATAATTACATGTATTTGTGGCCAATTGGTAAGGTATTATGTCCAGATCTTAGAAACTAACTGATTTCCAAATAAATTATTTTGCTTCAGATGGCTGTTGTATTAGAAATTTCAGTTGCAGCTTCAAGATACAAAATATCAAATACCAAAGTGAACTGTGAGGCCGACCACTGTGGGATGCTCATGGAATACAGCAACTCTGAGCACTGGTAAGGGGGCCTTAGCCTCTCTCTCAGAGAGGGGATCAAGGGTTGGGGGAGGGCCTGTGAGGGGGTGTGGGTAAAACTGTAACATTTCCAGAATATGTCCCCTGGCTTTAGTACATCTGCATATCAATAGGCGTTCAGAGGTGGAGAGAAGTATGACTTTGGTGCATTTGCATCATTCCTCAGGGGTGGAGAGAAGTTCGCCTCCATGTCAGTGGGTAATTACCTGGGCCAGGAGAGCTTATCTGTACCCGAGAGGGGAGGGGGACGGCAGTTTTTGGCTTCTGCTGGAGCAGGAGAGAGAGAAACGGCCCCAGACTGCAGTTCGTGAGCAATAAACGGATTTTAAACTTTATTCCTCCCTTTGACTGATTTCGGTTTGTAGAGGTATTTTGCCCCCGGATTTCCTCTCCCCGGACTTACAGGTGGGCTCCCTCTGGAAGGGTGTGTGGGTGCTTCTCAGTGCTGCCTCTTCTCCCCATGTCGGCCCTCACCGCAAGCCAGTGATCAGGGCTCGGTTATGTCCGCCCTGCGTCAGAGGGACTGAGGGGCTGGCATTTACCAAATCCTCAGGGAATCTACGAGGTGAGAGCCAGGCTGAAGGAGAATCGCTGCTGCCTTGGGACTAACCTGCTTTCCCAGCCGCGGGGCACCAGGCGCGCACAGTCCTGCCCCCCAGAGCCGCTGGAGGGTCAGCGGGCCCCCGCGGAGAAACACCGAAGGCACTCAGCACCCCTGGAGGCTGGGGGAGCACATCCACCCGCCCCGGCAGCAGGTGGGAAGTCCGCAGGCAGGGACTCCAAGGAACCCTCCAAGGTCTCCAAAGAACTGCAGGGCAGTCAGCCTCAGACACCTGCCGGCCCTTCGTCTGCACCCTGCGCCCCAGCGCAGGAGGTACTGGGGGTGCGGGGTGGGCGTGAGGTAATTTAGGACGAAGCCAGGCCTGCGGCTTCCCCGGGAGCCCACAACCCTCCGGGAGCCGAGCTTCTCTGGGGGAGAAAGGGGAGCTACAGTTTCAAGAGAAGTTAGAAGCTTATAATGGGACTGGTTTCTGAAATGAAACTGCAGTTTAAAGGGGCCTCGGGACTCTGTACCACCAACCAGTGACCACAAAAGTCGGGCCTGCTGGCATTTTCATCAAGATCGCAGGAAGAACCTACCCCATCGAGTACAGTCTAAAGGGACCATTGAAGAACAAAATTAAGGTTGCTATGTATGTAGTTGACATGTTCTTGTTCCTGTTGCCAGTTCCAGTGCGCTTTGAAACAAATGCCACAGCATGTACCACCTGTCGGTGAACAATTGGAGATTATTGCTCTTAAACAAAAAGATGTTTGTTACAGTGGGACGATGTCGGCACAGATGTGTGCTAGCTTGCGACGGCTTCATCGGACCACCACAGCGCACCACACCCTGCCATCGCCTCCCTCAGCAGCTCTGGCCCCTCTCCCCATTGTCCTCTGTCAGGGGCGAAACCCAGCTATTGGCTTTCCCATAGGCAGCAGCTTAACCCTTTCTTATTCTATAAGCTTCTGACTTCCATATTCAGAGTCGTGTTATATTTTTCCTAAAACAAAGAATAAAAGGTTCCTTCTCTAACATCAATTCAGGCACCAACTGAAGAGACACTGTTTTCTCATTCTGCACCACTTGACAGAAACCAAAAATGAGTTGCACATTTATAAACATAGTCTTTCTTTTCCAGTACAAATTACATAGCTGTCAAAACCATGAAACTGACATGTATGGTGAGACTGCTTGACTACAGTTCAATGCTTCTGGTTCCTCGTGGTTATTAGGGAGTTATAAGCTTTGCATTCGGTCACAGTTTCTGAGTTCTTGTTCATAAAGTCTGCTCAATCCAGCTGTAGGGCTGACAAAAGTAGATAGTGCCAGGTTAGTGGCCTGGTTACCGACAATGATTTGATGACATTTCCAACAGAACAAGGGGCTGGATTCCATAAAACTCGGAAGCTTTCTATTACTTAAAACTCTTCAGCTGAAGAGTGTTCTGCTAAGTAAGTCAAATTTGATTAACATGATTATTTTTATAACTCAATCTTATGAAGATGTGTAATTATGAAAATGTCTGTATATTTTCATCAAGATCAGGGGAAGAACTTACCCCACTGAGTACAGCCTAAAAGACCATCAAAGAACAAAATAAAGGTTGCTATGTACTTGACATGTTCTTATTCCTGTTACCAGTTATTACAGTGCACTTTGAATATATCATATATGACATATATGCCAAAGTGTATATATCACTTGCAATTGACAAGATAGTTACCACAAGGGAAAAAAGTTACCTACTGAACTTATTCCTAGCTCTTATTGTAATAACCAAAATATTTCAATTTTCTGAAAGGTTATTTTAACATTTCAAAATATTTTCTCAGCAAAATCTTTTTCACTTCATTTTTTAAATATGCATGTAAAAAGTTGTATCCATAGGTAAATTATCTGATTTAACTTTATAACAATCCACAAGGGATACATTCAGATCAGTGCCATGCCTCTAAATTGTAACACATTGTGAGACTCAAATGATTATGCAACATGGCTCAAAGCTTCTTTGGAAACTGCCTTCAACTTTAGTCTATGAATTAGACCAAAAAACAAAAACAAATAAAATAAAAAGTCACATTATTTCATTGGCATATCTTATATTTGTTTTTAAAAAGAACTGAACAGGAGGGAAACTAGCCCTTCCAGACATTAAAACATATTAAGAAGTCTGTATAATTAAGACACTGAGTTACTGATGCAAAATAGACAAATAGACCAGTGGGATAAACCAGAGCAGGGGGCTACAAACTATGGCTGTTTTCACATAGGCAATGTTATGGCACTGTCTAGGCTATTTTTACCCTGGAACAGCCGAGACTTTATGGCCTACAAGCCATAGTAAATATTTACTATATGGCACTTCAGCAAATTGTTTGCTGACTCCTGGACTAAAGGGTCCTAAAATAGATGCAAGTGCATGAAAATTTAGTATATGATAAAACTGGCATCTCAAATTATTGAGGTAAAGATAGGTGTTTTTTTTTTTAATAAGTGGTGCTAGGAGATTAATTAGTCACTTGGAAAAAATTAAAGTTAGGTCCATATTTCTCACCATACCTAAGAATAAATTCCAAATTGATCAAGATTCTAAAATATGGGAGAATATTTCTTAATACTCCAAGAAGGAAAGGCTTTCTAGTTATGACTAAAAATCTGGAGGCAATGAAAAAAAAATACTGATAAATTTCACTACAAAAAAATTTTAATTTTGGCAAAAACTCCAAAATTAAGACAAAACACAACTGAAAAACAGAGAAAATATCTGCAACATGTGTCACAAAGGGCTAATATCCCTAATACATAAAGCAATTTTAAGATTTCAGGGACAAAATGACCATAAATCTGATAGGAAAATGGAATAAAGTCATGAACAGATAATTCGCAAAAAAGATACAAAAATGGCACTAAACATGTAAAAAAGGTATTCAAAGGCAATCATACTGAGATTAATGCAAATTAAAACATCACCCTGTGTAACATTTCTCACCTATATATTGGTAAAATATAACTGAAAACTTTAAATTATGACAACACATTCTGTGGTAAAACTCAGGGGAGTCTCCTACATTGCTGATGGGAAATGCAAATCCTTTTGAGGCAGAATATGGTAATACCTAACAAAACTACATATGTATTTATCTTTTGATCCAGTAATCCTGGGAATTTACCCCAAGAGACACCTCCAACAATATAAACACATACCCACAGGTCATTTGCTGCAGCGTTGTTTGCATTTACAAAACATTAGAAACAACCCAGATGCTTATTCATAGAAGAGTGGTTGCATAAATCATATGGCCACAGCTACATGATGGACTACTATTCATCTGTAAAGAAAAAAATGTGAGGAAGATCTTTATGCTGATATGGAGTGATTTCCAGGATATAATGCTAAGTGCAAAACACAAAGTGCAAAAGAGTATCTCTAGTACACTACTTTTCACAAAGAAGAGGATCTAAGAATATACATGTATCTTGTCATCTGTGCAAAATGAAATACAGGAAGTATAATTCAGAAACTAATTGGCATCTACAGGGCATGGGTGAGAAAGGGGTGAAAAGAATAGGGGGATGGGAAATACTGGTAGAGTGACATGTCTCAGAGCACATCCGAGTAGTTTTGACTTTGGAAGCTATGTTAGTATTTCTCACACACCAAAGACAAATAAACAAATAAATAAAACTGAGATGTGGGTAAAATCCCAAATGAAATATAAAAGTAACAAACTTAACCGTATTACAAATAAGGAACAACCACACTAACAAAAATAAATAGCAACCACACTGAAGGGGGTGGGGAAGAGAAGAACTAGCCTAAGGTGCTTTGGAAAACAGTATTTTGACTATATAGTATTAAGTCTAAAGACAAAAAATTATAAACAAATAATGTACAATAGTTATTAATTTTTTTAATCATGGGGTTTGGTTTAACAATTTTGAAACCATGAGGCTATATGCTAGGATTATGCAAATAAGTAAATATATTGGCGATAATAAGAGCCATGTTTTGGGCTATGTGAGAAAAAGTTATACATAAGGAGAGGGAAGGCCCCTTGAAGTGATGGGTTGGAATCATAGGAACCAGTGTGAACTCACTGTTTTTGCAGATAGATGCAGACGAGATGAAGGTGTAAGTGTATGTATATACGTGCACAGATTGCCTAGTTCCGCCTGAGAGCAGTGATACCTCAGTAGCAGTGAGCACACCCAGTGACTAGATCTCTGTTTCTAAGTACTTTTCTCCAGTAAAAGGAATCAGACCTCCTTGGAAAAATGAAATAATTCACTCCAGGACTGAGGCAGGGAGGGTAGATTCTTCTAGAACATCTTATGGTGCCAGAAAGCAAGGAAGTGCTTTAAAAATAATGAGAACATTTCAAAAGAACTCAACTTGAAGGAGCCAGATTTGGGACAATTTGAGCAACTAAGTCAATAATAATAACGGATTATAGCCCATAGCGTAAAACTTAATATTCATGAGTCCATACTGATATAAACAAGTAATTGAATAATTAATAATAGGAGAGAAGCAATAGTTCTTTAGTATTGTAGAACTCCAACTAATAAATGGAGTAGGAGGGATGGAAGTAGAAACTCACCATTTAGCAAACACCACAGGAATAATTGTTGCAGGCAAAATTTAACAACGTATGCTAAAATTCATGTGGAAGTTTGATGAGAAACAGGATTTTACACAGTCTTAAAGTTTCTCCCCACAAGTAAATTTACAGTAGAGAAACCTTGCAGACAGCATTAGCTAAGTGATCAAAGTTAACGTCACCTCAGCTTGGAGAAGGATCATTCTGGTCACTGCCTTCGTTTTCACATGGTGTTCTCTGTGCGTGTGTGTCTGTGTCCCAATTTTCTCTTTTTACAAGCACACTGGTCATAGTGAACTAGGGTCTACACTAATGACCTCATTTGTATTTGATTACCCTTTTAAAGACTCTTTCTCCAAATAAGGTCACATTTTGAGGTACTAAGGGTTAGGACTTCAACATATGAATTTAAGGGGACACAATTCAACTCATAACAGAGCCATAACTATAGTTTCTTAAACTGGCTGTTCATATATTTTCTCCATTTTTCCATTGAACCTTTAAAAATTGATTTGTAGGACCTTTTCATATGTTAGGTCAACTGGCCCTTGGTCTAGGATTAGAAATATTTTGCTATTGTTTTTCTTTTGAAATTTTCTTTCTTATGAATATTTTCCTATACAAATTAATTGTTATGTAAGAAAATGTATCAATTTCTTATTTGTAGTGCTTCTGAGTTTTAAAATTATATCCAGAAAGATCTTCCCTCCCTTCACAATTATAAAATAATTATCCTATGGCTTTCCATTAATACTTTTATAATATTAGTGGTTTGGGGACTTTTTTCATTAGGATTTTTTCCTGTTATGTGAAGTATGAAGTCAATATTCTTTCTAGATGGCTACTCAGTCTTCCATTACTATTTATTGAATAATTCATGTATAATTCATCTTTCTCCAGTTCTTTGAGATGTTGCTTTTATAATATACTATGTTCCTATATGTGTTTGGGTCTATTTCTGCATTTTCAAAAAATTGGGCTGAACTGCCGAGCCGGTGCTACCCTGCTTAAATTATTAGAGTTCTTCTTGCATAGTTCTTCAAGATGTGACACTTCTTTAGCCTTCTTCTTGCCTCCTCACTCCTTCTCGTCTTCTCCTCACACTCCCTTCGTGGGCCAGGCACACCAAAATGACTTCCCATCAGTGCCTAGAGTGGCCCATGAGCTCCTTGCCCCTCGCACGGCACCCTGTCCCTCCCCTAAGACTGGTGCTCACCACCATCTAACATGTGAATTCACAGAGGGCAGGGACTATGCCCCGGACTGTGCCTGGCACAGAGTGAGAACCCCAGTGTTTTTTGAAGAAGGCATGAATGAATGAGTCAGTTTTGTGACAGAGCACTAAACCAAGCAGGAGAAACTTGGGGCTCTGCTGTGCCTCTAGCCTGCTAACCCACTCTAGGTACCCGGTCTGGGTTTCAGTCCTGTCACCCAGCAAGGTTAAGTGAGAAGATGGGTTTCTGAATTCCCTTGTAGCTCTGAAGGCCTGTACTCCCCAGGCCGTTTGGATCCCAGCAGTTCTTCATTGCTGCAAATAATGAAGTTTTAAACTTGTAATAATTGCTACAAACTTCAGCACTAGCAGAAATAGGAAAGTAACTAACTGTAAATAGGAAGACAGGGACCATGGGTGTAGTCAGAGTAGGGTGAGGGCCTCCGGAAAAAGCAGGGTGGGATATTTACAGTCAGAGTAATATAACAATGGGCAAAAAGTCCCTATTGAAACTCTGTGTTAAGCATGCAAAGTCAAGGTCACACTAATTCTCTAGGGTAAAGATACCAGACTAAGAATATAGACATTTTCAGTGAGATCAGTTAAAGGTCAAAAGGTCAGGAGCAACTTGGCCTGGAATGCTTGAGTGTTTCATAAATAAAGAAGCCTATCTCAGCATTACCCGTGACTTCACTGTAAACAGCCCTAGCAAGCAGAGAACAACATAGCCCACCTTGAGGGCAGGGCAGGTGGTACAAGTCCACACCCCGAAGCTTTTTTTTCATGTTCTCGAAAAATCCTCATCTCCCTATAAAACCCCCTAGACAACGCACCACCCCAGGGTCTCTTGGGGGCCCTTTCCTCTCACTTTATCTCTAAATGAAAGCCTGTACCTTGCTCTCCTACCTTGAGTGTTTGTGAAGCTCATTCTTCGGCTTCGCGAACAAGAACCCCAGCATCAATACTATCTTATTAACAATACTTTTTAAAAGTTCCAACCTGGATTCCCACGCCGCATGGGCCCCCTCCCAGTGCTGGCTGTTTGGCTGGAGGAGGTAAAGCACATGACTGAGGAGGAGAGAGGGTTCCAGAGTCCCTGTACTCCTCCCTTCCTGCCTTCACTCCCCTCTCCTTCCTCCTCCAGGAATTCATTTGGTTCCAGGAAAGAACAGATAACACTGTTTTAGGATCAGTAGGGTCCAAGTGAGGGCGGTGGAAAGATTGGGAACACAAGGTCTGAGGCAGGCTTTTAGGAAGTCCTTTCAAGGTAATACTGATCTTTCAGAACCAGAGTCACCAAATAAAAAGCTTGAGTCATCATGAGGAAGAGAGGATGCAGTGGAAAAGAAACTAAGAACCTCAGCCATGTTAAGGACATTTCATCCTGAAATTCTCTTGGTGTGTTTAAGACTGAAACCAAGTCTCAGACCAAAGTGGTTGTTCCTATTAGGGTTTCTTCCAGGTACAAATTTTACAGTTGAAAGGCCTTGCTAATAAACTGCTGCTCAAAATACTACTGGCCATCAAATGCTAAACCAGTGAGCTATTGCATTTGTTGTGGGCAAACTGAAGCCTGTGCCATAGTTTTCTTGTTTCTTTATATATTTGCTCTTTAGTTTGAGAGAAATTATCACATAACCACATAACAATGTACACACACATACATATACCTGACTAGCCCCTCTGATATAGAATCTAAATCCATATACTAACAATTATTTTTATTGTTGCAGTTCTTTTACTTTTGCAGGTGTACATTTCTTATTTCACCCTTACTCACATTTGCTTCTTTAAAAAATTTCTACTATCCAATAGAGTAGTAGATAGGCATTGAGACTGATGGGCTGAGAAACTTAGAAAAATGACAATTACTGGGTGTGGGGAGTGAGAATGAGGAGTGGTAAGGGAGAAAAGTAGACGAGGGAGAGGAATGAAGTTAAAACAGAGTCCCTGCTTCAGCGGCGCATCATTTTGTAGTATGTGCCCCTGCAGATAAACTGACTTCTTCCGGCTTTAGAATGAGATGCCAGGGCTGTTTCCATGAGTCTGCCTTCTGAGGGTGGCCGCCTGCAGGAGCATGGGCCCAGAGCTCTATTTTATAAGACGTGGGGTCATCAGTCCCTTTGAGTTTCGAGGTTTGGAAAGGAGAAACTGATCAACGCAAGAGGGAACAGGGACAGTGGTTTTGGTCCACTGGGGTGAATGCCAGAACCAGCCATGCCACAAAGCTTCGACCATGGGGACCGTCCTGCAGGGGCTCACATAGATGAGTGTCCTGGGCCGGCACCCCGGGAGCTCACCCCAAGTGAGGGCCTTCCTTGGCTAAGCGTGGCATGTCCTACTTGAGGGGATCCCTTCAGTCTCATGCCCACCATTCATCTGTGGGCACAGTCACTCAGTGGGCAGCAGTAACTGCCTGTGATCATGGAGGACCAGCCTCAAAATATGACGCCAAATACCAGTGATACACCACAGCAGACGGCGGACAAGTGCATGCCAGGCTTGCTGACTGACCTCATCCTTTCAATCAGCACAGGCCTGAGTTTTTATCCAACTGGGAGGAGAAGACTTACAGGCTTTAAAATTCCTTCCATTTGTCCGAAAGCCTTTTAAGGCCTCATGTTGTTGTTGCCTGTTACACTACAAAAACCTATTTAAACTGTAAAACTCTAACAAACCTGGGTGTAGGGCTGGAGGTGAAGGTGACATCAGAAAGGAGGCAGTCTGGAGGTACTTTTTGCAGGTTATAACAGGTAAACGCCAGTCTGTGTTTAGAAGAACTCCGGAGGGCATCCTGTGGCCGCCTGAGCCCTGCTTTGGCTAGTAGGGGTCACTCAGAGGCCTTTACCGCTCTTTTACCTTCTCTCCCTCTGGTGAAATCTCCACGTTCCAGTGATTAAGTCCCCGTGAAACCACTGGACCAAGGCAGAAACACTGTAGACAGAAACACTGTAAGCAGTAAAGCATTTCCCTGAATGTCTGCCTGTTCTTTCTTCCCCTAGGCTTTTTTTTTTTTTTGAATGGGGTAATGGATCAATTATTATAATTTTGTTTGAGGGTAATTGTAATAATCATTTTAGACAGAAATTTTAAAAAATCTCAAATGGGTACTTAATATTGTAACTCTGAGGAGATTGTCCTCATGAAACTTACATCCCTGTGGCAGAATAAGAATAATATGTGTATTTACTAGGAAATGGGTTAATTTTATTTATTTGTTCGTGTCCTGAATACCTACCCAGTGCAGATGTAAAAAGATGACTAAAGGCATATTAAGATAAATAAGAATAAAGGAGAAAATTCTCATCTTCCAAACTGTCATATTTCAGATGTTTTGCTTTTAAATTGCTTGGAAGTCAAAATCTGGTTTCCCACAGATGAGGCAAGAACTAGAGAAATGAGGAAGAAGACCATCATCAGAAAAAGGGGGTCTTTAGGTATTCAAACTATTGGGATTAACAGCTTCCTACCGTGGAATCTGAGTAAAGGGAAGGGAACACTGAAAGGGTGGGAGCAAATCTCAGAGCAGGTCAGTAAGCATGGAACAGCACAAAGGCTTGCCGAGTAGTGGCCCTGCATGGGGCTGGGCAGCCGCCGCCTCCGGGAGCCAGTGCGTGGCTGTCTGCTCACATACAAAGGTCTTTTATGACTCAGATTTGGGTCCCTTGGCCTTCACTGTGTGGGCAGTCCCAAGCCACTGTTCTAATCTCCAATGTGGTTACACTTGCTGCAGAAATCTCTCCTCCAGTCCCAAACATTGCCCAGAGCTTCTTTATCTATGAACAGTCCCTGTGATTTATCTTTGGCACAATCCATCCTTCTCCTTTAGGGTACAACAGAAGTCTCCCTTCTGCAGGAAGAAGCTTTATGGCACAGGCTAGAGGAGTATCTCTATTGCCATATTTTGAGTCAGTCCAGCACGAGGTCCTCCTTACTTCACACGGAGTTCAGGCATCCCTTGCGCCGCTTCTGATCTACACGGCATCAGAGTGACCTTGGGAAGCTTTGGGGTCTAGGGACCCTTAAGTTGGCCGAGCTTTCAATGAAAAGAAGGTTTTTAAAAAATGGAACCGCCTTTACATTTTTTTACATTTAATTCTTTTTCTAAAATTAACTTCATTTCACAGGCAAGTATTAAAAGTTGTTTAGTGTCTTATAAACTATCATTCATTTTTTATGTTTAAAACCTAACCTTCTAGGCCAAATACACAGTGGAAGGAGTATATAGATCCATCTACCTTCTCTCACCATTCCAGATCTGCAATGAATGGAAAACGATTATTACAAATTATAAGAAAAGCATTTAGAAAAACTAAACAAACATGCTAGTCATCACTCTAGTTATATAATGGCCACTCAGAGGCTCATATTCCATCACACAAAAGCACCCAAATATATGCAGTGATCAGATTCCTCATGAAATTGAATCTAAGGTTAATTAAGGAGTCACTATATGTAGTTTTATTTGCAGAAAAAAAAAACAAGTAATTCTATCAGTCCTGTCTATACAATATTTGGGAGTATTGGAGAAGTCGTGAACTAGATAAATGTTTATTAATGGATTTTAATGAATAGCTGCTGATTCAACTTTGGTTAACCAATAAATCTTAGCTGGTGCTAAAAGACAAAGGCCTGGGATGCTCATTACACAGAGACTTGTTTTTCTGCCATAGTGCCTTTGAATTGTGGCCCCAGAAATATGTGCCTGTGATTAAGGGAGGCCAGCAGTAAAACACATGAAGATGACTGAGAAATAACCCCAGTAAACCTCTTGAATGAATGGTCTTAGGTATCTCAGTAGATGAAGAGCGAGTTCTTTTCTTTCACATATATATATATATATATATATATATATATATATAGAGAGAGAGAGAGAGAGAGAGAGAGAGAGAGACATACAAACTCATTTCACAAAGGGTTTAAAGCAAACCACCATTCTTAATCCACAGTTTAAAAGCTGATTCTTAAGGAATCTATAAGCAATGAAGGAAATTATTTCTGGCAACAATTTTCAAAGATGGACTACCTAGTGACCCTTATGATACCTGCCACCTGGTGTTCACCCTGTGTGTGGTCCCCTCCCCTGAGTGCAGGTGAGACTGTGATTTCCTTCTAACCAAAGATTATGGCAAAGGTGACTGGTTGTCTCTCCTGTGGTAAGACTCCAGCTTGTCTGCAGCCTGGTTCCTGGTCTCCTGAACCTTTGAAGCAGCAGCACCCATGGTGTGAGCTGCCTGTGAAGAGACCCATGCGGCTGGATCTGCAGGCGGCTTGTAGGAGGGCCAACAGCCTCGAGGAGGAGAGGCCTACAAGTGGGTCCTTTCCCCGTCACACTTCAAGTGCCAGTACAGCCCGACCAACACCTTGGTTACAGCCTGGTCAGACTCTGAAGCAGGGAACCTAGCTAAAGCATGCCTGGACTCGACACACAGAAACCGGGATAATAAATATATGCTGCTTTAAGATGCTAAAAAAAAAAAAAAGTTGAACTAGGAATATTTTATTTTTCAGCAACTCTAAATGCAGAAAGATTTTTAAGCCAAATAACTCTCCCCTGCCCAGTTTCTTAAGAAACTCAAGGCCTATACCATCCAAAGGAAGGTAGAAGGCTTTACGAAGGGAAATCAAAATGGCAAATATACAGGATGAGTTTAGCAGTAATATTTGAGACATAAAGGAGACAGAATTTGCCAGGAGGGATTTTGTGAGACGACTAACCATGGTCATCCTTGGTAGCCACCTTCTGCTGTGCTTTTTTCTTTTTCTCTTCTCTCTCCTTCCTCTTCCTCCTCTTTCTTTTTCTATGTTCCAGAAAGGTTGTGTGTCACATTGCATATAATTTATTTTATTTTACTAACTCATTTAACCCCACCAGAAGACAGAACATGTGGATTTTTCTCAGATAACAAAATGAGGCTTAGATTACTAAGCAGCTGTTCTCATCCAGTGAATAGGCAGAGGTAGGATTCAGACCCAGTCCTGCTGAATACGAGCTGCCCGTATCCCTTCCACTGTCCTGACGCCCAAGGAGCCAGGGCTTCAGCGCCTGCAGGGACCCGGCGCTTGATGTACAATCTCTACTTCATTAGAAGCTAGTTTGTCCTTTTCTTTTCTTCCCTTTCTCTTTCTCTTTTTCTCTCTCCCTCTCCCCCTTCTCCCTCTCTCCCTCTCTCTCTCTTTTTCCCCACCCTTCCTTCCTTCCTCTTTTTCTTGCTTTCCAACACTGTAATGATTCTGCCTCCAGAAAGTTGCTTCAAAAGAAGCTTGTTCAAGTAAAAACACATTCATCCTTGAAACAATATTTTGACAGTTGCTGCGATGTATTATACCCTGCCTTTATGAATACATGACCATTGTAGTTGGCCCTGGATATCCCATCTGCCTGGAAGAGAAATTAGGGTTATTAGTAGTAATATTAGCTTCTAACATTAAAAAACAAAATTGTGAAACAAGATAATAGCCTCCTAAGACTTGCTACACTATTGTCTTGAGAAAGAAGCATCTAAAAATCTTGTATTTCCTCCATTAGCTTATCAAGCACCAGCCTTGGGCAGCTTCATGATTGGGAAGTCCAGAGAAGAGGAAGGACCACAGAATGGATACTTCCCCGTTCACGGTTTAAAACAATGCATCTGATATGTTAATTTGTGTTTCGACTTGACTGGGCCATGGGATGCCCAGATGTCTGGTTAAACATTATTTCTGAGCGTGTCTGTGAGGGTGTTTCCAGGAGAGATTAGCATTTGAATCAGTAAACCAAGTAAACCCGAGGGCCTCCCCAGCGTAGGTGGACTTCATCCAATATACTGGGGACCTGAATGAACAACAGGGGGAAGGAAGGGAGAATTCACTCTGCCTGATTACTTCAGCAGGAACATCAGTCTTCTGTGCCCAGACCTGGATTTCCACCGTTGGCTTCTGTAGTCCTCAGGTTTCAGGCTTGGATGGGAACTACAGTGTGGGCTTTCCAAGGTCTCGGACTTCTCAGCCTCTATCATCAACTGCACCAACTCCTCATAATCAATCAATCTCTTTCTCCATATATATAATTTCTGAGGAAGTTACTTGAGGATGAATGTTAATAAAAAAGGAATAAACAAGAAAGAGGAAGACATGGGGTCCACAAAGGCAGTGATTAGTGCTTGTAATGAGTCTGCATTGGAGCAGAAAGTGGAAGGCCCTGAAGGGGATGTTTCAGGGGCAAAAGAAATTGTGATATTAGTTTTGTAGAGAAGTAAACATAATCCTGTAGTGAGCAACATGTACATACTAACATAACCTTACTTATTACTTTTCAACTTTTAGAATCAAACTATAGTCAAGACAGACAGACAATTATGGTTACAGAATAAAATGGGAAATAAATCTAACAGTTTATAGCAACATCCAACATCCACAATAGCAAAAAATGTGGCAATGGCCCACATGTCTACTAACTGAGATGGACAAAATGTGGTACATCCATACAATGGGATATTATTTGGCAATAAAAAGGAATAAAATACTGATACATGCTACAACATGGATGCACCTCAAAAACATTTTACTAAGTGAAAGAAACTAGTCATAAAAAGACCACATATTTCCATTTATATGAAGTGTCCAGAATAGATAAATCTTAAAGACTGAAAGCAGATTAATGGTTGTACAAGGCTGGAGGAGTTGCAGGGAAATGGGAAGTGACCACTCACAGGTGTGGGATTTCTTTATGGAGTAATGAAAATGTTGAGATCAGATGACGGTGATGTTGCACAGCTCTGTAAATATACTAAAATCCATTGAATTTTGCACTTCAGATGTGTGAACTTCATGGTATGTAAGTTATATCTCAATCAAGCTTTTTTTTTTTTAAAGGAAAGCTAACAAAAGTTGGGAGGTGGAAGAGGAGCAGAGGGATGAAGAGTTGGAATGGTAATTCCTTTATCTTACATATGAGGGCGTTAAGAGATAATACTGGAAATGGATAGAAGAACAAATGGAGGTTTAAATGGACAATTTTAATTATAAGGTGACCATTATGGAATAATTCAAAAATAATTGATCAAAAATTGGGAAGCTAACTTAAGATTGTAAATCAATGATACTTCAATAAAAAAAGAAAAAAATTGGAACTAGAAGAAGAATGAAAGCAGAAGGTAATATTAGTGAGCTAAATGTTTCTCTTTCATATTACAGGTAACATATACTACTTAAAGTTGGTAAAATGAAAACTATGAAGATATATGTGTATTATTTAAAATTTTGGTAACCCCAGTAACAATAAAAGGTAGTTGCCTCTGGGAAATGAAAGGGGATAGAGTGGAAGACTTTGATGTTTCATTAAGTTTTTTTGCACTATCTTTTTTTTAAACCAGAGTTGTATTGCTTTGATTAAAGCCTATGATTATAAAATTAGGGAAATGAAGGAACATTTACATAGCTCCCAAAATATGATCTCTTGTATGAAAATACACTTTGTATCTGTTCACTCCCCAATTGGATCCTTGAAAATTATAGGCCAAATGAAAAAATTCTGTCATGAGACCGATTTCAAAATAAGTATACTTAGTTCTTCTTCTATAAAGGCTTCAACACTGCCACCTTCTGGCAGCAGAAAGTAAAACTAGGAAAAATTATATTTTATTTTCATGTAGCTCAAATTCAAAAAATAATATTAAAAACATCCTGTGATAGAAAGCGTCTCTCCAACCCTGTCCTTCAGAAACCCAGTTATTCTCCAAAGAGGATCCAATGTTAATTGTGTATATTCTTCCAGAGATATTTTAAGCATATTCAAGCAAATACTATGTGTATATATGCATATACTAACACAAATAATAGAATACTATACACAGTTATATATTTTGTATTTTCAGTCTTTTGATATTTTGGATACTTTTCTATATCAACACAAAAGAGTTTTTCTTCATTTTTTTTAGTAGGTGTGAAATATTCCATTATGTGTATGTATTGATTTATTTGTCTTCTACTGATGGTGAATCCAGTCTTGATTTTTCGAATGATGCTGCAATGAGTATATTTGTATGTATGCCATTTCTCATACTTTGGGAAGGGTGCCTGTATTTACAATTTTGATTTTGTCAAATTTCCCTCCACTGAGTTTGTACTCGTTTGTACTCCAGCCAGGCAAGAGCATAGTCTTCCCGTTAATTTGACAACACATTTTGGTAGTCATACTTTTCAACAAGCAGATAAACCATAAATGGTTTCTTGCAGTTTAAATTTAAATTTAATTTCACTTATTATAGGTGGGCTGGAAGACTGAGTATGTTTTCATACGTTCTGGCCCTTAATTTGTTAGGGAGGCTGTAACAAAGTCACAGGGTTGGTGGCTTAAGCAACAGAAATGTATTGCCTCCAGCCTGCCAAGGGCTGTTCTGTGCCTCTTCTCTAGCTCCTGGGGGCTTGTGACAGTCCGCAGCGTTCCTCAGCTTGGAGAACCATCATTCTCATTACTGCCTTCATTTTCACATGGTGTTCTCTCCGCGTTTGTGTCCGTATTTTCTCTTTTAACAAGCAAACTGCTCATATTGGACTAGGGCCTACCCTAATGACCTCATTTTGATTACCCTTTTAAAGACCTTTCTCCAAATAAGGTCATATTTTGAGGTATAAGGGTTAGGACTTCAACATATGCATTTTAGGGGGACACAACTCAACTCATAACAGCCATTTATGTTCTTAAAGCATCTGTATACTTTCTACATGTTTCCATTAAAGCTTTAGAAGGGTTAAATCTTAGGTTTTAGCAACTTTTCATGTTAGAAAAATTCGCCCTTAGTCTAGGGTGGTAAGAAATATTTTTTTCGTTTGGTTTTATGAAGATTATCTCACACAAATTGTTACATAAGCAAATGAATCAGTTTCTCATGGTGCTTCCGAGTTTTAAAAATTATGTCCAGAAAGGTCTTCCCTTCCTTCACAATTATAAAATAATTCTCCCATGGCTTTCCACTAGTATTTATAGTATTAGTGGTTTTTGGGCTTTTAGTCATCAGGATTTTTCCTGGTATGTGAAGTAGGAAGCCAATTTTCTTTCTAGATGGCTACTCAATTTTCCATTTTTATTTATTGAACAATTTCTCTCTCCCCAGTTCTTTTGAGATGCTTTTAATATATAATTTATATATGTGTTTGGATCTATTTCTGCATTTTCAAAAAGTTTGGCTTAATTATTATTGAGACAGTGGTACTGTTTTAATTACTAGAATTTACATTTTAAAAAGTCAGCTAATACTCCTTTTCAGAATTTTCATGAATATTTTAGTTTTTTCTTTAAAAATCTCAACTTGGGAAAATGGACATATTTATGATGTCTTTTGAAAAAATGTATGACAATTGAAATCATGTGTTGAACAGTAGCATTAAAAAACAGGTATAGTTTATATACAGTACATTTCATCCTTTTTGAAGTGGACATTCTTGTGAAATGAACAGTTGTGTTACTACTGCTATAATCAAGGTACAGCATTTTCTCCAACACTTTTAAAAATGTCCCTGTGCCCCTATATGGTCAATCTCTCCCCTTCCTAGTTCTGGGCAACCACTGACCAGTGTTGTGTTTTTATACTTTTGCCTATTTCTGAAATGTCATGTAACTGGAATCCGACAGTATGGAGCTTTTGAATCTGGCTTCTCTCAGCATAGTGCATTTGGTATTTACTCATTTTTTATTGATGTGTAATAATCCATTATATGAATATATCAGTTTATCCATTCACCAGTTGAAGGAACTTTGGGGTTGTTTCCAGTTTATTGGGTTTTATTTTGGGGGGGTTATTTCATGAATGCAGCTATGAACATTAGACTTTTGTGTGAATATTTTTACTTTACTTGAGTAATAATTGGAGCAGGATTGCTGGTTGTAGGGTAAAATGTATGTTTAACCTTTTAAGAAACTGCCAAACCCTAAGAAACAAGAGGTATTGTAATATGGCAGGAGAGAATGAGGCTATGTTGACTTTTCCCAACCCCACAATTAGATCCAATATGGGTTTTTTTTTAAGAGAAATACTCTCCCAAGCTGAGTCCAAGAGTTGGATGTTAGCATTGGCAGTACCCCCAAAAAGTAAAAAGCTAACTATGTACAAAGGACAGGGGAAAGGTGGCTCACAAGGCTCAAAAACCAGAGGAATATAGAGGACTGGACACTGAAATAATTTGGAAGGCAAGTACTTGGAGATTGACTGTGCCACAAAAAGGGTATTAACAAATTATTAGACTTTCTGAACAGTTGCTTGACCTAAGAGTAAAAACAGGTGAGGAAATCTTGGGTGAAATTAGAAGAGTAAGAAGGAATCCATCAGTTACACAATTAGAGAAAGGTATGGTCAGGGAAAGGATTCAGGCTTGAAGAATAACAGAAAGAAAACTTAAGTGGAAAACTTACTTAAAAACTTTATTCATGAAAAATAAAACTGGAAGAATTGACAGCCTGGAAAAGCTAAGTAGCCTGGAGGAAGCAGCATATTTAGGGATCCAAAATTTACTGTAAAGAGAAGGCAGAAATTGGGGCAAAAATATGAGCAATGATATGGGAGTAGTGCCGTCAATCCTCTGGTAAGAGGAAGAGCAGAATTTGTAGGGCAGCTATATTTCTTCAGACTCAGATGCTCTTATACACAAAGTAGAAGCTATCTAGTCATTTTTATACAATAGAGCTTGACGTGGACATCCTGAACCAAATTTGTAACCTAAGGGTTACAATACTGAATTTCAAAGGAATATTCAAAATTAATACAACTGCTAGGTTGTCTCAGGGAAAAAATAGTTTAGCTTCCCTGTACCTTAGTGATGTGCTGGTTAATATGCAATGTGACACTATAGTGTACAGCTACTTCTGATCACACTAGAATATGTGCTTTACAAAGCCTTTGTCTTCCTTTAAGAATTAATTTGGATTACAATGACTATCAATATGCACCTTGATTTAAAGACATCTGCGCATAACATTTGCTATTATATTTTTAAAAAGCATAGCGTGCTTATTAAAATTATTTTCTCAAGTGCTCAAAATGCCCAGTTTGTTAGGTATGCATTTGCTAGTAGTTTTGGGGAATATTTGAACAAATCACTAGGCAAATTTTTCCCTCCTAGTCATATTAAATTACTGGCTGACATTTAATAGAATTTGCCAATGAATAAAATAATCAAGAAGTAAAAAAGACACAAATATTAGATATCCTGGTCTTCAAAACTGTCAAGAATGGATTCTAACTGAACTTTCATACTTAAGAGGTAAATAATCCACCAAACCTCAATAATTGGTAACTGCTTGTTTCAAGCTAAACTGGCCTGTGTATAGTCCACCCTCTTGATACCTACAATGTTAAGATTCAATTTTGAAAACTCAAAATCAAAAACTTTTAGGCAGGTTTCTCTAATAGTTAATGTGAGCCATTCCTCAGATTTTAGAATGGAAAAGCTGTGTATTTTTTTGCACTGGTTCACAAGTTCAGATATAGTTTTGCTGGCTGAGACCTGGGTTTTCTCTGGTCCTTCTAGCTGTGTGACCTTGGGCAAGTCACCTTTTGGTAACTCTTATCTGAAGGGGAGGGTAGGACAGATCATCCATTCATGCTCTTGAAATTCAGACTCCTACAGATCCCCTAAAATTGCATGTATATGCATTTTTTGGGGGTAAGGTGGCTGTTTTCATTAGATTCTCACAGGTAATGACCCAAAAACAAACCTGCAGCGTATTAGGTGATCACTTATAAGTTGCTCCAGGTCTAAATACTGATATTCCTTGTGGTAGGTGAAACTCTAAAATGGCCCACAAGGTTCCCTGATGTATATACCCTTTATAATCCCCTTCCCCGAAGTGTGGGGAGAATGTAAAGGATGGGTATCACCTTGTGCTCAGGCTATAGCATAGGGCAAGGGGGAAGGGATTTTTGCAGCTATTACTAAATCAGTTTGGCTTTCATTTAACCAAAAGTATTATTATCTTGGGTGGGCCTGACTTACACAGGTGAGCCTTTTAAAACAGGGCTCATGACTGCCTCTGAAATCAGAGAATCTCCTGCAGGCCTTGAAGGAAGGTGCAATGAATTCTACAGGTCAAAGGAAGTGGATTCTGCCATACGACCATGGAAGACCTGGAGCTCAAGTGCAGCTGTGGCTTTGGCTGGAGCCTTGACTGCAATCTTGTGAGATCCTGAGCATAGGAACTTGCAAAGCTGTGCCTGAATTCTTGACCCACAGAAACTCTGAAATAGTTATTTGTTGTTCTAAGCTGTTAAGTTTGTGGTACTTGTTATACAGCAACAGAAAAGATATCACTTCTCTTTAAAGCCAAAGCTTAATTTTTCTCTTGAGGGAACTGAGGCAATGGAGAATCGAAATAGGGTGTGCCACAAATTACATTCATGATACAATAACCCAGTCATTTTAAAATGCAATAACTCTAAAGAAACAAAAAACCCCTATGAATTGTAGTCATGAGGTGAGCCTAATGTAAAAAAAAAAAAAAACAAAAAACCTTCCAGCTGTATTTTTAATTAGTTAATTCCTTCAATTATAGAAATGCTCTGGCTTTGGATCAGAGTAATATGGAGAGGACTAATTCCAACATGACACACAATACAAAGGAAAAAATGCCTTTAAAGATATTTTAGAGTAGAGACACTCACAAACCTGTAATAGAAACATTCTTATTTTTATAGCACTTGAGAAGCTCAATGCTCCAAAAAAGCAGTTGAAAACATGGTAAGTCAAGAATATTAAGCTTATTATCCACTTTTTCCATCATCACAAATAATGCTGTTATGTTAAAAATTAATTTGTTTCTTAGATCACTGGAGAATGAAGGAGTTGTTTAAATAACTCTGGTGAACTGTTAACTGTGCTGTAAGAAACTGCAGACACAGAGTCCTTCCAAGAATTCTATTAGAAAATCAATATCCCATATGACTCCACAGACAGAAATGGAATATTTAGACTATTACCTAGCTCTTGTACTCAGAGATGTTATATCATCCTCAACTAGCACATACATAAAGATAACTATTCTAAAAAGTCATTTGGCCTATTATAACAACCTCACTGGCTTACTCTGAACCAGATTTTTGTTTACTAAGTAACATGAACTATACAAAGTATTGTTATGTTTACTTCTGTGAACTTAAGTCTTCTGCAAAAGCCATGTTTTGTATGCAATCTATCATTTGAAGACAAATGATGAAATTAGAGGAATACTTAAAATATAGCTCAAGTCATCCCTCCCAGTCCATTTTGCTGGAAGGATGAAGGAAGGTCATAATCTTGGTTGGACAGGGAGAAAGAAAGCAGAAGCACAAATGGAATCACCTGAACAAATCCAGGGGTTAGAATATGAATATGTCTAAAATGAAATTATAGAACTTAATACATTTCTTCTGTTATGTTGTTCCTAGGTCAAAAGCTTAAGACAAGCTAATATAAGCCATGAGTTATACTGTAATTTTACAATAGTTAAAAAAAGAAAAAACCAAACCACACACACACCCCATGTAAAACATTGCTTTAAGTTTTAATGTTTATTTCCCCAAGACAGCCTAGCCTGCACTCTACTTGGATAAATTTTACAAGCTAGTTTTCTGCTGCTTCTAGTTTTAAACTTTAACCATGTTTCTGATGACAAGGAATGCTGCAAAAATACTCTAGTTCAACAAAGAGTTATGATCACAAAATAATTTTTATCCATTCTACAGTGTTTCAGAATTACCAGTTGATTTTTAAACACAAAGTAGATATAGATGCTAATGGTGGCTAATCTGGTATGTTTCTTATAGCAAACTGTTGTTCATGCAACACTTGTGCTCAAAGGGGAAGGCACAGGATTTCCTACAATGAGCCACCTTATAAAGAGTTCTTTTTGTACAAATTAATTTATGTCACATTTAATTTAGTGTGCATAACCTCAAAACTGAGGTATTATTCCAATTTATAAAAACCACTTGCATAACTTTTATGCAAGTTTTAAAAATACAAAGTTTTCTCCCTAAAGTGGCTCAAAATAGATTGTTCATGGCTGCCTACATCTAAGATAAAAAGGTTCTAAAACAATTGAACAGATTAGGCATATTATTAAAGGTGTTCAAACCATTACTTGATTTGTACATCTACTCAAACCTCTTCATCAGTCTTTAATCAGCAGTACATATGCACCAAATTCCATTTTAGAAGTTTCCATATCATTTTCATAGAAAACAAAGTTTGAAAACAAATTACATTTAAACACAGCACGGTATTCTACCACAAATGAAACTTTTTTCTTCTTATTCTTCTTTACAGGACTCAACAAAATCTAAAAATGAACTATGCTGTAGATTTACCTCATGCAAAGATTTTTATGTTATCTCTGAAAATGAAAAGGATGGCTTTTTAAAGCACATTTTACTGTTTTATACTATTATGGCAACTTGTGTACTGCAACACAGTCTATTTTGAGGGAAATTTATGATTTTTTTCATGCAAAACTCTACACAAATTAGCTTTGATGATATGGAAAGCTTTTCATAGCATCAAACATTCATCTGGTGCAAATGCACAGGGAAACCTTCCTGAAAAGTTTTCTGACTTGAGAAGCAACTAAAAAGCCATACTAGGTAAACTAAATGAAACGTAAAAAAAAAGGGGGGGGTGGTGGGAATGGGGAAGAAGGGAAATAGAAAACACAGGCTGCAGAGTAAACCCAATGTCTGCTGCTAAACCGGTCTTTGTTTTCATGTCCAGTGTACATTAACACTTATGATCTCACTTTGATGATTTACTAGGTTTGTTATCAGCCCCCTGAAGGCGAATCAAGCTTGCATGCGTTCACATACAGCACCACAACCACACTCTCGTACACAGTCACTCCAGGACTAGGAGTCTGCTTCACGAGTGAAGAGCCCTAGATTTGAAAGATGAACCTGGCTCTCTATTGCTGAGCCAGACATTCATTCAACATTGTCCACTCACACAGTGCTTCATAGCAAGGCCTGGGCTCATTTCCTGTGACTTATATGGGCATCCTATTCTCTTTTATGCTTACAAGGCTTGGAGATGACAATACTGCGCTCTCCCCTCAGTTGACACAGAGTAAGATAATGTTCCTTCTCAGGCACTGAAGATCTGTGACCTGTAGCCCTTTTTACTTTGAACAACCTAAATAAGCATTCATGTAAAGTTTTCATTACATTCTGCCACTCATTCTCACTCGCACCCACTCGCCATCTTGACCTCATTTGGAAATTTTCTGTAATTCCAAATGAAATCTTCACATTTTCTCTCCAGATTTAATGCAGCAGCAGATCCCATGAGCCAAGCTTGATGGATCAAACCTTTTATATATATGTGTATATATATATACCTCAGTGCTGCATTGTACCTAACTTTCACAACATCTTCCTAAAACTGGAACCCTTCTGTTGGTACATTGGCAGATGAATTGAAACCAAATGTTCCACCTTGTATTGCCTCTGGAACAAGGCTAGGATCTTCATCAATCTAAGGGAAAAAAGAAAGTGATAATTAGTTTTAAAGTATTCTTAAGTAGCATTAGAGAAAAATTCCCATTTCCCATAAAAAAAGTACAAATGCAATCATGAATGCCGACAGTATCCTACCATTCCATTATAAAGATGAAACTTTTTGGAAAGGCTTTTCTTAAGGGACACCAAAATGAGAAGAAACTTAAGAGAATATGCAAGATGGATATCATCCAAAAGAGTGAAACAGAAGAGTAATTTGGAGACGGCCCTATGTCTTAAACCAAGAGGACAGTCATTACAATTTCCCTTGTCCCTGGGTGCACAGATAAAGCCTGTAACATTGAAAAATTAATGGCACCACTTTTGATAAGTATAATCATTTTTTAAAATAGCAATTGGAGACAAATGACATTTGGGCTTAAAACAGTAAAATAATAGCTATGCTAATAATGGATAAATAATTATTCTGTATGTTCAACCAAAAGATTCTTTTTTGAAATAAGAAAATTAGGAACTGACAGTATAGTTCCTGTAAATATGCACATCATCTGAGTTATTTTTTTTTACAGTGTAAAAGTAATAAAGAACTGAATGTTGAGACGCGAGAAATCAGAAGGCCTGATGTGTATCTAACTGAAAATCATGACTTCCAAAAATCCAACTTTAAGACGTGATAAAAGCTACCCATAAAAGAGTATGCTTTTCTGAGTTTTATTTCTGATTGGTTTAATTGGCATTATAAATAGGACTTAGTTGGTTATCTATAAATACATAGCCTATGATTTTCTTTTCTAGTACTGCTTTTGTCAGGTTAAACAATGTCAGTTCAAACTATACATGCTTTAAAAATGTTTAATAATATTCCATTTTTTTTATTATGTGGAAAAGTTTGTGGTTTAGTTTTCCAAAGAGACAATACTAAAAATAACTTAGTATTTTAATTTCAACTACCATATATTGACAATCTGAAGATACTTTGTATACTATATCTTACATTGTATAGTAACTTATCTTTCTTGATGATTATTTTTATCTATCTTCATATTTGTTTTTTTGGTCACCAACCAAAAATAACACTGACTATATATTCAAACATGGATTAAATAGTTATTGTCATATTAATATAGGATATACTAGTAGCACTTCCTTCTTAATAAACATTTTATACTCCTAACAATATAAAAGATGAGAACTATAAAGGCATCAGGTGAAAATAAAGCCTGACTTTGTCTAGTCAAAAAAGTTTCTTATCACAACTCAATAGCAAAACACCGAATAACCCAATTAAAAAATGGGCTAAGGACCTGAACAGACATTTCTTCAAAGAATATATATGAAAGGCCAACAGGTACATGAAAAGATACTCAACATCACAAGTCATTAGGGAAATATAAGTTAAAACCGCAATGAGGTGTCCCCTCACATTTGTTATGGCCCTGAGCAAAAGACAAGAGATAACAAATGCTGGCGTGCCTGTGGAGAAAAGGGAACTCTTGTGCACTGCTGGTGGGAATGTAAACTGGTTGAGCTCTTATGGAAAACAGTATGGATGAACCTCAAAAAGTAAAAATAGAACTACCATTTATGATCCAGCAATTCCACTTCTGGGAATATATCTAAAAGAAATGAAAACACTACCGCAAAAACATCTGCACCCCCTGTTAATATCAGCATTATTTACAATAGCCAAGACATGGAAACAAACTAAATGTCCATCAATATAGGAATAAAGAAAATGTGGTATGTATACATAATTGAATATTATTCAGCCTTAAAAAAGAAGGAAACCCTGCCATTTGCAACAACATAGATGGACACTGAGGGCATTATTGTAAGTGAAATAAGGCAAACAGAAAATGAGAAATATTGTACGATCTCACTTGTACATGGAATCTAAAACAAAGAAACAAACAAAACCAAAACCAAACCAAATAAAAAACAAGCTCATAGAAAAAGATTTTTGGTTACTAGGAGCAGGGGATGTCAGGAGGGAGAATTGGAGTAACGTAGTCAAAAGGTACAAACTTCTAGTTATATGACATATAAGTACTAGAGATGTAATGTACAATATGATGACTACAGCTAACACTACTGTGATACATAGGAAAGTTGTTGAGACCAAATCCTAAGAGTTCTCTCACTATGAAAATGTTTTCCTTCTTTCTTTTCTTTTTATTGTTATCTATATACGATGTATATTAGTAGAAACTATAATGGTAATCATTAATTTCACAATCTACGTAAATAAACTACCATGCTTTCTGTCTTTAAAAAAAAAAGATGCTTCACACATAAACCTTTCAACATCCCTGCCCCCCACAGAAGCCTCATTCTGTATTAAATTATTAATAGCAATAAATTTGTAAAAAAAAAATTAAAAATCCTTATCTTTTTTTTTTACAATTCAAACTACTACTATTTTTTAATGCCCTAACAGATTTTAAAACATTGAATTATATACATTTTTTTTTACTGAAATATAGTTGACATACAATACTGTATTGGTTTCAGGTGTACAACATAGTGAATTTGACAATTACATACATTACTAAAGGCTCACCATGATGTGGAGTTATCATTTGTCACCATACAAAGACATTACAATATTTTTTACTATACTCCTTATGCTGTACTTTCAATTCCATGACTAATTCATCTTATGATTGTAAGTTTCTACCTCTTTATCACCTTCAACTATTTCACTCATCCCTCAACCCTCTTCCACTATGAAGTATTTGTTTCTGAAAGAAGTGACATTACTGTCTTATGCCTATTTTAATTCCATTAAAAAATACACATACAGGTCGAACTTGCAAGATGGCAGCATGAGAGGTGAGATGGAGAGCTCCTATCAAAACCACAAATTGTACAAAAATATAGGTAATTAATACAACTAACCTTAAAATAGCAACAAGAAAGAAGGCTGAACTAGACTGCAAACACACCTCACGAACAGAGCAGACCTCACAAAACAGGGTGACATAGGAAAGCCTTAATCCTGTGGGACCCAAGCCCTTCCCCCACCCCAGCTCACCTGTGGTACGAAGCGAAACGGAGCGGGGGAAGGGGTGGAAGACTGGGACTGCTGGACACCTAGCCCTGGAGATCTGCTTTGTGAGCAGAATCCTATAGTGTGTGGTGCTCTGGATGTTGGGGAGCTCAGACAGGCGGAGTGCTTGAGAAATTGACATTCCGGACATTTGTGGAGGATCCACACCTGGCCGCTGTGTGTCAGAGGAAAGACAGGCAGTCTGAGAGGCTTCCTAGCAGCCACAGGACTGCTGAAGGGACAGGGTTTGCATGGAGCTTGCTGTGCGGGAGAAGCGAGAGCTGGACAAAGGTTGCCTGGGTGCACTCTGCCAAGCTGGTTGGGAACTCTGGGGAGCTTCAGGTGCTCCATCCCCCTGGCTGCCTACTCAGCTCCAAGGCTGCCCACTGTGACACACAGCTTGCCAAACCTTCCTACAGACCTGCAGGCACCTGCTCCCAAACCGGCAGTCACTGTGCAGGCATCAGGCCAGCCAGAGGGAGGCCCCGACTACAACAGCTAGAGACTCAAAGCACAGAGGTTTACACGTGTGTGCTTGGCCTACTGACTCTGACACTGGAGACAGGCACTGCAGACGGGAAGCAGGAAACATCTTTCCTCCCCCCGGGCACCAGCTCCGCTCCCCTATGACCACCAACCTTCCTCTAGGGGCTGAGCAGCTACAGAGACTGGAGTTTCAAGTGCATTAGTGGGCACCACACAGAAATATGAAATGAGAAAAGAACACGGTTCAGACCAAAATCTCACAAACCCCAAAAAGAGGGCCAAATGAAACCAAACTCACCAATCTTCCTGAGAGTTCAAAATAAAAATTATAAACATGCTTATGGAGGTACAAAAAATATTCAAGAACTCAGTAATGAATTTAAGTTGGAGATTCAATCATTAAGAAATTCCATATCTGAAACGCAACATACAATGGAGGGATTTAAAAGCAGATTAGATGTAGTAGAAGAGACAGTAAATGGAATAGAAATTAGAGAAGAGGAATACAAAGAAGCTAAGGCACTGAGAGAAAAAAGGATCTCTAAGAATGAAAGAATATTGAGAACTGTGTGACCAATCCAAACACAACAATATTTGCAATATAGGGGTACCAGAAGAAGAAGAGAGAGAAAAAGAGATAGAAAGTGTCAATGAAGAGGTAATTGCTGAAAACTTCCCCAATCTGGGTAAGGAGAGAAGTCTCTCAAACCATGGAGGTGCACAGATCTCCCAACACAAGGGACCCAAGGAAGACAACATTAAGATATATAATAATTAAAATGGCAAAGATCAAGGATAAAGACAGACTTTTAAAAGCAGCTAGAGAGAGAAAAAAGATCATATACAAAGGAAAACCCATCAGGCTATCATCAGACTTCTCAGCAGAAACCTTACAGGCCAGAAGGGAGTGGCATTATATATTTAATGCAATGAAACAGAAGGGCCTTGAACCAAGAATACTTTACCTGGTAAGGTTATCATGTAAATTTGACGGAGGTATTCCTAAGGCTAAAAAGATGTCACCCAAGGGAAAACAAAGAGTTCGGAATATGATTCATAACATACAAAGAATGGAGAAGGAAGAAAAAGGAAAAAAAAAAAAAAAAAAAGCACCTTTAGGTTGTGTTTGTAATAGTATATGAAGTTAAATTAGACTGTTAGATAATAAGGAAATTGCCTTTGAACCTTTGGTAACTATGAATCTAAAGCCTGCAATGGCAATAAGTACGTACCTATCGATAATCACCCTAAATGTAAATGGTCTGAATGCACCAATCAAAACACATAGAGTTACTGAATGAATAAAAAAACAAGACCCATCTATATGCTGCCTACAAGAGACTCACTTCAACCCAAAGATATACACAGATGGAAAGTGAAGGATGGAAAAATATATTTCATGCAACTAATAGTGAGAAAAAAGCAGGAGTTGCAGTACTTGTATCAGACAAAATAGACTTCAAAACAAAGAAAGTAACAAGAGACAAAGAAGGACATTACATAATGATAAAAGGCTCAGTCCAACAAGAGGATATAACTACTATAAATATCTATGTACCCAACACAGGATCACCTACATATGTGAAACAAATACTAGCAGAATTAAAGGGGGAAATAGAATGCAATGCATTCATTTTAGGAGACTTCAACACACCACTCACTCCAAAGGACAGATAAACCAGACAGAAAAATAAGTAAAGAGACAGAGGCACTGAATAACATATTAGAACAGATGGACCTAACGGATATCTACAGAACACTCCATCCAAAAGCAACAGGATACACATTCTTCTCAAGTGGACATGGAACATTCTCAAGAATTGATCATATATTAGGCCATAAAAAGAACCTCAGTAAATTCAGAAAGATTGAAATTGTACCAACCAGCTTCTCAGATCACAAAGGTATGAAACTAGAAATAAATTACACAAAGAATGTGAAAAAGCCCACAAACACATGGAGGCTTAATAATGTGCTCCTAAATAATCAGTGGATCAATGCCCAAATAAAAACAGAGATCAAGCAATATATGGAGACAAATGACAACAATAATTCAACACCACAAAATCTGTGGGATGCAGCAAAGGTTGTGCTAAGAGGGAAATATACTGCAATACAGGCCTACCTCAGGAAAGAAGAACAATCCCAAATGAACAATCTAAACTCACAATTAATGAAACTAGAAAAGGAAGAACAAATTAGGCCTAAAGTCAGTAGAAGTAGGGACATAATAAAGATTAAAGCAGAAATAAATAAAATAGAGAAGAATAAAACAATAGAAAGAATCAATGAAAGCAGGAGCTAGTTCTTTGAGAAAATAAACAAAATAGATAACCCCCCAGCTGGACTTAATCAAGAAAAAAAGAAAGTCTACATACATAAACAGAATCAGAAATGAGAAAGAAAAAATCACTATGGACACCACAGAAATACAAAGAATTATGAGAGAATACTATGAAAAATTATATAGTAACAAACTAGATAACCTAGAAGAAATGGACAACTTTCTAGAAAAATACAACCTTCCAAGGCTTACCCAGGAAGAAATAAGAAAACCTGAATAGACCAATTACCAGCAAAAAAATTGAATTGGTAATCCAAAAACTAAGAACAAAACACCCACACCAGATGGTTTCACTGCTGAATTTTATCAAACATTTAGTGAAGACCTAATACCCATTCTCTTTAAAGTTTTCCAAAAAGTAGAAGAGGAGGGAATACTCCCAAACTAATTTTATGAGGCCAACATCACTCTAATACAAAAACCAGGCAAACACACCCCAAAAAAGGAAATTACATACCAATATCCCTGATGAACATAGATGCAAAAATACTCAACAAAATATTAGCAAACCAATTTCAAAAATACATCAAAAAGATCATCCATCATGATCAAGTGGGATTCATCCCAGGGATGCAAGGATGGTACAACATTTGAAAATTCATCAACATCATCCACTACATCTCAGCAAAAAGGACAAAAACCACATGATCATTTCCACAGATGCTTAAAAAGTATTTGACAAAATTCAACATTCATTCATGATAAAAACTCTCAACAAAATGGGTATAGAGGGCAAATGCCTCAACATAATAAAAGGCGATATATGACAAACCCCCAGCCAACATTATACTTAACAGCGAGAAGCTGAAAGCTTTTCCTTTAGGATCAGGAACAAGACAAGGATTCCCACTCTCCACACTTTTATTCAACATAGTTCTGGCATCCCTAGCCACGGCAATCAGACATCACAAAGAAATAAGAGGCATCCACACTGGCAAGGAAGAATTCAAACTGTCCCTGTTTGCAGATGACATGATATTGTACATAAAAATCCCTAAAGAATCCACTTCAAAACTACTAGATCAAATATCTGAATTCAGTAAAGTTGTGGGATACAAAATTAATACACAGAAATCTGTTGCATTCCAATACACTAACGATGAAGTAGCAGCAAGAGAAATCAGGAACACAATTCCATTCACAATCACATCTAAACGAATAAAATACCTAGGAATAAATCTAACCAAGGAAGTGAAAGACCTATACCCTGAAAACTACAAGACACTCTTAAGAGAAATTAAAGAGGACACTAATAAATGGAAATTCATCCCATACTCTTGGCTAGGAAGAATTAATACTGTCAAAATGGCCATCCTGCCTAAAGCAATCTACAGATTCAATGCAATCCCTATCAAAATACCTACAGCATTCTTCAATGAACTAGAGCAAATAGTTCTAGGATTCATATGGAACCAAAAAAGACCCCGAAGAGCCAAAGCAACCCAGAGAAGGAAGAATAAGGCAGGAGGAATTACGCTCCCTGACTTCAAGCTCTACTACAAAGCCACAGTAATCAAGACAATTTGGTACCAGTACAAGAACAGACCCATAGGCCAGTGGAACAGAATAGAAAGCCCAGATATAAACCCAAGCATTATGATCAGTTAATATATGATAAAGGAGCCATGGATATACAATGGGGAAATGACAGCCTCTTCAACAGCTGATGTTGGCAAAACTGGACAGCTACACGTAAGAGAATGAAACTGAATTACTGTCTAACCCCATACACAAAAGTAAACTCAAAATGGATCAAAGACCTGAATGTACATCATGAAACTATAAAACTCTTAGAAAAAAACATAGGCAAAAATCTATTGGACATACACATGAGCTACTTCTTCATGAACGTATCTCCTCGGGCAAGGGAAACAAAAGCAAAAATGAACAAATGGGACTATATCAAACTAAAAAGCTTCTGTACAGCAAGGGATACCATCAGTACAACAAAAAGATATCCTACAGTATGGGAGAATATATTCATAAATGACATATCCGATAAGGGGTCTACATCCAAATTATATAAAGAACTCACGCACCTTAACAAACAAAAAGCAAATAAGCCAATTAAAAAAATGGGCAGAGGAGCTAAACACTTCTCCAAAGAAGAAATTCAGATGGCCAATAGGCACATGAAAAGATGCTCCACATCACTAGTCATCAGAAAAATGCAAATTAAAACCACAATGAGATATCACCTCACACCAGTTAGGATGGCTAACATCCAAGAGACAAACAACAACAAATGTTGGCGAGGATGTGGAGAAAGGGGAACCCTCCTACACTGCTGGTGGGAATGTAAATTAGTACAACCATTGTGGAAAGCAGTATGGAGGTTCCTCAAAAAACTCAAAATAGAAATACCATTTGACCCAGGAATTTATTCCTAGGAATTTACCCTAAGAATGTAGCAGCCCAGTTTGAAAAAGATATATGCACCCCTATGTTTACCACAGCACTATTTACAATAGCCAAGAAATGGAAGCAACCTAAGTGTCCATCAGTAGATGAATGGATAAAGAAGATGTGGTACATATACACAATGGAATATTATTCAGCCATAAGAAAAAAACAAATCCTTCCATTTGTAACAACATGGATGGAGCTAGAGGGTATTATTCTCAGTGAAATAAGCCAGGTGGAGAAAGACAAGTACTAAGTGATTTCCATCATCTGTTGAGTAGAAGAACAAAGAATAAAGTGAAGCAACAAAACAGCAGCAGACTCACAGAACCCAAGAATGGACTAACAGTTACCAAAGGGAAAGGGACTGGGGAAGAGGGGTGGGAAGGGAGGGATAAGGGGGAAGAAAGGGCTATTACAATTAGCACACACAATGTAGCGGGTGTGGGGGTGGGGTGGGGGATACGGGGAAGGCAGTATAACACAGAGAAGACAAGTAGTAATTGTATAACATCCTTCTACACTGATGGACAGTGACTTGTGGGGAGCCGTGTTTGGTTACTGCTTGACATAAGTGAAGCCATGTTGTGAACTTCCTCCATATTGTAGAGATAACTTGTTTATCCTGCAACTTTTGTCCTTGTTCAAGTTGTTTTGAGACATGAATGTCTGGGAACAGAATAACCGTTCCTTGGTTCTGGGAACAGGGAACTTGATTAAGAAAACAACTCTCTGTATAAGGTAGTGTCTTTGTTGTAATGCCAATATACTTTGGATAGTGTCATAACAAGATTGCATATATACCAAAGAGAAATAAAGCATTTTCGCTTTCTGCACCGACAGACTGCCCTCCTGTGATCTTTGTATATACAAACCCTCACCCCCCCATTCAGGTATTGTTTGACTCCTGCCGGCAGGCTCCGGCAGAAAGTGGCGCCTGAACAGGGACCTGAATACGGGGGATAACGGTGACGGGCCACTGCAAGAAAAGGACGTGTCCGCTTAGAGGTCAAAGCGAGCTGGGGGTGGAGCAGTGAAGCACAGGATCGGTAAGAAGAGCATCAGACACAGTGAGTGCTCATGGGGAATGGAAGTAGCAGGATGCTCTTTGTAAATATGCTTAAGAATATGCTTCGGGCCCGTGCAGCAAAAGCAGGTCAGCATCAACTTACTCAGTTTTTAGAATTTGTAGGAAAAGTATGTCCTTGGTTCCCTGAAGAAGAAACTTAATTGGCAGATAGGGAGAAGTTTGCTTTTACTGTACCCTCCTTTAATTTTCAAACTCCTTCAGAGAGATAGCAATAGAAAGTACTTCCTCAAGGAATGTTAAACAGCCCTATAATTTGTCAAAATTATGTGCACAAGGCTCTCTTATCCCCCCCCTGCGTGAGCCAGGAGCTGTCTCTCCTCTCACTGTATTTCTAAATAAAAGCCTCCCCATAGCTCTCCTACCTTGAGTGTTTGTTAAGTTCATTCTTCAGCTCTGCAAACAAGAACCCCAGCATCATTTTTGGGAGCTCATCTGAGATAACCTCAGAGGTGAGTTATGGGCATCCAAGCCTGCCTTTTCTTTCACTGTCCTTATAGAAGGGAGCCGTCTATGGCACACAACATTGGGCGCTCGTCAGCCATTTAAATGGGACTCGCCTGGCTGCCAATCTCAAAGTCTCGAGTGACAGGTTCCCCTGCATCTCCCTCAGGGGATTCCCCCATCTCCCTTGGGAGCCGGGAAAGTCACCTGAGTGGAAGCAAGGATTCCCTTTCAGAGGCATCTCTTTGGATGCGAGGGACTGAGGAAAGCCGTGGGCAACTGCGAGGGTCTAGGCTGAGGCTACACTTCGGTGGCTTCTTAAAGGCCCATGTGTCTGGAATCAGACCCTGACAGCCCGACTGGGTATCCATGACGAGTGACTCTCTTTCTGTCTCTCTGACTTCCAGCCTGCTTTTTCAGGCTGCCCTGGCCTCTGAGTGAGGTAAGGGGCGTTCCTAACTTTCTTCTAACTTCATCAGTTTCACGGAACCTGATGCCCACCACTGCAAGGTAAGAAATTGCTTATTCCTGGCTAAATGCTGTACTCTTTATCTCATAAAAGGTGTCTGAACACTTGTTAGCCACTTAAAAGACGATTAGCGTCAGCTACCAGTTTTAAATCTCTGATTAGAAAGGCTTGGCTCCTGAAAGAAGTATGCAATATAATGTTATGCAGCTAAATATATTTTGCCTCAAGGAAAGAAAATAGTCAAAAATCCTGTGAACTACTACAATATGGAGGAAGTTCACAACATGGCTTCACTTATGTCAAGCAGTAACCAAACACGGCTCCCCACAGTGACTGCAGTGGGGTATGTGGTGGGAACTTGATAATAGGGGGAGTCTAGTAACCATAATGTTGCTTATGTAACTGTATATTAATAATAGCAAAAAAAAATACATATACATATGTCCTATCTTAATACATTTCATCCAGACTTAAGTTTACACATAAAACTAAGAAAACTAAATTTATTAAATACATCATCTGAAGAGAAGAACTGATCGATGATCTCATAAGCCAATTTGTAGATGTCTTCATTTTCATGATTTTGAAGTTGTTCGATTTTCTCCAGTCCTGCAAGAAATTTTGTGAAGTGAAATCATGGTAATATTTAAAAAGTAGTGACAAAGAAGTTACAATAATCTAGTTTTTGGATTGCAAATCTGTAATTTTGAGGAATCTATTTTAAAGGTGAATCTTAAAAATAAAAAGGTTTTATGCACTAATATGTATTTATCTTAAAAAATGAACAACCAGAGTGTTTAGATGCTTATAAATGTTTAAGTTAAGCAATGGGGCATCCACCTAGTCAGCAGAATAGTATATAACTAATGTTTATAGAAAGTATTAATTTATAAAATTGCATCTGTTAAAATTTAAAGGCAGATTCTAGTATCTAGCATCTGTCCTCTTTCCACAAAAGCGTCATTCTGTATTAAACTATTAAGTTTAATTAAGTAAGTATGTACTAAAAAAATTTAATATACTGGTGATTTACAAATACAAATGTTTGATCTGTTAAGGATATGGAACTTAAATATCACTGTTATATGAATAAATGTGAAAATCTGTAAATATGAATGTTAAGAATGTTAAGATCTGTTAAGTATAATAGAAAATGACCAAAATCAACCACAGTATTTCAGGGAACAAAGGAATTTTCCCTGTAAACATTCATTAGAGTTTATTAAATCACAGGCAGAAACACTAACAAATATATTAAAAACCTTAACTTGAAAAATAAATAAAAATGAAAACCTTAACTTGATATGCAAATGAAATCTTGCTTTGCTTTGTAAGAGTAATAATTAATTTTAAAGCCTCTGAAATAAATTGTCCTTTTAAGAGTGCTCTTCCTCTATTCTTTAAATAGAAGTTGGGCTCACTTCTCTCTCTATACTCCTTATGGGTTCTTCCCTTAAAAAATCAAGCTACTAATACAGAGTGAGGACTTGCAATCTACAACTTTCTTTTCTGAGCTTCAGATGTATAAAATTTAAAGGTCTGTGTGATAATTGCACTAGGATATTTCACAGGTACCTAAAACCTCAAAATGCCAAAACACAATCTGTTATTTGACTTTCCTCATTTAAACTGTTCATTCTACTGTATCCTTACTTGGTGATAATCAACAGCAGCCTGAAATTGAGAAAAAGCTTTTCCCTCAATACTCTACAATCAAATCTCAAAAACTTCAGTCTATCCATTTCTTGAATCTTGTCATCTCCCCTTTGTCTCCTACGATCACTGTATTCGTTGGTTGTGGCCCAACCACTATGTACTTTCCTTACTGGTTTCCTGCCTTCCTTCTTCACCATGCTCCATCTAAACACATCAATACCCTACATAAATTCTTCCAATAGCTTGCCATACTCTATGGAATCCACTGGGAGCTTGTAAGGTACAGATCCTGGGCCTCACCTCAACTGAGGTAGGCAATGCTTAAGATCTATATTTTAATTTTTAATATACACATATTTTTAATAGTGAAAATGTTTACATGGGAAAAAAAGTAGTAAGTTTAACTGTGCTTGTTTTTAATTTTTCTGTACTCACTTCCAATTAGTTTCCTAACACTATTCCCATCTCCTGTTCCGAATCTGATAGTTATGGATTTTTTTGTTATTCTATTTGTCACTTTAGTAATTTAAAAAATACTTATTTCCTATTAAATACATTTTCAAAGCCTCTGAGCTCCTCCAATAAGTTGAAGATACAATTCTCCTATTCTCACAGTTACTTCTCCTTTCATTTACCGCTAAACTTTTGTCAGAAATACCTTTACTTTTATGCTCATCCAGGTTGATTAACATTTATATTTTGTTCCACAGCCCTAGCTGACGCTTCCACATTCTGTCTACATGCTAATCCTAAGAGTTGAAAGCTAAGGCATGTTTTTTACAGATTTGGAATCACTGCCCTATAGAATAAAGTATCTGTTGTGCTACAAAGTTTGTAAGACTGTAGAGGCCTTGTTACTGGCTATGCCGACCTCACCTTTTGACAGTTTCTACCCCATATTTTGTGATTCAGCAACACTGAACTACTTATAATTTGCTGAATACTATTTCTCACCTCAGACTTTGCTCATGGTGTTATCTCTGCCTGGAACACCTTTCATCCCTTTTTACTTTATTAATCCTTATTCATCTCTCAAAATCCAGCTCAGGTGTCACTTCCTGCTTCTTCCAGGATGGATTAGGTAATCCATTTTGTTGTACATTTCTATTAGGGTAATTAGCACATTAAATTAGTTCATATTTATCTTCATGACTAGACTACATCCCTGAGGGCAAGGACTGTATCTTATTTAGGACTATCTTCCCAGTACCTTAGCACGTCTGTTCAATACGTGGCAGCATTTCAGTTACCTAAGTATAAAGCTGAGCAGGACTGTACATACAGAATATAGTATTTACTTTAGTCTTTTACTCGATTAAGACAGAAAAATACAGAAGTGCTATATTAGTCAGAAAATTAAAGTTACAAAGAGAATATTAAAATGTAGAAAATAGCTTACAGTAAACTTACCACCACTTTCTTCTATAAGATTGGCTATGGTTTCTGCCTCATCTTCAGCCATTTTTAATATATTACTTAGGCCATCGAGTACTACCTGAACAACTTGTGCATCTTTTACAGTTAGCAAGTTGCAAAAAGGTGGAATAACATTTTGCTGGATTAGGTAGGCCACCTGAAGAATAAAAACACCATGATATAATAAACATAAATGAACTTTGAATGCCATATTTTCTCACTGGATTAATTCTGACTTTACATTTCTGGGTATGGAAACATGACCTCATATCTCACATGTTAATAAGCAGGCTACATTAATCTCATTTTCTTTTTCATGTAGTAAGTTTTTCTTGCACTTATGAAAAAAAAGTGAAAATGAAGGAGTCAATTAGCTTTATATGAAATATTTCTTTGTCATAAGGAATACTTCCTTCAAAGATCGTTTCCCCTTTAAGATTAGGAAGTTAGGAAATTAATTTGGAGGCTGGATGATATTTTTTAAAAAGTACAATTATTCAATGTGAGAGAATGCACTGTCTCTTTGCTCTAACATTTTGCATTCTCATTTACCTACCACCTTCAATTTGCTTTTCTATTGGTTCCACAGTATTTTCATATTTTTCTCTCGTTTTGGTATTTTGTTACATTGTTACTTCCATATATTATATTTATATTGTGCTTTGTACTCATATTTAAGTGGATTCATTGCTCACCATCAGTCTATATAGCACATTTGTGACAATTATCAGTTTATTGTTTATCAGCTCCAAATTCACGCTTTCTATCTATCTATAAAACACATCTGGGACATTTAAAACTACACTTAAAACTCATTTTCTTTGGCCAGTTGGCACAATGTTAAGCTTTGTCACCTGCACAACTATGAGTGAGCATCTCTTTAAATTTTATGACCTAGGCATTATGTACTCCTCACCCTAATTTCCAGTCCCAGCCTTTTTACTGGGTCTAGTTTATTGTTTGGCTTGGTGCTGGTCAATTTTTATTGTTGCTTTTCTTTCTTTTTATTGTAGTCGTTCATTTGCTAGGAGAATCTGTGAGGGAGTTTCATTCTGCTCTATTAACCTAAAGGTCCTGTTTTTTATTAATACTGTTAGAAAACAAAAAAACAACCCTGACTATTAAGTGCTTTGAACTTATTACCACGGATTAAAAAATTATTGTAGGCCAAGAAATTGGAAAGAGAACACTTCTTATTTATGAAATATAACTAAAGGAAGGTGACACTTTCATATAAAAAAAGGTCACAGAATAGAATGTGTTATCTTGCTATTATTTTAAATATGCCTAATTCTCTGTATTGTTGTTTTACCATTTTTGAGAAGAGCTGTACTTACTTGATCTTTCCTTCCACTAATTGTTAAGTTACTTATAGCCCAAGCAGCTTCTTTCTGAGTGCCAAAATCCCCCTGTAAAAGCAAAAGCAAAGGATATAAATTTTAATATAGGGTAATTTAGAAAAAGTGTTTTTTGAAATGGTTTTTCATCTGGTTATTTCCCCAGGTTTTCTTCTAGCCTTTCTATATGCATAAACTTTTACTTATTAAAATAGCGTTTGAATCCAATTTACTCTAAAACAAACGGAAACTCCTTTTTGCAAACTCCCCTTGCAAAAAACTGACTTGATGCTACAGTTTAGTAATATCAGATTAAACATATTCACTTTAATCAAAGAAATGTCAAGTTAAAAATAATCTTCTTAAACATACAGCAAAGTCCTAAAAATGATAATGTCCACCAGTGGGATTATGATAAAGACACAGGAACCAGTACACCCTGAAGAGACAGTTAATTCCAGGTCTGGGTCAGAAAATACATGAGATAAATCTGGGAATCATGTTATATCCCTAAAGGTAGGAAGTGCTAAAAAAGCAACTGCAGTGTAAAAAAGACACAGGCACCAAATTTAAGAGATTCCCATTGGTCAGGGACAACTTGAGTGTCAGAAAGAATAACTACAATGGAATAAAATTTACAGCATATATATATAAAGATCCACAATTTCTTAACGACACTAAAAACTCCACCCTATTCTCCTTTTCAGGTTGTTAGGGAACTACATAATTCTAAAAACTGAGTAATAATGAAGAAGAATCAAGCATTTACCTTGCCTTTCTATATGAAATATATTTCAGAGTAAACCAACAGCTGATAAGGAAAGCTCTTTAACTGAAGAATTATAGCTAATTAAGAATGAAAAGAAGTCACTATTTTACAGTTCCTAGTAAAATAAGGGATCCAGGTAATGAGCATCAATGACTGCCTAAAAATCATTAGGTAAAAACTGATGACTAACTTTACAAAAATCAGCTGGAGTAGGCTGTGAACACCTGAGCTCACTCATCAATCTTATTGCCACTAGATATAGGATAAGCAGTATGTCGCCTGAGGTGAATCTCTAGGAAGTAGAGTACTGCGTTAAGTATTATTGCCTAAAAAACTGAATCCAATGTATCAGGGATAGGAAATAAGCCTCTACTACCAGTTTGTAGGAAACAACAGATTTAAAGAAGATAGAGATACCTTCTTTTTAACTACAGATCAGTGTTCAGAAAAAAACCCTCATGCTGTGATTGTGATATTTTAAAATGTCTCTTGCCCAAACATTAATGTAAACATGAGAGATGGTACAGCATATGGTTAGACAGCACACTTGACTTGCTCTTTTATCTTGGGCAATTTATTTGTCTATACAATAATTTCTTCATCGGTCAAATGGGGATAATCTTTAACCTCACAGAGTTACAGTATTAAATGAGGTAATTTATGTAAGCATTTATGATCTGTAGTTAATTGTATGAATTAAAAAAAATCCCAGGATAATAATAGTAATTTTTGGTCAAAGAATGATACAGAAGTCCAGGAGTTTCTAAAAAGAAATGTCTATTGTATATAAAAACTACTTTATGTATTTTAGATATGTTTCTTTTCAGATATATGATTTATAAATATTCTCTTCCATTCTGTGGGTTTCACAAGTTTTAATATTAATACATTATAATATAATATTCATGCCACTGTATACATTCTTTTTAAATAAACAGAGGTATATATTCACATTTTGTTAAATTTAAATCCCTTTCCTCTTACACACAAGATGATTTTCTTACCTTATCCAAAAGGTGTATTATCATTGGTACAAGATTGGCATCAATTACTGCCTGAACCTGTTGCTGATTTCCTGCGGTGATATTAGAGAGGAACCACACTGCTTCCTGTAGAACAAGATCCCTTCAATATTTTTCAATAAAAAATAAAATACGCATCTGAACTAAGAAAAAAAACACTCACTACAATGTCCAAATGATTTTGCTACGGAATGAGTTCCATTATAAAAATTTTAGGAAGCTCAACATCTCTTTCCCCTTTCTATATATATATTTTTGGGCAAATTGAGAATGGCCCTAATCCAAGTCATAACAAACTAAAGCCTTCTAAAGAATTCTTGAAAGCAATGTTGCCAAACACAAAGACTCAAAAATAGATTCACTAAACAAATGCCAAGGAATGGATGAGCTTTAATACAAATACAAATTCTAAAACTATTCTAAATGAGATGCAACATCTCTCTCACATAACGTGCTTCATTCTTTATTCTATTCTGACCAAGAGTCCTAGTCTAAATAGATAAATATTAATTACCCATGATAATGGAGACATGAAAAATGGAACAGTGGGTAGTTTTAGTAGACTTATTTGTAACCATCGTTCACTGCACCATTTCTCTGAAGAGCTCAAGCAGAACCCTATGTTTTACTGTCTACTTAATTGCTCTACTGGTCGGTCTACTTAATGATCTTTCTACTTGCTACCCTTTACACCATAATGGTGCTACTTTTGTCATGGTGGTGGCAGTCCAAAGTGTTTTACAAGTTTCATAGATAATAAATGTATAATAAAAGCACGAAGTTAGCATGAAACAGGAAAAAATATCTACCTAACATCCTATGTAGGATATTACTATAATTTACCTTAAATAAATTTATTAAGTTATCTATTTACTAAAGGAAATATTTTATTAAAAAAAAAACTCACAAATTTTACTCCGAAAACGATTATTACCTAGTGTGCAATAGGCTCTTTTGGATCAGATCACAGGAACATGTTTAATGAACCTGTTAGAGATTTTAGGGTGCTAGGCTACTCAGGTGAGCCGTTCTTGGGTTATAATCATTGGCAACGTTGTAATCAACAACCCATGTATTTCTACAACAGCCTCAGATGCACTCCAGTATCAGCATCACCAGTCAGTGACCCCTTTCCATAGCCTCCATGAGCATACACACACACACACACACACACACACACACACACTCTTTGTTAAGTTTCTATGAATTATTAAACTTACTTAACCTACATATTAAAATTCTCCAATCATACAACATTCAACACCCAATTATCTCTATTTCATCATTTCCAAGAGGGCCAAATTCACACAGTTTACAATTGGTTTTATATATGGAAAATCATATACTAATCCATGTCATAAAAAGTGAGATGTTTTATCTTTTCTTGATGTCATATGAGTTACTAGTAATCAATATTATGGACACTTCTGAGTCCCTGGTTTTACAAATGAAAGCTGCTGCTACTTTATATGCTATTTTTAAGCAGTATTTTAAAATACTTACTTTATTAATTTTCTCTTTGGGGTGTGTCAGAAGTGCTGGGAAGTGGGAAAGAGCATCACAGTTCAAAACTACCTGTGTTTGCTCATCAGTTCCAGTAACAATGTTGCCCACAGCTCGAAGTGCAGCAGTCTGAAACAAAAAGATTTAACGAGATGTTGTTCTGTGTAAAATATTGGTATTACCACAAAGATATGTCAGGCAGGTTACTGATGGTTTGTTCAAGTCAACCTACCCTTTTTGGGCAAGTTGTGTCAGACACTGATTTAGGAACAGAGGAGTGAACAGAACAGACACAAATCCCAGCTCTTTCTACATTATTGTAGAAGACAGTCAATAAACAAATACATAAGAAGGATTTTATGTAGTATTTAGGACCATATAGAAAATAAGAGAGTACTTTAGATTTTTGATTCAACGTTTCAATGGATTAAAAACAGTGCCTTTCTGAAAAGCTGGAATCTGTTTAACATATGAGATTTAACTATCATGTGAATCTGAATTATCAATTATTTTCTATAGTTGTATGAGGTCATTTTCTGTAAGCTGAATTTCTTCCTTTTCTGGCTAATTTTTCCTCTACAAGACTAATGAATCTGTTTTTTTATCCATTATAATTTTTTAATTTTGATATCATTAATGTACAATTACATGAGCAACATTATGGTTACTAGACTCCTCCTATTATCAAGTCTCCACCACATACCCCATTACAGTCATGGTCCATCAGCGTAGTGAGATGCTATAGAATCACTACTTGTCTTCTCTGAGTTGTACAGCCCTCCCCGTGCCCCCTCAACATTACATCTGCTAATCATAATGCCCCTTTTTCCCCTTATCCCTCCCTTCCCACCCATCCTCCCCAGTCCCTTTCCCTTTGGTAACTGTTAGTCCGTTCTTGAGTTTTGTGAGTCTGCTGCTGTTTTGTTCCTTCAGTTTTTTCTTTGTTCTTATGCTCCACATATGAGTGAAATAATTTGATACTTGTCTTTCTCCACCTGGCTTATTTCATTGAGCATAATACCCTCTAGCTCCAACCATGTTGTTGCCAATGGTAGGATTTCTTTCTTATGGCTGAATAATACACATATTGTGTATATGTACCACCTCTTCTTTATCCATTCATCCACTGATGGACACTTACGTTGCTTCCATATCTGGGCTATTGTACATAGTGCTGCGATAAACACAGGGGTGCATATGTCTTTTTGAAACTGGGCTCCTACATTCTTAGGGTAAATTCCTAGGAGTGGAATTCCTGGGTCAAATGGTATTTCTATTTTGAGTTTTTTGAGGAACCTCCATACTGTGTTCCACAATGGTTGAACTAATTTACATTCCCACCAGCAGTGTAGGAGGGTTCTCCTTTCTCCACATCCTCGCCAACATTTGTTGTTTGTCTTTTGGATATTGGCTATCCTAACTGGTGTGAGGTGATGATCTCATTGTGGTTTTAATTTGCATTTCTCTAATGATTAGTGATGTGGAGCATCTTTTCATGTGCCTGTTGGCCAAATGAGTTTCTTCTTTGGAGAAGTGTCTGTTCAGGTCCTCTGCCCATTTTTTAACTGGCTTATTTGCTTTTTGTTTGTTGAGGTGGGTGAGCTCTTTATGTAATTTGGATGTCAACCCCTTATCGGATATGTCATTTATGAATATATTCTCCCATACTGTAGGATGTCTTTTTGTTCTACTGATGGTATCCTTTGCTGTTCAGAAATTTTTAGTTTGATATAGTCCCACTTATTCATTTTTTGCTTTGTTTTTTTTAATTGAGATATAATTCATGAAGCATAAAATTCACCCTTTCAAAATGTACATTTCAGTGGTTCTTGTATATTCAAAGTTGCATATCCATAACCAGTAACTCTAAAGCATCTCAAAACCCCAAAACAGAGTATCTGTACCCATTAACAATCACTCTTATTGCTCTTACCCCCAAGTCCTGGGGTTAACTTGGAAAATGGGCCTGTTTCTATGAATTTGCCTATTTCAGAATTTCATATAACTGGTATCAAATAGTAGGTGGCCTTACTGTCTGGCTTCTTTCACTTAGTGCTTTCAAGGTCCATCCATGTTGTGAAGTATGCACATATATTTCAGTATTTGTATCAGTACTTTATTCCGCTTCGTTGTCAAATAACATTCCACTGTATGTATATACCACATTTCATTTAACTAATCATTAGTTCATGGGCATTTGGATTGCTTCTACTTTTTGACTATTTTAGATAATAATGCCACAAACATTTGTATACATATTTTTGTGTGAACATGTGTTTTCAGTTCTCTTGGGTGTATACCTGGGGCTAGAACTGCTGGGTCATAGGATGACTCTATGTCTAACTTTCTGAGGTACTATCAAACTGTATTCCAAAGAAGCTGTAACATTTTACATGCAGTATATGAGGATTACACTTTCTCTAAATTCTTGCCAACGTTAATGTCTTTTTGATTACAGTCAACCTGAGGGGTATGAAGTGGTATTTCACTGTGGCTTTGATGTGCATTTCCTTCATAACTAGCAATATTAACCATTTTCTCATGTGCTTACTGAGCTACTTGTATGTGTTCTTTGGAGAACTGTATTTGAATCTTTTGCCCATTTTTAAATTGGGTTATAAAAGTTCTTTATGTATTTTGGATCTCAGTCCCTTTTCAGATATGTGATTTACAAATACGCTCTTCCATTCTGTGGGTTGTCTTTTCACTTTCTTGATGGTAACCTTGGAAGTACAAGTTTTTACTTTTGGTGGAGTCCAATTTATCTTTTTCCCTTGGTTCTTGTGCTTGTCATGTCTTATCTTAGAAAAATTAATGCCTACTCCAAGGTCATGAAGATTTCTGCTTGTTTTCTTCTAACAGATTTGTAACTTTGGCTTTTACATTCAGATGTTTGATCTACTTTGAGTTAACTCTTATTTATGGTGTGAAGTAGGGGAACAGTTTCATGTGGATACCCCAGTAGTCTCAGCACCATTTGTTGAAAAGACTGTTTTTTGTTCACTGAATTTTCTTGGCACCCTTGTTGAAAATCAGTTGATCATAATTAATGGGTTTATTTCTGGACTCTTGATTCTATTTCATTCATCTATATGGCCATCCTTATGCCAGTAACACAAAAGACTTGTTTATTTGGTTACTCTTAGCTTTTTGGTAAGTTTTGAAAGTGAGAAGCCTCCCAAGTTTGTTCTTTTTCAAGATTGTTTTGGTTATTTATGGACCTCTTGTATTTTCATATGGGTTTTAAGATTAGCCTATTAGTTTCTGCAAAAAAGGCACATAGGATTTTAAAAGAAATTGCACTTAATCTCTACATAAATTTGGGGATGACTACCATCCTAAGTCTTCTAATCCACAAACATGGATATATTTCATTTATTTAGGTCTTCTTTAATTTTTTTCAATAATGTTTTGTAGTGACCCAGCTTCTTTAACAAATAAAAGGGGAAAGAAAAAAAAAGTTGTAGAGTAACAGAAACATGAAGACAAAGCTACCAAATGTCGTGACCTCATTTTAATATTGATTTGGTTGGTCAAACTGAAAAAAATATGATGCAATCAGTAAAATTTGGATATTGACTGTATTAATGTTACAATTAAACATGATCTAATGGTATTGTGGTTATGTTAAAAAATAGTTTTACTTTTAAAGACACACAAGCTGAATGAATTTACATGGTATCTGGGATTTGTGCCAAAATAATTTGGTGGGGGGAGGGAAATAGGGTTATAGAAGAAACCACATGGAGGTTCACTATGTCAGTCTATTTTCCTAAATTATGGCATGAAAGTTGAAGTAGTTTTAAAAAACCTCTACTAGTTATCAAGTAGAGTACAGAGAATCAACTTTCCTTGAAAGCTGATTAAAGAAAAATTCCAAGCCATATTTTCTCAATGAAGTCCAGTATTAAAACTGAAGATGCATTCTGAAAAAACAAAAATAAAAAAACAAACCAAATACCTATACAAAGACCTAAGTACCACACTTCATGCAAACTTAATGATAAATATCTAGTAAGAATATCTGAAAAAAGCCACAAATGCCCTAAGCAACAAACTATTCTATTCATCAATTCTTTCTGAATTTAGCTAAGTGTTCTTTCTTTAAAGTGCTTTAAATTTTAAGGTAATGGGTCTCCACTCTGACTTCACATGAATATCACCTGAAGAGTTTTTTTTTAAAGCCTAGGTTTTAGAAAATATCCCAAATTACTGATTGAGAAGATCTCCAAAGTTTGAGAAGGGAAATAAAAAAGTTTTTTTCCCCTTTAAGCTTCCTAGTTGATTTTAACGTTCAGCTAGGGTTGAGAAATAGTGAATTTCATTAATGGTTCTCCTCATGCTGTAACTGTACTTTATAGACTTTAAGTCATTATAAAGTGAAAGAATACTATTTACCTCAGAAGGGTAAGGAGAGCTTGCTGTATCTACCTTTACCACTGTAGTTTGACAGTTACAGCTTAAAATAGTTGTATGAACTTGTCCTTTCTAGATGCAGGCTCTCTGATATAAATATTACATGGAAGGATTTAAAAATAATAAAAGAATAAAAATTACAGAAAAATATTTTAGATAGCTGAAAGGAAGCTAGGAAACCCCTAAGCAGCATATTTTAATAAGGGCAGTACAGTGCCTTTATTTCAGTACAATACAGTGCCAGTGGAATAAGCATTAACTAATAAACTTGCCAGGTGCAGTGAAGGAGAGTAAAAAAGGATGGCTGTGGGGATGAAAAGAGTAGGAAGAAAAAAGATTATGAAGAGTAAGAAATTTTACTGATAAAGAAGTTTCAATACTTATTTCAGATTCTACCCAAGTTGCTATATGAATTGCTCTGGTCTACTTTAGAAATCAGTGACTTACAAAGGAGCAGATCTGGGATTTTTGTGGGAAGTAAGAAAGGGGGGTTGTTCTGGTTGAGCTGTAGTAATCTTCCTTCATTTTCTCCACGTTTATAATGGGGATATAAATAACACTTCTCATCAAAGATATGATGTTGGTAGGCTAAAAATATAATTTGAACTACTGAAATTGCCCATTTTTGAACACAATGGGTAGGGAAAATGGAAATCCAGTCAGGATTCTCACCTGATTTTAATCTCGCCCACTGTATACGTGCGATGAGGTAATACTTAGCCTGCTGCACAGGCGCCTACTTGCATACCCATTGGCAGTAAGCAGTGTTATTTACAGCTGATAGTGCTTGAAGAAGAGTTCTGCTCAATGCTAGGAGCAGAGCCAGAAGAGAAGCAGAGAGCCAAGAGAGAAGGGCAGAGGGAAGCCGCGGAGGCCTGTACTAGGAAGAGAGAAAGGAGTCTGGAGAAGAGGGAAGCAGGAGGGAGCGGAGACAGAGTCACAAGCAGAGGCAGTGCCTGGGGGGCAGGGGCTGGAGCTGGGGCCAGAGGCAGAGACAGATTTGACACTTATAGATAGCCAGGTGTGAGAATGAAGCTTGGTATCAGCCCCCTTTTACCCACAATGTTCTGTTGTTATTTGGTCTCACTAAATTCATAGTGAACTTGCCCAGAGCAGAGAGCCCCTAATTCCAGAGCCACAGCATGCTTAAAGCAATTAGTGGTAAGAAAAACTTGTTTTTATCAATAACAAACTCACCTGAACTTTAACTTCCTGGTGGCTGAGCAGAGGAACCAAATGAGGGACTATCCCAGAGTCTATTACCATCTGTATCTGTTCATTGCCAGCATCCGTAAGGTAAGAGAGGGCCCACACCGTATCTACCAGTATCTGATGAATAAAATGAAAATTCAAATAGCCTTTTAATATTTTCTCATTTTAATAATTCTTAACCATGATAAGTATGATGGTTTTACTACCACCTTTCTTCCTTTCTTCTGTCACCTCAATTCACTGAATTCTTAATCTACTCTATTATACTAAATATCATCATCTATAAGTGTCTGTATCAAGTATGTGCATCTTTTAGCCATATTTAGGATGTTCAGCTTAATTATGATCCTAATCATAGATTAGTATCAAATCTTAATTTTACTAAGATACAAACATACTACATAGCACCATGAAATAGGGAAAAGGCATTCTGTTTTCCAAATGCTCAGACTGAGGGATAATAGGTCCAAGAACATTGTGGTAGATGTATATAGTTGGAAATTCTATATATATCCAACATATAGTTTTAATCCAACACAGTGGTTTAAAACATCTGGGCCAGATGGATATATTTAAGGGGTTCTCTAGTATCATCAATATGTAGGCATGTCTAAGGTCAACACTCCAGTACTAGGATTACAGTAGTTTCACCTTTTCCAACCAGTTTGCTTTTTGCCTTGTGAAACTGGAGGCAACTTCCCAAATAGTAGAAGTCTCCCACAGCTGCAGATCAAGACATTAAAAGCAACCAAGGCCTACCTGTGAGATCTATAATAAAAAAACATTTCTAGTAAAAAAAGAAAATAGTTTGCACTAGCTGCTAAAACTACTTTAAAAAAAAAAAAGCCCTGTAATTAACTTAAAACTAAAAAATAACCTATAATTTTTAACGATTATATTTGAAGTATATTAGGCCACTATATTTCATCTTTCTTTTTGTGTGTTAAATCCTAACTAGAAGTTATGTCTACAAAAAAGTATGGCAAACTGTTAAACAGCTGCATAAATAATGGAATTATTAACAAAGACAGGATTAATAACTGTGCCTGGAACTTTACTTCCAAAGTCCTGGAATAAGGACCCTGTTTCAAAGACAAGCCAGAGACGTTCGAAACCTTGTAAATTCTAAACCAATGATATGTTTAAAACATCTAAGGAGCCCCTAAAAAGGAACAAATAGAACTTTGTCATTATTCCTTTCAGAAATTCAAGAAAGCTTTATGGATATTTTTAGAGTAAATAGAAAACACCGAATGAAAGAACTGACACATAAAGTGGTATCAAAATATTTGAAACAACTAAATATCATTTTGAAAATGTAACAATTTCATTTTTCTCAAAATGTGTCATATTTGTTGATACAGACAAAAAATTTAAAGTACTGTGAATGACTTTATATAAAATCCAGATACATTTTTTTTAAAAAGCCCGATACTAGACATGTCATTAATGTGCTCACATCAAATCACAATTTAAATTAGACTTGATCTCATTAAATTAGACTTTTTTGTATCAAAATTAGTATTTTCAATAATACATTTACTAATGCAACTACAGTGTAATTTCCGTGTTTCACTTATGGTTTGTGGAAGCATTTTATTATTTTTTACTTGTTTAATGGCCTGATTTATGAACTTGCTGCTAAGTGTTTATCTAAAACGATTTTATTTTTAGTAAAAGTTATTATTTAGTAAACATGCTACTAAAAAAAGACCAATGCAAACTGGCTTGAGAAATTCAAGATGTATCAAAATCAAGAAAAATGGAGTTACAATCTCAACTGCACTGGAGGGTAAACAGGTGGAAGGAACAATATATCTCTGCATGTCAACCAAGATATCTTGTTTTCTGATACAGATAAAAACTTTGAGACCAATATTTCTTGGAAATCTTTTAAAATTAAAAAACTTTGAGATCAATCTTTCTTGGAAATCTTTTAAAAATAAAATACCAAAACCTGTAATTTAATTTAAGAAGTTGGCTGTAAGGGGCCAAAACCAAAAATTGCTTACATATATATTTTTTTAAGATTGCAAAGTGTCAGTAGCTAAAAAAATATTTTTAGAGTAAAGATCATGTTCACCTTATGAATTCTGTATATTGTGTCACTACTTAGATAATTCTAACTTTAATTTGTTTCATATTCTTTACAGAGATCTGATAAAAAGGAATTACCCTAGAAACTGCAAAGGAATGAAGGAGCTTATCAAACATTGGTCATCATACCAAACTGTGTTTTTAAAGAGCCACAGAAGTTCCTAATTGTTGACACTCATATAATTTTCCTTACCCATTACAGTCCTAGCTTTTCTAATACACTGAAGGCTGGACTGGCTTTATAAGCAGTCAGGGCATTTCCACTTCATTTTTACTTCCTGATTTGCTTTTACCTTTTCTGTGTAAGAATGAATAAGGTATGTTCATTGTGTTTAAAATCTAGTCTGCATTGATTCTTTTCCTTGATCTTGGATATTCAAGAGTTATATCTACACCATGTAAAACCCCTTCCAAAGTCATTTTAAGTGGAGAAATAGAGTGAAAATGAAATTAAAGAACAAATGATGCTCATAGTTTAGTGTATGTACTGAATAAAAACCCATGCAAAAAAGGCACAGATATTTGTCTTTATCTTTAAAAGAAACAAAAATACTACTGTGTAAGTGTTCTCTCACTCACTAGACAGGCTGTCAAAATGAGCTTCCATAAAAAGCTCATGAACATTCAAAGATATAATCTTAGTAAGAAAGATCACTAACTGTCAATTTTAAGAATTTCTAATTTCAGTTTTTCCAACACTAATAGATATATGCAAATATATTATTGCCGAGACCAAAAAAACAGGCTTGATTTCTTCATTTCAGTTTTATTTTGTGATATAGGTATAAACAAAGAGTAAATATAACTAAATTACTACAGGTCTTGAAACGGGAACATTTGATAGAATACACTGACATGATGTCCCAGTATAACAGTTTCTCCTCCATCACAGGTAACCCTAGACACACATACATACACATACAGAAATATATGATGGGAAGTGTTTACTCACATTTACGTCTGTGTGATGAATTAAAACACAAAGAGCTGGAAGAATCTGAAGAGAGAGAAATTATACATAGATTTTTACATACATATACATAGGTAAAAACATACACATAGTGGTATCTACTTCACTTAACCAAACCAAACCACACCAAACCAAACCAAACCAAAACACTTATTTACCTCTTGAATGGTTTCCATTGGGGGAGGTGGATCTTTGTGGCGACATAAGTTTACCATAACCCAAGTAACGTTTCTTAAGAATGTTATAGGAATAGAAGGACTTATGAAGGAAAGTAAAGGTTTCACAACTCCAAGACTTATGACATAATCTCTACATTGTGGTCCATCACCTGCAGGTAGAAGGATTAATTCAATGAAATACATTGACCATCAGCAACTCAGAACACACAGAGCACTGGGTTCAATATGTTTTCTGTATTTTAACCATAAACACTATTTAGTTTTATGTAAAAGTTTTAGACAATAACCAAGTTCACAATATACATTATTGAGCCAGGAGAAGCAACATAAGGTACTAAGTTTGGTTTGTACATTATTCATGTATTCAGGTTTATAAATTGCTCACCTATAAAATGTTTTCATACCACCTAAATGCTAGAAGCCTAAGGTTCTTTAAAATACTTTGTGAGCACAGAACTGTTGCTTTCACCTTCTCTTGCAATGGTACTCCCAGTTTAACAAATTTTCATGTAATTAAAAAAAGATGTATCGAAATACTATTAGAAAGAAAGTATTTGTTGAATTTATACTGATGATCCAATATTGGATCATCAGTAATATTAACTATAAATTACTCTAAATACTTAGAAAACTATGTCAAAAAGGGGGAGGGCAGTACCCCTAAAGCAGTGGTTCACATAGTGAACTTTGGGCCTTATCCCACATCTCCCGAAACAGAAATTCTCCAGGTTTAGGATTCTGTTTCAGCAAGCACTTCCCATGATTCTAAAATGACTTAACATTTGAGACTCACTACCCTAGCAAGCTGTCACATTTAACTGCTGTATCTTAAGTGTCACTGTAATTCCTAGTATGCAAAGCCATGCTGAAGTGTTATATTCATTAAGTGAAAATACTTTTCCTTGAATTGCAATATTTGGAGATAAAATGCCTGTTCTTTTGCATCCATGTATTCTAATTAATTCTATAGTGCCACTGGAATTAAAAACCAAGGATTGAGATGCTGTCTTAGTAATTTCAAATCTAAAATTAGATATAAAAGCAAAGGAGCAAGGGAACCTGGATACATAGAACACAGCATTCCAAACAGCAATATGCTATATGCAAAAGTCAGTTTACAGAAAAAATCTCCCTTTTGAAACTCGTAATTGTGGGATACTAACCACCCCTTCCCTTCCACCTTGACTGCCAAAAGGGTAATGAATAGGAAGTATATCAAAGCAATATTGATTACTTCCAAGCAAGAACAACAAAGAATCTGTGGCAAAAGTAAAAATTAACATCAAGAGACAATATACTTTAGGCCCCGGATTTTTTCCATTCTCCACTGGAGGACAGTTCTTTGAATATTTTAGTTTGGGCAAAGTTAGGCCACGCTAAAAAAAATAATCCTTGAAATATTAGAATTGTTTTACATTATTCTTCTTACAGTTATGTATCAGACTATGGTAATCATGGTGTTCAACACTTAATGAGACTGTCTATAAGCTATAAAATACCTCCTGTATGATGATGACCTATTGATGACTGTGGTTAACATTACTATATTTTGCTGTATTAAATTCCACAAAGTATAAAAAAATTTCAGTGTAGACTTTCTTCAGAACTGCTATTATAGAGAAAAATTGTTTAAATTTTGCCTTTTTTCTTACTAATTTCTAAGTAGAGTTGAGGAGTAAGATGGACATGTCAAGATAAAATAGGAGGAACAGGAGGTTTCAATCATATACATATTTCAAAATTATTAAAATAATTAAGTAGGCTATATACAAAAAGATAAAATCGTATCATAAGCAACAAAAATGTCCATTCTGTTTACTAAGGGTTTATACTTAAATAGCTATAATTTCTGTAAACTATTTCACAAAAGCTAGTATTGAAAAAGGCAAACTTTTTTCTTTTCAACTACTAGTAGTCATTTTTGTTACATGGTATGTGGTAATAACTGGGGGACTAATATTTTAAGTTTTGTACAAACCTATGATATTTCCCAATGCCCACACGGCTTGCTCACAGACATTTTGATGGGGTGAATGGAGAAGCCTCAGGAAAAGTGGCACAGCATCTGAAGGAGGAAAACAAGTTATTTAAATTTGAAAATATTGTTCTATGTCAATTATATCTCAGTAACATTGAAAAAAAGTTGAAAATACTACATTCTAAAACCAAAAATTCATCTTGTTTTTTGCTGAAACCTCAAAAGACAGAAATCTACCAAAAATACCTTTAAAATATATTCTTATTAAATGATTTTCATTAGTAGTGATAAAATTTGTAGTAGAAAAATTCTGGCCAGCAGACTAGTTATTCAGCATCATGAAAATTTTAACATACAGACAAATGTCAAATTAAGCTAGTGAAATTTCATTCACAATTAAAGCTGGATATAATTTCAATTTTGTGATTTATTCCTTGCAGACTGAACAATATCTTCAAATTTGAAATATGAGTCCAGTAGTTGAAGTAACTTTTGAATACAGAAATTAAAAATAACAGGATAGAGCAGTTCAAAACAGTGGCATAGGAAGACCATGAACTCTACTTCCACAGACACACCAAATCTGCAATCTACAGCTACTATATAGAGAAATTCTCTCTGAAAAAGACCTGAAAACTAGCTGAATAGTTCCTCTACAACAAAGGATAAAAAAGGCACATTGAGACAGGAGAGACAGAAATGTCATCTCTGCAATAACCCTACCCCTGGCACAGTGAACCACAAGCAGAGGGATCTCACAAATACGGAGTATATCACTGAGGAGTGAGGGGTTCTAGCCCTGTATTAGGTACCTCAACCTTAAGAATCTACACTAGAGAGATGAGCCCCCAAAATGCCTGGCTTTGAAAAACAACAGGGCTTACACTCAATAGAATCAAAGACTGTATGAAACTGAGACTAACCTTAAAGGACTCAAGCACAGGCTCCCTCACACTGAGACCCAGTGCAAAAGCAGCAGGTTGAAAAATGCTTAGACAACATGTAAAGGAGATTCATTGGCTAAACTTAAAATGTCTGTACAAACAACAGGGGTCTGTTGGAACTTTGGGGCCAGAGGTGCTGGCAGGTGCCATTTTAACACTCTCCCTCTACCTTTCTGGTGCTGCTTGCCTCACCCCTGCATCATCTAGTGGGCTGGTTCACTCAGCCAGGTACTCCCCAATGATCCCACCATAGCTGACAGGTCTGTGCAGTCTACAGGGGACACCTGGCTCCAGTGGCCAGGGGGCCTTGTGTTTCTGAGCTCCATGGGACTGCAACAATTGGACAGAGAGTACCTGGCAGGCTACCACCCTCAGGGCATTACATAGACAGCAGAATGAAACACTCCTAGACTTCCTGTGACCATTCCTTTAAGACTGGGAGAGAGAGATGTTTTGCCTAATATGCAGAAATAAACAAAAAGTTAACAAAATGAAACACAAATATATTCCAAATGAAAGAACAGGATAAAACCCCAGAAAGAACCTTAATGCAACAAAGGATAAGTAATTTGCCTGATAAAGAGTTCAAAGCAATGGTCATAAAGATGGTCCCCAATCATGGGAGAAGAATGAACATAAGTTGAACATCTTCAACAGAAGGCTAGAAAATGTAAGAGAAGCCAAACCAAACAAAAGTCACAGAGTTGAATAATACACAGTAACTGAACTGAAAAAAACACCAGAGGGGTTCAACAGCAGACTAGATGAAGAGGAAAAACGAATCAGTGACCTGGAAGATGGGGCAGTGTAACTCACCCAAACAGATCAACAAAAAGAGGATTTTAAAAGTGAAGGTAGCTTAAGGGACCAGAACAACATTTGCATAATATGGGTCCCAGAAAGAGAAGTGAGAAAAGAAAGAACAGAAACTTATTTGAAGAAATAATGGCTGAAAACTTACTTAAGCTGGGGAAGGAAACAGACATCTATATCCAAAATGTCCAGAGAATTCCAAGTAAGATGAACCCAAAGAGATCCAAACCAAGACACATTATAATTAAAATTGCAAGAGTTAAAAATAGAGAATCTTATAAGAAGCAAGAAAAAAACAACTTGTCTCCCCACCCCAATCATAAGACTATCAGTAGATTTTCCAGCAGAAACTTTGCAGTCCAGAAGGGACTGCCATGATATACTCAAAATGCTAAAAGCAAAAAACTTTCAAAAAAGAATACTCTACCTGGCAGGGTTGCTATTCAGAACTGAAGGAAATACAGAGTTTTCTGGACAAGCAAAGACTAATGTTCACCACCACTACACTAGCCTTACAAGAATTGTTAATGGACTGTAGGCCAAAAAGAAAGGGCACTAATTAGCAACAAGAAAACACATGAAAGTAAAAATCTCACTGGTAATGGTAAATACACAGAAAAGGCAGTGGACTAATCACTTAAACACCTAGCATGAAGGTTAAAAAGACAAAATTAGTAAAAATAACTTTATAATAATTGGTTAAGTAAAGGATTCACAAAATAAAAAGATGTAGAATGTGACATGAAAAAATAAAATATGCAAGGGAGGAGCAAAAATGTAGAGTTTTAGAATGCATTCAAACTTAGCTTGCTGTCAACTTAAAATAGACTGAGACACACACACACACACACACACACACACACAAATACATACATTCATATATTATGGTGGTATATATAAGCCTGTGGTAACTACAAAGCAAAAACCTACAGTAGATACACAAAAGATAATGAGAATGGAATATAAACATAACACTAAAGATAAGGCATCAAACCACAGAGAGCAATAGAAGGAAAAAGGAACTACAAAGAAAACAATTAACAAAATGGCAATAAGTATATACCTATCTAAAAGTACTTTAAATGTAAAGAAACTAAATTCTCCAATCAAATAATACAGAGTGGTTGAAAGGATAAAAAAATAAGAACCATTTATATGCTGCCTACAAGAGACGAACCTAGATGTATGGACACAGAGTGAAAGTAAAGGGATGGAAAAGATGTTTTATATGAATGGAAACCAAAAGAAAGCTGGGAACTATATGTGTATCAGACAAAATGGACTTTAAAATGGACTGTAATAAAAGGTAAAGATAGGCATTACATAATGATAAAATCCATAATGTCAATCCTTAAACAAATATTACATTTGTAAATATTTATGCACTCAACACAGAATAGCTAAATACAGACCTAAAGGAAGAAATTAACAGCTACGTGATAATAGTAGAGGACTTTAATACCCCATTTAAATCAGTGGGATACCTCAGACAGTTGAGACATCATTAAGGAAACACTGGTCTTAACATACTAGGCTGGATATATACAGATTATTTCACCCCAAAGCAGAATACATATTCTTCTCAAGAGTACATGGAACTTACTCCAGGACAAATCATATGTTAGGCCACAAAACAAGTCTCAATAGAAAAGATGACTGAAATTATGTCAAGCATCTTTTCAGACCACAATGGTATGAAACTGAAAATCAATTATAAAAGAAAACTGGAAAGTCATAAATATGTGGAGAATTAACAATGTACTACTGAGCAACCAATGAGTCAATGAAGAAATCAAAGGAGAAATAAAAAAATACCTCAGACTAATGGAAAGTAGAATACAACATATCAAGATCTATAGAATACAGCAAAAGCAGTTTTAAGAGCGAAGGTCGTAGCAATGCAGGCCTACCTCTTGAGAAATTTTTCTAACACTAAACCTAAACCCATAGGAACTAGAAAAAGAACAAATGAAGCCCCTAACAAGTTGAAGGAAGGAAATAATAAAGATCAGAGCAGAAATAAATGAAAGAGACTAAAAAGACAATAGAAAACATCAATAAAACTAAGAGTGGCTTCTTTGAAAAGATAAAATTGATAAACCTTTAGTTAGATGAAGAAAAAGAGAGAGGGCACAAATAAAATTAGAAATGAGAGAGGGGAACTTACAACTGATACCAAAGAAAAACAAAAGATCATAAGAGACTACTGTTAGCAATTATGACAACAAATTGGACAACCTAGAAGAAATGAATAAATTTCTAGAACTTAATATCTTCCAAGACTGAACCATGAAGAAACAGAAAATCTGAATAGACTGATTACTAACAAAGAGATTGAGCCAGTAACCAAACCCTGCCACCAAAAAAAAAAACAGAATTCCAGGTCCAGACCACTTTGCTGATGAATCCTACCATTCAAAGAAGATTCAATACCTACACTACACAAACTCTTCCAAAAAAACTGAAAAAGAGAGAACTCTTTTAAGAGACCAGCATTACCCTGATACCAAATTATAGGCCAACATTCTTGAAGAACACAGATGCCAAATCCCCAACAAAATATTAGCAAACCAAATTCAGCAGCACAAGAAAAAGATCATACATCATGATCAAGTGGAATTTATTCCAGGTATGCAAGGATGGCTCAACATCCATCTACAAATCAATTACACCACATTAACAAAATGAAGGGCAAGAATCATATGATCTCAATAGATGCAGAAAAAGCATTTGACAAAACATGTATTTATGACATAAAATCTCAACAAAGTGCATATAGACAGAAAATAATACCTCAACATAAAAAAGGCAACATATGATAAGCCCATAGCTAACATCATACGTAACAGTGAAAAACTGAAAGCCTTTCTTCTAAGATCGGAAACAAGACAAGGATGCCCACTCTCCCCACTTTTATTCAACACAGTATTGAAATCCTAGTTGGAGCAATTAGGGAAGAAAAAGAAATAAAAGGCATCACACTGGAAGGGAAGATGTAGAACTGTTACCTATTTGTGGACAACATGATTTTATGTATAGAAAAAGTAGTTTCTGTCAAAAAGCTGTTAAACTAATAAATGATTTCACTAAGGTTGCAGGACACAAAATCAATGTACAAAAATCTGTTGCATTTTTATACATTGATGAGCTATCAGAAAGATAAATTAAGAAAGCAAGCTTCATTTACAATTGCACCAACAAGAAAATACCTAGGAATCAATTTAACCAAGGAGGTGGAAGACCTGTATGCTACAATGACACTGTTTTTGAAGACAACACAAATAAATGGAAAGATACTCTGTGTTCATGCCTTGGAAAAATTAATATTGTTAAAATGTCCATAGTACTCAAAGCAATCTATAGATTCAATGCAATCACTATCAAAATACCAATAGTACCTTTTCTTTCCTCACAGAATTAGAACAAATAATTCTAAAATTTATATGGAACCACAAAAGACCCAAATAGTCAAAGCAATTTTAAGAAAGGAGAACAAATTTGGAGATATCAACGTCTCTGATTTCTAACTATATTATAAAGCTACAGCCATCAAAACAGCATGGTATTGGCATAAAAACAGACACACAGATCAATGCAACACAATAGCCCAGAAACAAACCCAAACATAAATGGTCAACTAATTTATGACAAAGGATGAAATACACCATGGGGAAAAGACAGCCTCTTCAATAAATAATTCAGGGAAAACTAGACAGCAACTTGCTAAAAGAATGAAACTGCACCACTACCTTATACATACACAAAAATTAACTCAAAATAGATTTTTAAGACTTAAGACCAGAAACCATAAAACTCTTAGAAGAAAATATTGTCAGTAAGCTACTTGACATTGCTCTTGTCAGTATTTTTTTGGATCCAAGTTCAAAAAGTTTGGCAACAAGTGCAAAAATAAACAAATATGATCACATCAAACTTAGAAGCTTCTGCACAGCAAAGGAAACCATCAACAAAATAAAAAGATAATCTATTGAATCGGAGAAGATATTTGCAATTCATATATCTGATAAGGGGTTAATATCCAAATGTATAAAGAACCTATACAGACTGGATTAAAGATGGCGACGTGAGAGGTGAGACAGAGACCTCCTCCTAAAACCATATACAATACGAAAATATAATTAATACAACTAATCCTGAAAGAGCAACAGGAAAGAAGCTGCACCAGACTGCATACACCCAGAGAAAAGAGCAAACCTCATGGAACAGGGTAACGTACCAAAGCTGTGACCCCGTGGCACCCAAGCCCTTTCCCCACCCCAGCTCACCAGCAGGAGGAGGAGAAACAGAGCAGGGACAGAGTGGAGGCCTGGGACTGCTGAACACCTAGCCCTGGAGTTCTGCTCTGGGAGCACGAACCTTCAGTGCATGGTGATCTGGTGAGTAGTGGAGTTGGAAAGCTAAGACAGGCAGAAAACCTGGAGGGATGGAGATTCCAGCTGCTTCTGGAAAACAGGAATTCATATCTGGCTGATCTGGGCGGGCAGTCTGAGAGACTTCCTAACAGCAAGAGGGCTGCTAAAAGGGGCAAGGATTGCACAGAGCTTACTGCTCAGGAGAAAGGACAGGCAGACAAAATTGTGCGGATGCACTCTGCCCAGCAGGTTGAGAGCTTAAATGATCTTCAGGTGCTCCACCCCCCTGGCTGGCTACACAGCTCCAAGGCCCCCCACCATGATATGCAGCCTACTGTGTCTTTCTCCCACTAGCCTGCACCTGGCTTACAAACTGGCAGCCCCTGCCCTGGCATCAGGCCAGCAAGAGGAAAGCCCCTCCTACAGCAGCTACAAACACAAAGCATAGAGGCTTACACCTGTGTGTATGGATACAGGCATAGCAGCCAGGAGGCAGGAAACAGCTCTTTCCTTCCCCGGGGCACCAGCACCACTCCCTTGCAACCTCTGACATAGCTCCAGGGGGTGAGCAGCTCCAGAGAGTAGAGCTTCTGGGCACTAGAGGGTGCCACATACAAATATGAAACATCAAAGGAACCTGGTTCAGAGGAAAATCTCAACACCAGAGAAAGGACTGAGGGAGACTGAATTAATAAATCTTCCTGAAAGAGATTTCAAAATAAAAATCATAAACATGATCATGGAGGGACAGAAAAATATTTAAGAACTCAGGAATGAATTTAGGACGGAGATCCAACTGTTGAAGAGCACAATGGAGGGTATTAAAAGCAAATCAGATACAGTGGAGGAGACGACAAATGAAATAGAAACTAGAAAAGAGGAATATAAATAAGCTGAGGCACAGAGAGAAAAAAGGACCTCTAAGAATGAAAGAATAATGAGAGAACTGTGTGAACAATCCAAATGGAACAGTAATTGTATCACAGAGGTACCAGAAAAAGGGATGGAAAGTGTCTTTGAGGAAGTAATTGCTGAAAACTTCACCAATCTGGGGAAGGAGATAGTCTCTCAGGCCATGGATCTCCCAACACAAGGGAACCAAGGAGGACAACACCAAGACATATAATAATTAAAATGGTACAGATCCAGGATAAGGACAGACTATTCAAAGCAGCTAGAGAGAGAAATAAGATCACATACAAAGGAAAGTCCATCAGGCTACCATCAGACTTCTCAGCAGAAACCTTACAGGCCAGAAGGGAGTGGCATGATATATTTAATGCAATGAAGCAGAAGGGCCTTGAACCAAGAATACTTTATCCGGCAAGATTATCATTTAAATTTGAAGGAGGGATTAAACAATTTCCAGATAAGCAAAAGCTGAGAGAATTTACCTCCCACAAACCATCTCTACAGTGTATTCTGGAGGGACTGCTATAGATGGAAGTGTTCCTAAGGTTTAATAGCTGTCACCGAAGGTAATAAAAGGGATAGACAAAGAGTACAGAATATGATACAGAATATATAAATAATGGAGAAGGAAGAAAAGGAGGGGAGGAAAAAAAAGAACCTTTAGATTATGTTTGTAATAGCATCCTAAGTGAGTTAAGTTAGACTCTTAGTAAGGAAGTTACCCCTGAACCTTTGGTAACCACAGATCTAAAGACTGCAATGGCAACAAGTACATACCTATCGATATTCACCCTAAATGTAAACGGTCTGAATGCACCAATCAAAAGACACAGAGTCACTGAATGGATAAAAAAACAAGACCCATCTATATGCTGCCTACAAGAGACTCACTTCAAACCCAAACACATAAACAGACTGAAAGTGAAGGGATGGAAAAAGATATTTCATGCAACTAATAGGGAGAAAAAAGCAGGAGTTGCAGTACTTGTATCAGACAAAATAGACTTTAAAACAAAGAAACTCACAAGAGACAAACATGGACACTACATAATTATAAAGGAGTCAATCCGACAAGAGGATATAACCATTATAAATATCTATGCACCCAACACAGGAGCACCTACATATGTGAAACAAATACTAACAGAATTAAAGGGAGAAAAAGAATGCAATGCATTCATTCTAGGAGACTTCAACACTCTACTCACTCCAAAGGACAGATCAATAAGACAGAAAATAAGTAAGGAGACAGAGGCATTGAACAACACATTAGAACAGATGGACCTAACAGACATCTACAGAATTCTCCACTCAAAAGCAGCAGGATACATGTTCCTCTCAAGTACACATGGAACATTTTCAAGAATAGATCATATACTAGGCCACAAAAAGAGCCTTAGTAAATTCAAGATTGAAATTGTACCAACCAGCTTCTCAGACCACAAGGGTATGAAACTAGAAATAAATTACGCAAAGAAAATGAAAAAGCCTCCAAACACATGGCGGCTTAACAACATGCTCCTAAAAAACCAATGGATCAATGACCAAATAAAAACAGAGATCAAGTAATATATGGAGACAAATGACAACAATAATTCAACAATGCAAAATCTGTGAGATGCAGCAAAGGCAGTGCTAAGAGGGAAGTATATTGCAATACAGGCCTACCTCAGGAAAGAAGAGCAATCCCATATGAACAGTCTAAACTCACAATTAACAAAACTAGAAAAGGAAGAACAAATGAGGCCCAAAGTCAGTAGAAGGAGGGATAAAATAAAGATTAGAGCAGAAATAAATAAACTCAAGAAGAATAAAACAATAAAAGAATCAATGAAACCAAGAGCTGGTTCTGCAAGAAAATAAACAAAATAGATAAACCCAGAGCCAGACTTATCAAGAAAAATAGTCTACATACATAAACAGAATCAGAAATGAGAAAGGAAAAATCACTACGGACACCACAGAAATACAAAGAATTATTAGAGAATACTATGAAAAATTATATGGTAACAAACTGGATAACCTAGAAGAAATGGACAACTTTCTAGAAAAATACAACCTTCCAAGGCTGACCAAGAAAGAAACAGAAAATCTAAGCAGACCAATTTCTAGCAACAACATTGAACTGGTAATCAAAAACTACCTAAGAACAAAACTCCTGGACTAGATGCCTTCACCACTGAATTTTATCAAACATTTAGTGAAGATCTAATACCCATCCTCCTTAAAGTTTTCCAAATAATAGAAGAGGAAGGAATATTTCCGAGCTCATTCTATGAGGCCAGCATCACTCTACTACCAAAACCAGGCAAAGACACCACAAAAAAAGAAAATTACACACCAATATCCCTGATGAACATAGATGCAAAAATACTCAACAAAATATTAGCAAACCGAATTCAAAAATACATCAAAAAGATCATCCATCATGATCAAGTAGGATTTATTCCAGGGAAGCAAGGATGGTACAATATTAGAAAATCCATCAACATCATCCACCACATCAACAAAAAGAAGAACAAAAAACCATATGATCATCTCCATAGATATTGAAAAAGTATTTGACAAAATTCAACATCCATTCATGATAAAAACTCTCAACAAAACGGGTAGAGAGGGCAAGTACCTCAACATAATAAAGGCCATATATGACAAACCCACAGCCAACATCATACTTAACAGCGAGAAGCTGAAAGCTTTTCACCTAAGATCAGGAACAAGGAAGGGATGCCACTCTCCCCACTGTTATTCAACATAGTACTGGAGGTCCTAGCTACAGCAGTCAGATAAAACAAGGAAATAAAAGGCATCTAGATTCGTAAGGAAGAAGTCAAACTGTCACTATTTGCAGATGACATGATATTGTACATAAAAACCCTAAAGAATCCATTCCAAAACTACTAGAACTAATATCTGAATTCAGCAAAGTTGCAGGATACAACATTAATACACAGAAAGCTGTTGCATTCCTATACACTAATGATGAACTAGCAGAAAAAGAAATCAGAAAAGAATTCCATTCACAATTGTATCAAAAAGAATAAAATACCTAGGAATAAACCTAACCAAGGACGTGAAAGATCTATACTCTGAAAACTTTAAGACACTCATGAGAGAAATTAAAGAAGATACCATCAAATGGGAACACATCGCGTGCTCATGGATAGGAAGAATTAATATTGTCAAAATGGACATCCTGCCTAAAGCAATCTACAGATTTAATGCAATTTCTCTCAAAATACCAACAGGATTCTTCAATGAAGTAGAGCAAATCATTCTAAAATTCATATGAAACCACAAAAGACCCTGAATAGCCAAAGCAATCCTGAGAAGGAATAATAAAGCTGGGGGGATTATGCTCCCCAACTTCAAGCTCTACTACAAAGCCACAGTAATCAACACAATTTGGTATTGGTACAAGAACAGACCGATAGGCCAAAGGAACAGACTAGAGAGCCCCGATATAAACCCAAACGCATATGGTAAATTAATATACGATAAAGGAGCCATAGACATACAATGGGGAAATGACAGCCTCTTCAACAACTGGTGTTGGCAAAACTGGACAGCTACATGCAAGAGAATGAAACTGGATTACTGTCTATCCCCATACACAAAAATAAACTCGAACTGGATCAAAGACCTGAATATAAGTCATGAAACCATAAAACTCTTAGAAGATAACATAGGCAAAAATCTCCTGAATATAAACATGGGCAACTTTTTTCTGAATGCATCTCCTCAAGCAAGGGAAACAAAAAGGAAAAATGAACACATGGGACTACATCAAACTTAAAAGCTGCTGTATAGCAAAGGACAGCATCAACAGAACAAAAAGGCATCCTACAGTATGGGAGAATGTATTTGCAAATGACCTATCTGACAAGGGGTTAACATCCAAAATATATAAAGAACTTACACACCTCAACACCCAAAATGCAAATAACCCTATTAAAAAATGGGTGGAGGATATGAACAGACGCTTCTCCAAAGAAGAAATTCAGATGGCCAACAGGCACATGAAAAGATGCTCCACATCGCTAATTATTAGGGAAATGCAAATTAAAACCACAATGAGATATCACTTCACACCAGTTAGGATGGCCGCCATCCAAAAGACAAAGAACAACAAATGTTGGCGAGGATGTGGCGAAAAGGAAAACCTCCTACACTGCTGGTGGGAATATAAACTAGTTCAACCATTGTGGAAAGCAGTATGGAGGTTCCTCAAAAAACTAAAAATAGAAATACCATTTCATCCAGGAATTCCACTCCTAGGAATTTACCCTAAGAATGTAGGAAGCCAGTTTCAAAAAGACATATGCACCCTTATGTTTATTGCAGCACTATTTACAATAGCCAAGATATGATAGCAACCTAAGTGTCCATCAATAGATGAATGGATAAAGAAGATGTGGTACATATATATGATGGAATACTACTCAGCCATAAGAAAGAAACAAATTCTGCAATTTGCAACAACATGGATGAAGCTGGAGGATATTATGCTCAATGAAATAAGCCAGGCGGAGAAAGACGAGTACCAAATGATTTCCCTCATTTGTGGAGTATAACAATGAAGCAAAACCGAAGGAACAAAACAGCAACAGACTCACAGACTCCAAGAAGGGACTAGCGGTTACCGAAGGGGAGGCAGGGAGAAGGGGATTGAGGGCTATTATGATTGACACACATGGTATGGGGTATCGGGGTGAAGACAGTGCAGCACAGAGATGGCAAATAGTGACTCTGTGGCATCTTACTACACTGATGGGCAGTGACTGCAATGGGGTATGGGGGGATATGATAACAGGGGTGAATGTAGTAACCACATTGTTTTTTCATGTGAAACCTTCATAAGAGTATATATCAATAATACCTTAATAAAAAAGAAACAAAAGAAAAAAGAACCTATACAACTCAATAACAATAAACAACATGAGTAAAGAACAGAAAGAGGATATGAATAGACATTTTCTCAAAGAAGACATACAGATGGCCAGCAGTCACAAGAAAAGATAATCAACATCACTAATCCATGGAAATGTAAAACAAAAACAGAAAGAGATAATCTCTTATCTGTCAGAATGGCTTGTTATCAAAAAGCCAAGAAATACATGCTGGTGAGCATGTGGGAAAAAGGGAACCTTTGTGCACTGTTGGAGGGAATGTAAATTGGTGAAGCCACCATGGAAAATAGTTATGGAGGTTAAACAAAACACTAAAAATGTAACTACTATATGATCCAGCAATTCCATTTCTGGGTATTAATCTGAAGAAAACGAAAAATTTTATAAGCATGTCTGGCATTTCTGATGTAAGCATCTTTGCTCCAAGTATTTTCACCACAAACATTTTTCCTTTATAACTCAGTGGACATAAGGCAATTTTGCCAAAAAAGATAAAATCACAAAAAATAAAAGAGGGACATTCATTAAAAAGAATACAATGAAACATGAAAAATAATAAAATTAAACAAATTTTATTGCAATATACAACACATTTGAATCTATTTAAAATGTGTGTAGATTCATGCAATACTGTGCAATGAAGACATTTTATTCTCTGGATTGCACCTAAGCACTTGTCTTCAAAGTCCTCTGTTTATAGTATTTTATGTTTTCTTTTTTTTGCTTGTTGATTTGCTTCTTCGTTTGGCATTGCACTTTTTTTTTCTTGCTAAAATTTCTTCCCTCATTAAGAGAGTTATCGGTTTCCAAATACTAGAATGCATATTTGTAACTGAACTTTGTATTGCACTGTGGAAGCCTTCCATAGTTTTGTTTGTTCTTGCCATATTGTCACATGTCTGTTCTCAGATGTTCCAAAGTTCTAATGGGACATGTGGGTTCAAAACTCTGTGCCAACTGAATTGACCATTATGAGGGCTAAGATTTATATAATATGAAAATAGGAGTACAGTGTCAAAGTAGAAATGATACCAAACTGTCAACCAGTTGAAGAAACCAATAAAACTGTCAAATTAAACTGTCAACCTGTTATTTTTTCTTTTATGCAAAAATTACATTTAAAAAGATATATGCAGCCCTATGTTCACTGCAGCATTATTCACAATAGCCAAGATATGGAAACAACCAAAGTGTCTACTGAAGGATGAATGAATATGAAGATGTAGTGTATAGATGTAATGGAATGCTACTCAGCCACAAAAAGAATGGCGTCTTGCCATCTGCGGCAAAGATGAACCTTGAGGGTATTATACCTAGTAAAGTCAGTCAGAGAAAGAAAATTACTTGATGATTCACTTATAAGTGGAATCTAAAAAAAAAAACAAATGATCAAAGGAAACAAAACTCCTTAAGTGCAAAGAACAGATTGGTGGCTGCCAGACGGAAGGGGGTTTGAGAAATGGGTAAAATTGAAGAAAGGGTGTCAAGAGGTTAACTTTCAGTCATAAGTTAAGTCACTGAGGTCTAATGTAAGTATGTTGACTGTAACAAACAATATTTTATTGCACATTATATAATTTTATATGGCAACAAGAGGAAAACAGACTTACTGTGGTGATCCATTTCATAGTGGATACAAATATCAAATCACTATGTTATTGTAAACTTTAATATAATGTATTTTAATTATACCTCAATTAAAAAAAATATTTGCAGACCTTTAGAAAGGCCAGTGATTCCTATGCCATATGAGACCTTCTGAATCATGACTGTTTGCTTAACAAAATGGATGGGAAACAGAGAGAAAGTTCTGTACCTGAACAGAATAAAACTGCATGCAACAAATGATTTTTCTATTTCCTTTCTTTCAATATTGCTTTGAAAAATGCTATTTAAGCACATGTAGATCAATAATGTTTACTTACAATAAAAAGTAATTCATTTATCTATTATTTTTGGCATATTAAGATAGACTAGCAGAATTTGAGACAAATTCTAAACCTCTTTCTAATCTTTAAAGAGCACATAAAACAGAAAGGAAAAAGTGTGAGGGATTAAGACACTGTCTTGAGATGATAAAATTTACTGAACAGTCAACTGTATAAAAGCAACCTCCAAAAAAACCAAAACCAAAACCACCTGAACCCAAAACCAAACCAATTTTATCATGACATAAGGTAATTATCTAAGTAATATTACAACACAGATGTCTATACAACACAGTGTTTACTTGAGTAATACTTTGCTCCCCTTCAAAATCACACAGATGTTGAGTGCTTAAGATTTTAATAAGCTTAGACAAGTATATTGCTTACATATTGGAAGACGATTTTAAAAGTTCCTTCTTTAAAATTACTAATTTCTTTGGTAGAAGAATCAAATAGTGTTCATAAAAGCAATATACTCAGGTTATTACTTCCAATAATAATTTCCCACTTGTATCTCTTGGAACATAAAAGAAAAACAAACCTATTGTAACAATGAAAAAAATTTTGTCCACTCTTTCAGTAAGACTATTTTATTTCATAAAAGAAATTTCCCTAAAATGTATGATGGGAATCTCAAGGAGAGAGGCCAAAAGGCAATATGGCTATTGGGAAAACACGTTTATTTCTAAGATGTCCTATATATAAGTTATAACTACAACAATATAATCTGGTACTATAATTAGGAATTGTTCTCAGATTTAGACTCAATGTATTTTTGAAAATAGAGTATCAGTCACTGGAAAAAGATGATTAAAGTAACATATGTAAAGTTGGCCTATTTCAACAGCTCTGTGTGCTATTCAGTAACTATTATTTTAAAATATAACTAGCTCTTTTTTTTTTTAGGAGAATCACTTTGTGTTTTTACCAACTTCTTTTTCAAAAATCACAATTTTGACTGTTAATAATCAACTTACTGGACTGAACTACTGCTTGAGTTTGCTCCGAGGTTCCAGATGCAATGTTTGTCAAAGCCCATGCAGCTTCAAACTGTAAAGAAGGACTACAAAAAACAAGTAATTTTAAACAGTAAAGAATTGGCTCAAATACCTACCAAACATTTCTCCCCTCTCGCATTTTAAATTATTAAATATTTTGTTTCAAAAGGTATCTATGCACCTAGCACTTTTTTTAAATTTCAGTATCTCTTTAGTATAAAAAACACAACTTACTCAGGTGTCCTTACTTTTAGTAAGAACTCAGTATTTAGGTATCCACATATTACTACCCAAATAGTTTTCTTAAGTACCTATCTGGCCAAACTAGTTCTTGCCAATTTTCAAAGCTTAAAAGTTAAGTGTCATTCTCAAGTTCCTCTTTGGCTTTTACCTTCACCTCTTGGTGTAAACACACCTTGCACTGTTTTTCACTTTGGCTTTTCAACTCTGTATCACAGCCCTTCACCTTTTCCTTTAAAGATCAGATTAAGTACTAGAAACCTTATTTTCTGCAAAGGATACATCCTAAATTATTTCTTAAAATAATGTACTTACTTGTCATCTCTTTCAAGACAATGGACTAAAATAGGCAATATTCCAGATTTTATTAAGTCATCAATTGGTGGATTTCGATCACTGGACAAAAGCTTCCTATGAGAGAGAGAGAGAGAGAGAGATATATACCCCTTGTGAAACTTAATGACATATATTTCAGTTCAAATTCATATTTGATATAGCGATTATAATAAATCTGAATATCTGGCACAAACACCCTCTGAAAGTTACTTGAGAAATTTATATAATGTAACCTTTTCTCTGTAAGATTTGTAAATTTATAGAGATTATTAATCAGAAATGGCAGGTATGAACCAATTTGTCACTTTTTATTAGTACAGTAATACTATTCCATCAATAAAGTACCAAATATGACTTATAAAAAGACAACTGTTTTATATGTTACCTTTGGACTTAATTTTGAGGTCAAAGGATAAAAGTGGGCAGATTCTCTCAACATGGTGTTTACCTTGCTAAGAAAGGAATTAAGAGGTCACCAAAATATCCCAAATTATTCATACTAGGTGGATCACAACAGAGCCAAAGGACGAAGAAAGCTAAACAAGTTTATAGCTGATACTAGTGTCCAATTCTTTATCCTGCTGTATATATCGAATCAAATGTAAAGGCTCAACAACATTCTCAGGAAAGTGAAATGGGATAAGCACAACAATACACAGGGAAGTATCTACAGAGATATTAGAGATACTGAAGTGAACAAGACAGACACATCCTTGCTCTATGGAGTTTATAGGGTAAAACAATACCCAATGCTCATTCAAGCATATGTAAGGTAGACTGTAGATTTAGCTGAGAAGTCTTCAATGTGGCCTAATACAAATCTTCACCCATTTGAAATCCCTGCACTACTATATAGAAGCAATGTTTAAGAAACCTTAATCAGATCATTTCCCTATATAAATCAAGTGATGGCTGCTTATTTACTACCCTTTCAATGTAAACTCCTTGGCCTAGTTTCAAACCACTCCATAAACTGGTTCCATCTTAACTATAGTTTTATTCTTTGTAATTCAACAATAGGTCAGCTGTCTGTCCACCATTTCAATCTCATTTCCAGGCCCTTCACATCCTATTCCCTACACTTGGAATGCCTCTTTTCTGTCTGTTCAAACTCTAACTATTCAAGATCATTTCAGGTTCTATGTTTTCACAATACCCTTTTTGAATTTCAAGAATATTCACATAGCATATGCCTACATTTGTTGTTAAGTATCGCTATTTCTATATAGTTTTGCCTTCCCAATTAAGTTCTAAACTTTTTAAAGAGCATGAATTTTACCACATGCTTTATCATACACAGCGTTTTCTGTAACACATGGCATAAACACAAAGTAGGAAATAACCTAGTCTTTCTTAATCAAGGTTCCAGATTTTTTCACTGAGGATATTTTTTAAGAGGAATGGCCTATTTTCTGAGTGCTAATATAATAAAAAATCAGTTTGGCGCCACTCTCTTCATCTGTGCTGAGGTACCAGATGTTTCTACCCACAGTTGTTTTTGGAACATCAATGTAAATGTTAACATAGTGAAAAAAGGCAGTCTTAGAATTACTGTGAAAATAGGTTTGATCTTGTATACCCCCTAAAGTTGTCTCAGGATCTTCTAGGGATCCACAGACTGTATTTTGAGAACCCATGCCTTAGCGGCTTTAGGGTTTCAATTATCTTGCAGAACTCATGTTATGGAAAGCTGCTCCAAAACTATCAAATAACTCTGGCCAGTGGTGAGCATAATATATCAATCTTAATCATTCTTCCTATAAACATTAGTTTGTCATTTTGAGATGTGAATACTTCTGTGATTTTCTTCCTACATAACAAAGTCCTCTCTAAGTTCTTTTACCTATAGTGGGCAAGAACCGTAATTCAATAAGTTTTTTTGGTCCTTCTTTTAAAATATGAGAGTGTAGGTTTCACAACAGAAATCTGCAAAACAACTTAGTATTTCTACCTGGAAAGAGACGGGGAGTCTTTGCATCTCTAAATCTTAACGTCTACTTGGCTGTACACTGCTACAGTAAACTCTAACTCAATTTACTGTTTGATCAATATGAAGACTGTGAGAAGAATTAGCTATCTGCGTGAGACCTGAACAATCTGACCTTTTATAAGCTTTATAAATAATTTTATAAATAATAAAGAGTTTTTCTATTACTCTATGTCATTAACCTGTTAAATCAACTCTTCCCTAGCAACCATACATATTATCCAAACTAAAGCTTCAGTGTATTTGTGAATTTAGAAAATGGCTACCAATTTTAACTCTGAGTCAGAGAATAATTTAAAAAATACATTTCATTGGTTTGTGACTATTATTTATTGCTTGTCATGAAGGATAAATATGAATGAAAGGACTGATATGTACAGAAAACCCAAAACAGAACTCCTGTGTAAGTTATAAAACTTAAATATGTCCTCAAAATTTAACTTACCTAGCAGCTTGAACTGCACTTAACTGAATTCCTTGGTTATCACTTGAAGCGTTCTATTAAAAAAGAAAAAAATTTTCTGATGTAGATACACAGTGATTAGTTTTTAAGTCTGAGAAATACAAATGAAGAGAGAAAATAAAACTCAACTTACTTGAACAATAGCTTCTAAAGAGGTATTTTGCTGGGAAAAAGTTAAAGAGAAAACTAAGTTAAAAATCCACCTTTAAAATTGTATATTTATGTAAGATCTTTCACTGGTAGTTTTAATTACCAGAATAATAATAACTTACCACTCTATAATCGCCATCTATATCAGAATCTTCACAGATATCTTCATGTGGCACATTCCTTCTCTTTAAGAGATGTTCATCTCTTTTATTCTTAAAATAAATAAATCAATTAATTTAAAAAAATTCCCATTAAATAAGAAAAGCAATTACAATTAAGTAATTCTGTGGCTACAAAATGAAATATTAAGTGCTTTTTAAAAGTAAATCGCAAATGCTAATTTGAGCTCCAAACCCCAAATATCAACTTTTAATGACCCGTGAACTATGTAAACACAAACTAAAAAAATAACAAAAAAAAATTTAAAGGATAGTGTACAGTATAAGCCAGAACCAAATATACATATTTATTTAAAAGTACTAAACCATTTTATACATCATCTTGGAGCTTCTCTTCATCACCTAAAAACAAAATCAAAGCAAAAGTGGGGCAGTTCAAAATCAGACAAAATCAACAATGCCTTACAAAACTAAAGGGCCACTTGAATTTCACTTAAAGTGTTAGGGACAAATATATATTCTCAACTGTAACCTACTTCATGCTTGAAAGGTTGATGAAATTTATAAATAAATTATTTTGGGGGTATAACTACTATCTATAAATAGCATAACTATTTAGTATAACTGTATACCTATGACTTATGCTTTATATAAATCATTAAAATTATAGAAGAAAAAGTTGTGATAATTTACCTGTATTTTTGGATAGTGGACAAGTTATATCTTGCCAACTTCAATAACTTGTCAAATTTAGTCAAACTTTCAGTTTTCAAAAAGAAAAAAAAAATGCTAAGCACTTGAGATCAATACACATTTGATATCTTCTACATATGCTATAATATTGTTAGAGTTAAGATTGAAAATACCCATTAATCAGACTTACCTTTCTTAATTCAACTACAACTTCATTTCGTTGTCTTCTCATAGTCTATAGGAAATTAAAGAAAAATATTTTTAAAAAATCACCTCAAATTCCATCACCCAAAGAAAACCACTATTAACATTTTGATGTATATCCCTTAATCTTTTCTTCTAGCCATATATGTACATAGTCATATTTTATTCATAATAAAGATATTACATAATTTTCTATATTCATTTCACATTTACATTCTCAAATATTAAACATTTCTTTGATATCAATCGATCTATAATATTGGATATATCATAAAAACTTAAAACTGTAACATAAGAATTATAAAAATACAAAGACAAATAAAGAACCTAACTAAGCTCACCACCCATATGAATTATGACACTTGAATAAGTAATGCGTGGATAAGGTTACTAAATTTGATTTTTTTAAAAAGTAGTAATCTTCCTGCCGATCCAGTCTCTTTCTCTCAAGGTAAACTTCACTGTTAGATTTACTGTGATTGTGACTCATCTATTTATGCTGTTCTTCATCTTATTTTTGTTTACTTACAGATTTTGGAGTTCTTTTATGGCAGTATATGCAGATCTATTTCATTCTTTCTAATAATGACCACATACTTACTCTATCATATCTGTAACCATTCTCTAATCTGTTACCATGCGTTTTTCTCATTTTGTAACTCATGGAACACATGTTGACTGTAAAACATCCAAATGCTCAAAAACAATACAAGTTCAAGCTCTTTTTCTTTGTATATGTTCTCCTCATTCTTTATAATAATTGCATACGTCAAGACAAAGTAAATGAAAGTATCAACACACAAAGTAATACTTTGATGCTGAAAGGAAAATGGAAATTTTATGGCCAAGATTCCCGATTCTAGTATTGCCCATTGTATACATACTTAGCCTGCTTGCATGCCCGTTGATAGTGAGCTGTTTAACCTGGGGACAGAGCCGCCTGCCTGGAGCAAACTGTCAGTCACAGAAGGAAGGGGAGTGGCAGGGAGAAGGGCAGAGGGGAGCAGGAGGCAGAAGTAGCAGAGACCCAGGCTGGGAAACAGAAGAGAGGGGAGGCTGGGAGAGGGAAGCCGCAGAGCCCTGGTGCCAGGAAGGGAGAAAAGAGTTCTGTACTGGGGAGCAGGAGACTAAGCCACTAGCGAAGGCAGTGCCTGGGGAGCAGAGGCTGTAGCTGGGCCAGAGATGGAAAGGGGCTGGCCATTTGTATATAGCCGATGACTGCCCTAAGAATAAAGCTTGGTATGAGTCCCTTTTTACCCACAACGTTCTGCTGTCGTTATTTGGTTTCATGATATTCACAGTGAACCTGTCCAGTGCGGGAAACCCTGTCCTCCAGGACAAACACATGTCTAATGAGTATCTCAAATCTGTATCTGAAACTGAACATTTGATCTTCAACCAACATATGTACTCTATTCCATCTCATGTAGTTCATCTTGGGGGTGAAATTATGGGTTCTTTTATTATTTGTACCTTTGTATTTTATAAGTCTTATGTTACTATATAGAACATTTATGCTATATCCAAAATTATAGATTAATAACTTCATCAAGAGATTTTCAGGAAATGACAACTCTATTCTTCCTGTTACACAGATTGGCACCATCCTTGCTGCTTTTTCTCTCACATTATACATTCAACCTATTAGCAAATCCTATTGGTTCAACCTTCAAAACTTACCAGAAATCCAGATATAACACCACCTCCTTCAACACTGCTCTGGTCCAACTCACCATTATTTCTCAACTAGATTACTGCAAAAGACTCCTAACTCCCTCTACTGTTCTCCTCCATATTCTCCCCTGGCCATGATCACAGCAACCAAAGTAATAGTCCCACACAATCTTAATGTTTGTGTGTCAGAGACTCGTTTGGTAGCATGGTGAAATCAATGGATACATTCTTAGTGCTTTTTAATTACAGTAAATACACAAGATTAAAAAGAAAAACAATGAACATAATCAAGGCCATATACGACAAACCCACAGTCAACATGATACTTAACAGCAAGAAGCTGAAAGCTTTTCCTTTAAGATCGGGAACAAGACAAGGATGCCCACTCTCCCCACTTTTATTCAACATAGTATTGGAGGTCCTAGCCATGGCAATCAGACAACACAAAGAAATAAAAGGCATCCAGATCGGCAAGGAAGAACTCACACCGTCCCTGTTTGCAGATGATATGATATTGTACATAAAAAACCCTAAAGAATCCACTCCAAAACTATTAGATCTAATATCTGAATTCAGAAAAGTTGCAGGATACAAAATTAATACACAGAAATCTGTTGCATTCCTATACACTAACGATGAACTAGCAGAAAAAGAAATCAGGAAAACAATTCCATTCACAATCACATCAAAAAGAATAAAATACCTAGGAATAAACCTAACCAAGGAAGTGAGAGACCTATACGCTCAAACCTACAAGACACTCTTAAGAGAAATTAAAGAGGACACTAGTAAATGGAAATTCACCCCTTGCTCTTGGCTAGGAAGAATTAATATTGTCAAAATGGCCATTCGGCCTAAAGCAATCTACAGATTCAATGCAATCCCTAATTAAATAACAACAGCATTCTTCAATGAACTAGAGCAAATAGTTCTAGAATTCATATGGAACCAAAAAAGACCCCGAATACCCAAAGCAATCCTGAGAAGGAAGAATAAAGCAGGGGGGATTATGCTCCCTGACTTCAAGCTCTACAACAAAGCTACCATAATCAAGACAATTTGGTACTGGGGCAAGAACAGACCCATAGACCAGTGGAACAGAATAGAGAGCCCAAATATAAACCCAAGCATATATGGTCAATTAATATACAATAAAGGAGCTTTGGATATACAATGGGGAAATGACAGCCTCTTCAACAGCTGGTGTTGCCAAAACTGGACAGCTACATGTAAGAGAATGAAACTAGATTACTGTCTAAAACCATACACCAAAGTAAACTCAAAATGGATCAAAGGCATGAATGTAAGCCATGAAACCATAAAACTCTTAGAAAAAAACATAGGCAAAAATGTCTTCGACATAAACATGAGCAACTTCTTCATGAACATGTCTCCCCAGGCAAGGGAAAAAAAGCAAAATGAACGAATGGGACTGTATCAAACTAAAAAGCTTCTGTACGGCAAGGGATACCACCAGTAGAACAAAAAGATATCCTACGGTATGGGAGAATGTATTCATAAATGACATATCTGATAATGGGTTGACATACAAATTATATAAAGAGCTCACACACCTCAACAAACAAAAAGCAAATAAGCCAATTAAAAAAAGGGCAGAGAAGCTAAACAGACACTTCTTTAAAGAAGAAATCCAGATGGCCAACAGGCACATGAAAAGATGCTTCACATCACTAGTTACCAGAGAAATGCAAATTAAAACCACAATGAGATAATCACCTCACACCAGTTAGGATGGCCGCCATCCAAAAGACAAACAACAACAAATGTTGGCGAGGATGTGGAGAAAGGGGAACCCTCCTACACTGCTGGTGGGAATGTAAATTAGTACAACCATTGTAGAAAGCAGTATGGATATTTCTCAAAAACCTCAAACTAGAAATACCATTTGACCCGGAATTCCATTCCTATGAATTTACCCTAAGAATGCAGCAGCCTAGGTTGAAAAAGACATATGCCCCCCTATGTTTATCACAGCACTATTTACAATAGCCAAGAAATGGAAACAACCTAAGTGTCCATCAGTAGATGAATGGATAAAGAAGATGTGGTATATATACACAATGGAATATTATTCAGCCATAAGAAGAAAACAAATTCTATCATTTGCAATAACATGGATGGAGCTAGAGGGTATAATGCTCAGTGAAATAAGCCCGGCGGAGAAAGACAAGTACCAAATGATTTCACTCACATGTGGAGTATAAGAACAAAGAAAAAACTGACAGAAGAAAACAGCAACAGATTGACAGAACCCAAGAATGGACTTACAGTTACCAAAGGGAAAGGGACTGGGGAAGATGGGTGGGAAGGGAGGGATAAGGTGGAAAAATGGCTATTACAATTAGCACACATAATGTAGTGGGTGTGGGGTGGGGTAGGGGATACGGGGAAGGCAGTATAACACAGAGAAGACAAGTAGTGATTCTATAGCATCCTTCTACGCTGATGGACAGTGACTGCAATGGGGGTATGCGGTGGGAACTTGATAATAGGGGGAGTCTAGTAACCATAATGTTGCTCATGGAATTGTATATTAATAAAAAAAATTGAGATAAACTATTCCATTCTGTATATGTACTACTCCTTCTTTATCTATTCATCTACTGATGGATACTTAGGTTGCTTCCATATCTCAGCTATTGTACATAGTGCTGTGATAAACATAGGGGTGTATATGTCTTTTTGAATCTGGGCTCCTGCATTCTTAGGGTAAATTCCTAGGAGTGGAATTCCTGGGTCAAATGGTATTTCTATTTTGAGTATTCTTAGGAACCTCCATACTGCTTTCCACAGTGGTTGAACTAATTTACATTCCAACCAACAGTGTAGGAGGGTTCCCCTTTCTCAACATCCTTGCCAACATTTGTTGTTTGTCTTTTGGATGTTGGCCATTCTAACTGGTGTGTGGTGATATCTCATTGTGGTTTGAATTTGTATTTCTCTGATGATTAGTGATATGGAGCATCTTTTCATGTGCCTGTTGGCCATCTGAATTTCTTCTTTGGAGAAGTGTCTGTTCACATCCTCTGCCCATTTTTTAATAGGATTATTTGCTTTTTGTTTGTTGAGGTGCGCCAGCACTTTGTATATTTTGGATGTCAGCCCCTTATCAGATATGTCATTTATGAATATATTCTCCCACAGTGTAGGATGCCTTTTTGTTCTACTGATGGTGTCCTTTGCTATACAGAAGCTTTTTAGTTTGATATAGTCCCACTTGTTCATATTTGATTTTGTTTCCTTTGCGCTCGGAGATATGTTCATGAAGAAGTTGCTCATGTTTATGTCCAAGAGATTTTTGACTATATTTTTTTCTAATAGTTTTATGTTTTCATGACTTACATTCAGGTCTTTGATCCATTTTGAGTTTACTTTTGTGTATAGGGTTAGACGGTAATCCAGTTTCTTTCTCTTACATGTAGCTGTCCAGGTTTGCCAACACCACCTGTTGAAGAGGCTGTCATTTCCCCATTGTATATCCATGGTTCCTTTATCATATATTAACTGATCATAATGCTTGGGTTTATATCTGGGCTCTCTATTCGGTTCCACTGGTCTATGGGTCTGTTCTTGCGCCAGTACCAAATTGTCCTGATGACTGTAGCTTTGTAGTAGAGCTTGAAGTCAGGGAGCGTAATCCCCCCCTGCTTTATTCTTCCTTCTCAGGATTACTTTGGCTATTCGGGGTCTTTTTTGGTTCCATATGAATTCTAGAACGATTTGCTCTAGTTCATTGAAGAATGCTGTAGGTATTTTGATAGGGATTGCATTGAATTGGTAGATTGCCTTCGGGAGGATGGTCATTTTGACAATATTAATTCTTCCTAGCCAAGAGCATGGGATGGATTTCCATTTACTAGTGTCCACTTTAATTTCTCTTAAGAGTGTCTTGTAGTTTTGAGGGTATAGGTCTTTCACTTCCTTGGTTAGGTTTATTCCTAGGTATTTTATTCTTTTTGATGTGATTGTGAATGGAATTGTTTTCCTGATTTGCTGCTACTTCATTGTTAGTGTATTGGAATGCAACAAATTTCTGTGTATTAATTTAGTATCCCACAACTTTGCTGAATTCAGATATTAGATGTAGTAGTTTTGGAGTGGATTCTTTAGGGTTTTTTATGTACAATATCGTCTGCAAATAGGGACCGTATGAGTTCTTCCTTGCAAATCTGGATGCCTTTAATTTCTTTGTGTTGTCTGATTGCCGTGGCTAGGACCTCCAGAACTATGTTGAATAAAAGTGGGGAGAGTGGGCATCCTTGTCTTGTTCCTGATCTTAAAGGAAAGCTTTCAGCTTCTCGCTGTTAAGCATAATGTTGGCTGTGGGTTTGTCATATATGGCCTTTATTATGTTGAGGTACTTGCCCTCTCTACTCTTTTTGTTGAGAGTTTTTATCATGAATGAATGTTAAATTTTGTCAAATGCTTTTTCAGCATCTTTGGAGATGATCATGTGGTTTTTGTCCTTTTTGTTGATGTAGTGGATGATGTTGATGGATTTTCGAATGTTGTACCATCCTTGCATCCCTGGGTTGAATCCCACTTGATCATGATGGATGATCGTTTTGATATATTCTTGATTTTGGTTTGCTAATATTTTGTTGAGCATTTTTGCATCTACGTTCATCAGGGATATTGGTATGTAATTTTCTTTCTTTCTGGTGTCTTTGCCTGGTTTTTGTATTAGAGTGATGTTGGCCTCATAGAATGAGGTTGGGAGTTTCCTTCCTCTTCTATGTTTTGGAAAACTTTAATGAGGATGGGTATTAGGTCTTCACTAAATGTTTGATAAAATTCAGCAGTGAAACCATCTGGTGTGGGTGTTTTGTTCTTAGTTAGTTTTTGGATTACCAATTCAATTTTTTTGCTGGTAATTGGTCTATTCAGATTTTCTGTTTCTTCCTGGTTCAGCATTAGCAGGTTGTATTTTTCTAGAAAGTTGTCCATTTCTTCTAGGTTATCTAGTTTGTTACCATATAATTTTTCATAGTATTCTCTCATAATTCTTTGTATTTCTGTGGTGTCCACAGTGATTTTTCCTTTCTCATTTCTGATTCTGTTTATGTGTGTAGACTCTCTTTTTTTCTTGATAAGTCCGGCTGGGGGTTTATCTATTTTGTTTATTTTCTCGAAGTACCAGCTCCTGCTTTCATTGATTCTTTCTATTGTTTATTCTTCTCAATTTTATTTATTTCTGCTTCAATCTTTATTATATCTCTCCTTCTACTGACTTTAGGCCTAATTTGTTCTTCCTTTTCTAGTTTCATTAATTGTGAGTTTAGACCGTTCATTTGGGATTGTTCTTCTTTCCTGAGGTAGGCTTGTATTGGAATATATTTCCCTCTTAGCATGACCTTTGCTGCATCCCACAGACTTTGTGGTGTTGAATTATTGTTGTCATTTGTCTCCATATATTGCTTCATCTGTTTTTATTTGGGCATTGATCTGTTGATTATTTAGGAGCACGTTATTAAGCCTCCATGTGTTTGTGGGCTTTTTCCTTTTCTTGGTGTAATTTATTTCTAGTTTCATACCTTTGTGATCTGAGAAGCTGGTTGGTACAATTTCAATCTTTTTGAATTTACTGAGGTTCTTTTTGTGGCCTAATAAATGATCAATTCTTGAAAATGTTCCATGTGCATGTGAGAACAATGTGTATCCTGTTGCTTTTGGATGGAGTGTTCTGTAGATGTCCATCTGTTCTAATGTTATTCAGTGACTCCATCTCTTTACTTATTTTCTGTTTGGTTCACCTGTCCTTTGGAGTGAGTGGTGTGTTGAAGTCTCCTAAAATGAATGCATTGCATTCTATTTCCCCCTTTAATTCTGCTAGTATTTGTTTCACATATGTAGGTGATCCTGTGTTGGGTGCATAGAATTTGATAATAGTTATATGCTCTTGTTGGACTGACCCTTTTATCGTTATGCAATGTCTTTCTTTGTCTCTTGTGAACTTTCTTTGTTTTGAAGTCTATTTTGTCTGATGCAAGTACTGCAACTCCTGCTTTTTTCTCCCTATTAGTTGCATGAAATATCTTTTTCCATCCCTTCACTTTCAGTCTGTGTATGTGTTTGGATTTGAAGTGAGTCTCTTGTAGGCAGCATATAGATGGGTCTTGTTTTTTTATCCATTCAGTAACTCTATGTGTTTTGATTGGTGCATTCAGACCATTTACATTTAGGGTGATTATCGATAGGTACGTACTTATTTGCCATCGCAGGCTTTAGATTCATTGTTAACAAAGTTCAAAGGTAATTCCCTTACTATTTAACAGTCTAATTTAACTTACTTCGTATACTATTAGAGACACAACCTAAAGGTTCTTTTTTTCCCTCCTTTTTCTTCCTCCTCCATTCTTCATATGTTATGAATCATATTCTGTACTCTTTGTCTTCCCTTGGGTGACATCTTTTTAGCCTTAGGAATACTTGTATCTATAGGAGTCTCTCCAAAATGCAATGTAGAGGTTGTTTGTGGTAGGTAAATTCTCTCAGCTTTTGCTTATCTGTAAATTGTTTAATCTCTCCTTCAAATTTAAATCATAACCTTGCCGGGTAGAGTATTTTAGGTTCAAAGTCCTTCTGCTTCATTGCATTAAATATATCATGGCACTCCCTTCTGGCCTGTAAGGTTTCTGTTGAGAAGTCTGATGATAGCCTGATGGGTTTTCCTTTGTATGTCATGCTCTTTCTCTCTAGCTGCTTTTAAAAGTCTGTCTTTATCCTTGATCTTTGCCATTTTAATTATTATATGTCTTGATGTTGTCTTCCTTGGGTCCCTTGTGTTGGGAGATCTGTGCACCTCCATGGCTTGAGAGACTATCTCCTTCCCCAGATTGGGGAAGTTTTCAGCAATTACTTCCTCAATGACACTTTCTATCCCTTTTCCTCTATCTTCTTCTTCTGGTACCCCTATAATGCGAATATTGTTGCTTTTGGATTGGTCACACAATTCTCTCAATATTCTTTCATTCTTAGAGATTCTTTTTTCTCTCTGTGCCCCAGGTTCTTTGTATTCCTCTTCTCTAATTTCCATTCCATTTACTGTCTCTTCTACTATATCTAATCCGCTTTTAAATCCCTCCATTTTATGTTTCATTTCAAATATGGTATTTCTTAGTAGATTAATGATACCCAAATAAATTATAAAAAAAAGGTATTTCTTAATGATTGAATATCCATCTCAAATTTGTTCCTGAGTTCTTGAATATTTTTCTGTACCTCCATAAGCATGTTTATAACTTTTATTTTGAACTTTCAGGAAGATTTGTGAGTTTGGTTTCATTTGGCCCTTTTTCTTGGGTTTGTGAGATTTTGGTCTGAACCATGTTCTTTTGTCATATTTCTGTGTGGTGCCCAGCAGTGCACAGAAACTCCAGTCTCTGGAGCTGCTCAGCCCTTAGAGTGAGGTTGGGGGTCGTAGGGGAGCAGAGCTGGTGCCTGGGGGGAGGAAAGATCTGTTTCCTGCTTCCCGTCTGCGGTGCCTGTCTCCAGTGTCAGAGTCAGTAGGCCAAGCACACATGTGTAAACCTCTGTGCTTTGTGTCTCTAGCTGTTGTAGGCGGGGCCTCCCTCTGGCTGGCCTGATGCCTGTGCAGTAACTGCCGGTTTGTGAGCAGGTGCCTGCAGTCAAGTAGGAAGGTTTGGCAGGCTGTATGTCACAGTGGGAGGCCTCAGAACTGAGTAGGTAGCCAGGGGGATCGAGCACCTGAAGCTCCTCAAAGTTCCCAACCAGCTGGGCAGAGCGTGGCCATGCAACCTTGTCCAGCTCTTGCTTCTCCCGGACAGCAATCTCCGTGCAAACCCCATCCCTTCAGCAGCGCTCTGGCTGTTAGGAAGCCTCTCAGACTGCCTGCCTTTCCTCTGACACACAGCGGCCCGGTGTGGATCCCGTCCTCCACAAATGGCTGCAATGTCAATTTCTCAAGCACTCCACCTGTCCTAGCTCCCCAACATCCAGAGCACCACACAGTATAGGATTCTGCTCACAAAACAGATCTCCAGGGCTAGGTGTCCAGCAGTCCCAGTCTTCCACCCTCTCCCCCACTCCGTTTCTCTTATCCTGCCAGTGAGCTGGGGTGGGGGAAGGGCTTGGGTTCCGCCAGATTAAGGCTTTCCTATGTTACCCTGTTTCATGAGGTCTGCTCTGTTTGTGAAGTCCGTTTGCAGTGTGGTTCAGCCTTCTTTCTTCTTGCTGTTTTAAGGTTAGTTGCATTAATTAACTATATTTTGGTACATGTGTGGTTTTGGGAGGAGCTCTCCATCTCACATCTCACGTCGCCATCTTGCAAGTTCTTTAACCTCAATTTTTGACAAAACCAATTTATTCTATCTTATGTCAACCTTTGCTGATCATTTTTAACTTTCATATAGACATGGATTTTAAAAATACCACTTAAAAAATTAAAATAGGATAGGCTGAAAATGAATAAAAATAATTAGCCAAGTACTACAATAAGAGTTTCCATATTCACTATCATTTGATTATTGTAGACTTCAGTGGTAAGAAGAAAAAACATTTCTTCTTACAAGTAAGGAAACTTGGTTAAGTTAAATTACTTGGTCAAGACCACATAGCTAGAAACGGGATACCAAGATTAGAATTCAGACAGTCTTAAACAAAGCCAATTAAACACTAAGCCATATTATTTTCCACAAGTGTTAAAGTCAAACAGGGTTTAATCCAATTTGAAAGCCTATGGTTCATACTAAATGAAAGGTACTATTATCAAGACAATAGGCTATGCATTGTATTGCAATACAAAAGCTATAAACAACTCTGGTAAACAATAAACTGTGTCCCATGTCTCACACAGAAAATAAAATCTGTAAAATGTACTACTTAAAAGATTGCTCAATAAAAGGTAGACTTCTGAGGAAGAGAGACATTCTAATCAGAGAAAAGTTTTTATTTGTAACTATCCATCTAAAGAAGAAAGATTACAGTATAATATATTTTAACTTTTAAATAAAGCAAACTTAAATCCAAAACAACTACTGTATATTTACATAAACATTGTATCTACACCAAAAAATATTTTTCGGCATTACAGTATATAATATTAAACTTGGAATCTCTGACAATTTGAAACTATTAATAAAGGATTTATCAAACCAATTTAATGCTGTAGTTGTGACATAAGCCTCTGAACTAATACTATCCACAGAAACTTATTTGCGAAGCAAGAGCTTTGACAATCTCTTTAATATAGAATAAAAAAGCAAGGAAGAGTTTTCCTCTCTTGAGAAAAAGCTATTATCTGCAAGGTAAAGAGAAGACTGAATGAATTAGTAGAAAGACACCCTGTGCACCCGCCTGGCAGCATTCACCCATGTTTTTTATTGCAAAGCCAAATACTTAAAAACAGTGGTATTAGATATTTAGACATTTTAAAGTCACAATTCCATCTCAAATCAAGAACTTTTATTTCTCTGGGTCCCAGGAAAGGTGTATATAAGGCCCTTTTGCTAATTCTTTCATTAAAGAGCAGAGTTTTTACATACTACATACAAGTATTATAGGTGCAACACTCACATGACTTACTCTGATGCAGTAAGCTGTCAATTTGAATTCCAAAAGGCTGCCAAACTGGCCAAAGGCTTATTTATAGGTCAAAGAGCTATCTAAAGGACAAAGGCTATAAATGTGGGGGGGTGGAGGGGGGAGGTAGAGAAAGGGAGCGAGTAGAGTGCAGGCAGATCCCCAGAAGTTTTACATTTCCTTGCTTGTAGTACAATTACAAAATTCTAGATTCAGTCAGAAGGGGCCAAGAAATTGTCAAAAAATTCAAACAAGTGACTCTTACAGAACACAGAATGGTATTTCTATCTTAAAAAATGCAGTTTTTAATTTAACAAATGATTACTATGTGCCTACCGCTGTTCTAGGGATTAAGCACTGTCTCTCTCTAACGAGTTATACAGTCTAGCACTTTCTTTCCAATTTATGGCTACTTAATTTCTAAATCACCTTTCACCAATGTATTTCCCAAAAGCTTTTTTTTAAAACTCTAAGATACTAGTGTAATAATGATATACTGAATGAAATTTGAATGTCTAAATTTTCTTGAGTAAAAAGTTAGGCTTTAGATCAGTAAGGACTCAATCTCACTAGAGAAAAATATTTAAAGAAATTTCTTTCTAAAGTTAATCATACAAAAGATAAGGAGTATAATGCTTTGATTTTATTTCATCCAGTCTGTCATTCATGCCCCAGGAATGTTAATACTTAGGGGGTAGCACAAAAAACAAAACAAAAATTAATCAAGCACAAGATTTTTTGATGGGCAATGGGATATATTCTAAAAACTGGATTATGGTAATGGTCGCACAACTCTGAAAATTTACCAAAAATCATTGAATTGTACACTTAAAGTGGGTGAATTTTATGCATGGTAAACTATATCTTGATGAAGTGATTTTTAAAAAGTTGTATGTATTATTGTCTAACTCCATACACAAAAGTAAACTTGAAATGGATCAAAAACCTGTATGTAAATCATGAAACCATAAAACTCTTAGAAGAAAACAGGCAAAAATCTCTTGGACCTAAGTACGAGCAATCTTTTCCTGGACACATCTCCTCAGGCAAGAGACACAAAACCAAAACTGAACAAGTGGGACTACACCAAACTAAAAAGCTTCTGTACAGCAAAGGACATCATCAGCAGAACAAAAAGGCATCCTACAGTATGGGAGAATATATTCGTGAACGACTCATCTGATAAGGGGGAACTCATATGCCTCAACACCCAAAAAAAAACAAATAACCTGATTAAAATATGGGCGGAGGATCTGAACGGACATTTCTCCAAAGAAGAAATACAAATGGCCCACAGGCAATGAAAAGATGTTCCACAACACTGATCATCAGAGAAATACAAATCAAAACCTCAATGTTATCACCTAACACCATTTAGAGCGACCACTATCCAAAAGACAAGAAATAAATGTTGGTGAGGACATGGAGACTTGGGAACCCCCCCTACGCTGTTGGTGGGAATGTAAACTGGTGTAACTGCTGTGGAAAACAGTATGGCGGTTCCTCAAAAATCTAAAAATGGAAATGCCATTAGATCAAGTAATTCCACCCGAAGAAATTTACCCAAAGAAAACAAGATCCCTGACTCAAAAAGATATATGCACCCCTATGTTTATTGCCACACTATATGCAATAGCCAAGATATGGAAGCAACCTAAGTGTCCATCAACAGATGAATGGATAAAGAAGATGTGGTATATATACACAATGGAATATTATTCAGCCATAAAAAGGAAATCCTACCATTTGCAACAACGTGGATGGATCTAGAATGCATTTCACTCAGTGAAATATAAAAACAAAGCAAAGTAGACCCCAAATAGCCAAAACAATCCTGAGAAGGAGGAATCAAACAGGGGGAATTATGCTCCCTGACTTCAAGCTGTACTACAAAGCCACAGTAATCAAGACAATTTGGTACTGGCACAAAAACAGACCCACAGACCAGTGGAACA
>JAQQAC010020790.1:633157-651037 GCA_029783875.1 Phataginus tricuspis | reverse complement strand
CAGAGAAGACAAGTAGTGATTCTCATCTCACTACACTGATGGACAGTGACTGTAATAGGGTTGGTGGGGGGGGACCTGATGAAGGGGGTAGTTTAATCATCACAATATTGCTCATGTAATTGTAGGTTAATGATACTAAAATAAAATAAATTGTAAAAAAAAAAACAAAAAAACAAAGCAAAGTAGAAAAACAAAACAGCAGCAGAATCACAGACACTGAGAAATGACCAGTGGTTACCAAGGGGGAAGGGGAGTCGGACACAAGGAGGAAGGGGAGTTAGACAAAGGGGCACAATAATTCACAATCACAATATAAGTGGGTCATGGGGATGGTAGTACAGCATGAAGAATATAGTCAATGATTCTGTAACATCTTTCTATGTTGATAGATAGTAACCACACTATAGGGGGTGAGGATTTAATAATATGGGTAAAACTGTTGAACCACTGTGTTGTACATTTGAAACCAATATAAGATTGTGTATCAATGATATGTCAATAAAAACCTTAAAATTATCTGGAAAAAAGAAGTTATATGTACACAAACATACATATCCTCCCCATGAACACAGATTACTATTGTATTACTATTTAGACTTTTCCTGTTGGAAAACATTCAATCGCTCAAGTATTTATCACTTATTTGCCAATCATTATGGACCAGGCACAGTATATCCATGGCCTTAAGGAGGTAGTACTCTTATGACAGAGAAATATAATTCAGTAAATAGTAATAAGGCCTAACATTTAGTAAAACTGAATGCTAAGCACCATTTTGAACATGTTACTTCATTTTACTCATCTAATAAATGTAGTGTGTCATAACATATATACTGCTGTTGACAGTAGAGAGACAAAATAACGAAGAAATATAAGCCAAATCTTTAACTGAATGGAAACTCATTGAGACAGTCATTCCAGGTAGAAAATGCAGCACATACAAAAGGAGAGGATTATAAAAGATGGCACATGCAGAATCTGTTGAAGAGTGTCAGAAGCCAGGAATGGAAAGGTAGGCAAGGAGCCAAATCAACCGTCATAAAAAGCTAACCTACATATTTGAGAGAAAAGTGAGTTATTGACATTTTCAATCCAAATTGTCAAAGACACCTGGTAGGTACAACAGTTGTTTAACCAGTAAATACGGTAAACCAAATGATAAAATATATAATTACATAAGTCTGTTTTCCAATTCTTTTCCTATTTCTCCCTCCTTTCATCACCACTTACTGATGTCTCTAGCAGGAGCCATCAGGGTGCTTATTCATGCCTTTGCCAAATACTATGTATGTTGGCAAACTGAGTGTGATTAGCAAATAAATTCCAATTTTATTCTTGTAACAATAGAAGGGAAATTTTAAGTGCTTTAATGTTAAATCGTCACTCAAACTATGAATTTATTTCTAAGAAAGAGTGTTTATTAACAGTGGTAATAGAGAAAAGCTCTAATTTGCACTACTAGTGATGGGCAACTGTCCTCATAAGCAGAATCAAGTTCTTATCTCTCACAAGTAAAAAGATTATTGAAGATTGAGTAAAAGAGAAGTTTGAAAGTAAATTCAGGATAGAAGGCCAGACTTAACTTTGGCAAGCTATTGGAGCAGTTTTAAGAAGTTTTCTATTCTACAGATACCACAGTTTAAAATGATCGACATCTAAATAAGTATTAAAACAATTTATTAGTAGAAGAATGTAACTGAAAAAAATCACAAAAAATACAGGGAACTGTTAATATTACTAACTCCAAGGAATGGGATTACAGTTGAGTTTCACTAAATAATATTTAAGCAATAGGGAAATGCACTAAATTCAAAAGTCATACTTACCTATTGGAAAAGTTAGAAAATAAAGGTAAGAATAAAAAATGTATTTCCAGAGTTTTCTATATTCACCTATCTTGTGTATATATATACATATGTCTTTACTGTCATATCCAAGAAATCACTGCCAAATCCAATTTGCATGAAGTTTTTTTCTCTATGTTTTCTTCTAAGAGTTTTTATTGTTTTAGGTAATATATTTAGATCCTTGATCCGTGTTGTTAATTTTTGTATATGGTGTTAGATAAAGCTACAACTTGACTCTTCTGCTTGTGGATATCAAGTTTTCCTGGCACCATTTGTGAAAAGGCTGTCCTTTTCCCACTGAATGGTAAAATCAGGAAATGTGAGACCTCCAACTTTCTCTTCTTCTTCAAGATTGGCTATTCAGGGTCCCTTGAGTTTTTTATATGAATTTTAGGATGGATTTTTCTATTTTTGAAAAGAATTTACATCTTGCAACTTTGCTAAATCACTTATTACTTCTAACATTTTTTTTTTTGGTGTGGATCTTTAGAGTTTTGTATATATGTAAGATCATGCCATCTGCTAACAAATGGTAATTTCACCTTTTCCTCTCTAATTTGGATGACTGTATTTCTTTATCTTGCCTAACTGCTCTGGCTAGGACTTTTAGTATTATGCTGCACAGACCTGGTGAAAGTGGTTAGGTATCCTCACCTTGATCCTGATTTTATAGGAAAAGCTTTCAGTCTTTTACCATTGTGTATGATGTCTGCTGGGACTTTTCATATTTGGTCTTTATTATGTTGAGGTAGTTTCCTTCCAAGTTTGTTGAGTGTGTTTATCATGGAAGAATGCTGAATTCTGCCAAATGCTTTTTCTGGATTGAGAGCATGTGGTTTTACCCTTCATTCTGCTAATGTGGTAAATTACCCTGACTGATGTTCATATATTGAACCATCTTTGCATTCTAGGAAAAGTCCTGGAATGGTCATGGTGTATAATGCTTTTAATATGTTGCTGAATTCAATTTGCTAGTATTTTGTTGGGGATTTTTACAACACTATTCATCAGGGATATTGGTCTGCAGTTTTCTTGTAGTGTCTTGGCTTTTAGTATCAGTGTAATTCTGGCCTCATAGAATGAGTTTGGAAGTGTTCCCTTCTCTTCAGTTTTTTTAAGTTTGAGGATTGGTGTTAATTCTTCTTTAAATGTTTGGGAGAATTCACCAGTTGAGGACCTGGACTTTCTTTTGGCTTGTTTTGAGATTTTTGATTACTGTTTTTAATCTCATTACTAGTTATGGGTCTATTCAGATTTTTTTTCTTCAGGATTCAGTCTTGTAGGTTGTGTGTGTTTCCAGGAATTTGTATGTTCCATGTAGGTTATCTGATTTGTTGATACATAAGTCATAATATATTCTTTTGCAATACTCTCTTCTCTACAAAACACATAAAAACTATTTACAATAGCCAAGAAATGGAAGCAACCTAAGTGTCCATCAGTAGATGAATGGTTAAAGAAGATGTGGTATATATACACAATGGAATATTATTCAGCCATAAGAAGAAAACAAATCCATTTGCAACAATATGGATGGAGCTAGAGGGTATTATGCTCAGTGAAATAAGCCAGGCAGAGAAAGACAAGTATCAAATGATTTCATGCATCTGTGGAGTAGAAGAACAAAGAATAAACTGAAGGAACAAAACAGCAGTAGACTCAACAGAACCCAAGAATGGACCAACAGTTACCAAAGGGAAAGGGACTGGGGAAGAGGGGTGGGAAGGGAGGGGTAAGGGGAAAAAAAGGCTATTACAATTAGCACACATAATGTAGCGGGGGGTGAGGGTGAGGTAGGGGGATACGGGGAAGGCAGTATAACACAGAGAAGACAAGTAGTGATTCTATAACATCCTACTACGCTGATGGACAGTGACTGCAATGGGGTATGTGGTGGGGACTTGATAATAGGGGGAGTCTAGTAACCATAATGTTGCTTATGTAATTGTATATTAATAATAGTAAATAAAAACACATAACAAATAAAAACACTTTTATATGAGGAAACAGCAAAATATGGATATGTAAACTACTCTAAGAGTTCAGTGAAGAATGACTGATATGAACTGGTGCAATGAGAAAAAACTGATGTCTGGAAGGTTAAGTTCAACCTGGAAATAAGAAATGGCAAGGTAAAGGGAAGACCAGAAGGTGCTTCCTGAAGGAACCCAATAAAAGCAAAAACAGAAAAGAGGAAATGAATGTTAAAGGTGAGCTAGGTCACCTCCTGAAGTGGGAGCAGAGTCTGAGATGAAGTTTTATGAATGGGGAATTATAAACTAAAAAGGTAAGAATATACCCAGTTAGATACATTACTGTTTGCCCCTTTACTAGAATTTATGCAGCAAACACTTAGATCTGCTAAACTGAAACAAGAGCCTGAAATACCTAGCTTATTAAGAAATTTTGATTTGATACTTACAACAGGAATTCACTGAAGATGTAGGAGTTGAAAAATGAAAATAGCAGTGGTGTTTGGGGAGTTTACTAAAGGAAGTACATCCCAGTGTTTCTCATTTAGGGTGATTTTGCCACTGGGGACATTTGGCAATTTCTGTAGTTTTGGTTGTTACAACTGGGGAGAAGCATGCTATGGCATCTGATGGGCAGAGTCAAGGGATGCTGCTAACCACTCAACAGTGCACTGGACAGCTTCCCACAACAAAGAATTATCTGGCCCAAAATACCAACAATGGCAGGGCTGAGAAATTTTGCAGTATTCTTTTATGAGTTATTCTCATGAAAACCCAGACAGACTTCAGGTATATTTGAAAAAATGTATAAAAGAAAAAGGAAACATCCTGAAAGATTAACAGCAGTAAGATTATGAAGGATTATTTTTCTAAAAAATTTCTGTAATTACAATGCCATTACCATTTCAAAAGGAAAAATTAACCTGAATTAAAAATTATGATTGTCACTAATTCTAATACCTGTTTTTTTGAAAGCTTCATTTAATTTCCTCAAACATTTACTTAAGTGTCACTTATATGCCAGGCTCTGCGATGAGAATTAAGAAGAGTGGTTTACAAAATAGACAAGGTTCATACTCTCAAGGAGCTTATAGTCTGAGGGCTTATACAAGGAATAAGTTAACATTGAGTAAATACATTAAGGATTAAAGATGGCAGCATGAGAGGTGAGACAGAGGCTTCCTCCTAAAACGGCATATAATACGAAAATATAATTAATACAACTAATCCTGAAAGAGCAACAGGAAAGAGGACTGCACCAAACTGCATACACATGGAGAAAAGAGCAGACCTCACAGAACAGGGTAATGTAGCAAAGCCATGGCCCAGTGGGACCCAAACCCTTCCCCACCCCAGCTCTCCGGCAGGAGGAAGAGAAACAGACCAAAGAGGGAGTGGAGGCCTAGGACTGCTGAATACCTAACTCCGGAGATCTGCTCTGGGAGCACAAACCTACATTTCATGGTGCTTTCATGGTACTCTTGTGATTAGGAGGTTGGAAAGCTAAGACAGGTAGAATACCTGGAGAGACTGGGATTCCAGCCGCTTGTGGAAAGTAGGGATCCATATCTGGCTGCTCTGGGACAAAAGAAAGGCAGGCAGTCTGAGAGACTTCCTAACAGCAAGAGGGCTGCTAAAGGGGCTAGGATTGCACAGAGCTTACTGCTCAGGAGAAAGGACAGGTAGACAAAATTATCTGAGTGCACTCTGCCCAGCAGGTTGGGAACTTTCATGATCTTCAGGTGCTCCAGCTCCCTGGCTGGCTACACAGCTCCAAGGACCCCCTCTGTGATAAGGAACCTACTGCGCCTTTTTCCTGGCCAGCTCCACCTGGCTTGCAAACTGGCAAACCCTACCCTGGCGTTAGGCCAGCCAGAGGGAAGCCCCGTCTACAGCAACTATAAACGCAAAGCAGAGGCTTATACCTGTGTGCTCAGCCCACTGGTTCTGGCAGTGGAGACAGGCATAGCAGATGGGAAGCAGGAAACAGCTCTTTCCTCCCCACCCAGGCACCAGCACCACTCCCCTGCAACCTCTGACATCGCTCCAGGGCTGAGCAGCTCGAGAGTAGAGCTTCTGGGCACTAGAGGACGCCATATACAAATATGAAACGCCAAAGGAACCTGGTTCAAAGTAAAATTATGAATACAACACCTGAGAAAGATTCAAATGCAATCGACCTCATGAATCTGCCTGAAAGAGATTTCAAAATAAAAATCATTAATATGCTCATAGAGGTACAGAAAAATATTCAAGAACTCAGGAATGAATTCCGGTCGGAGATCCAATCATTAAGGAACACAGTATCAGAAATGAAACATACAAGGGAAAGTTTTAAAAGCAGATTAGATATGGTAGAGGAGACGATAAATGAAACAGAAATTAGAGAACAGGAATACAAAGAAGCTGAGGCACAGAGAGAAAAAAGGATCTCTAAGAATGAAAGAATATTGAGAGAACTGTGTGACCTATCCAAACGGAACAATATCTGCATTATAGGGGTACCTAGGGGGTACCAGAAGAAGAAGAGAAAAAGGGATAGAAAGTGTCTTTGAGGAGGTAATTGCCTAAAAAATTATTAGTGTTCTTCAGGAAAATAACCAGGCGATTTAATAAGTGGACGAGGAAGGCTTTCTGACAGTAGTATGTGTGAAGCGCCTGCAGAAGAGAAGACTATTTATATGTTAGAGCTAGAGGAAATAAAAGAGAATGAGAGTATAACAACCATGGGAAATAAAAAAGTGAAGGAGGTAGGAGAAATAGACAGGGACCAGATGTAGCAAGGCCCTATCTCAGTAATAAATTTGGGATAATGTGGTGGGAAACTACTGAAGCAGGGGAGGGATGTGATTTATTTTTTAAAAGAAGTACACTGGTTATTTTATGAATTGGAGAAAAGCAATAGCAGAAATAAGGCAACCACTATGGAGATGAGATAATGAAGTAGTAATAATTTGCACCAGATTTTAACAGTGAATAGAAAGCTAACAGAAAAGTAAGAATGGAGTGATATTCAATGATGTCTTCTTACAATCTTGTCTAGAGAACTTCTCTCTCCAGGGATACTGCTGCAGAAGCAGGAAAGGTCTGTTTCTTATCCTGTGACACGCCCCATTACCCACACCACAGCAGACTGGTGAAGGGGAAAGCACCTGATTCAGGAAAGCCAATAAGCAGGCCAGCAGTAAAAATAATCTATTTCACCTTGGGCAGAACTTATTAGCTCAGATTCTCTCCTTAATGGAACACAAAATTACATAAAGACTTAAAGACAGTATCTAAGAAGAATAAAACTTAGTAACTGACTTAGTGGCTGGCAGAGCAGTACAGTGAAGACCCATTATTTCCTATCCCAAGATACTCCTACCTAGATAATGTGAGAATTGGTTCTTTAATTTTCTTAATATCCCACCCTTATTTGAGCTAGTTTGAATAAAGGTGTCCCCTGAAATCGTAAAAGCTTTTCAACTACCCATTAAGGTGGGATTTTAATTTTACAGAAATTGAGGATAAAAAAATTATTATTAAGTGTTCCTAACTGCATACAACCAAGTTGATGCAGTCCTAGGTCTTCCCATTCTAAAAAAAAATCAAGCTTTTTCACAAATCTCAAGGGAAGAGCTATTGGACACCAAACATTTAGGATGTCCTTCCCTTCAAATCTGAAATTTACTATTTTTCATAAATGTGAGTTTAGGAAAGAAAGAAATCTACAATAGTTCACAGTGGTTAAATATCCCCATATGGTGAGTTTAGAGCAAGATCATGACCTGCTAGAATGCAAACTCCATGAGAATAGGAATTTAGCCTGTGGCATTCATTGCTCTGTCCTCACTGCATACAAGAGAACCTTAGATACAGAGGCTGAATAAATATTTGCTGAACAAATTAATTCAATACAGTGAAGGGTAGACAGAAATCAGTGAAAAAGAGCTGCCAAGAGTTCACCTTTGATTTTTAGTTAGTAGAAAGTTGTCACAGTCCCTACTTATTTGTCTTAATAAAATTTTGTGTATTTTTTTAAACAGCTTTATTCAGGTATAATTCACCCATTTAAAGTGTACAATCCACTGCTTTTTAGTATACTCACAATGTTGCACATCAATCACTACCATCTAATTCCAGTTCATTTTCTTCACCACAAAAAGCCCCATACCCATTAGCAGTCATTCCCCATTTTCTCCTGTCCCAGGTCCTGGCAACCACTAGTCTTATTTTCTGTCTCTATGGACTTGCCTATCCCAGACATTTCATATAAATGGAACTACAGAATATGTGATCTTTTGTGACTGGCTTCTTTCAGGTATAATGTTTTCAAGCTTCACCTTTACTGTAGCATGTAGCAGTACTTCATTCCTCCTTATGGCATGTATGGACATTTTTTTGTTTATCCATTCATCAGGTGATGGACACTGGGTTATTTCCATGTTTTGGCCATTACGGATGATGCTCATATGAACATTCATATACAAGTTCTTGTGAAGACATTTGTTTTCAATTCTCTTGAGTTTATACCTAGGAGTGGAATTGCTGGGTCACATGTTAACAGCTGAAATACTGATGAACTGCCAAACTTATTCCAAAGTGGCTACACCATTTACATTCCCATCAGTCATGTGTGAGGGTTCCAATTTCTCTACATCCTCACCAACACTTGTTATTGTCTTTTTGTTTACAGCCATCTCAGTAGGTTGCAGTGGTATCTCATTATGGTTTTGATCTGCATTTCCCTCAGAACTAATGATACTGATATTTTTTAGTACTCCTAATTAAGCTTACTGATCATTTAAATGTAATACTGTTACTGTTTTAAAGCTGAACAAAAGAGAATTGAGAAAAATTATTCAAGACATTAAAAGAAAAAATGTGAAGACTCTGATATATTTTAGAAAACAGTTAATCAACAATGAGCTCAATTCTACAGATACACTTGTAATACAATGAGCATGTAACATTCAAAGGCAAAATAAGGAAATAAGTCTACATCTGTATTGAGGTGTGTTTTATAATTTGGTCTTCAATAAGTTTTTTTCTTCCTTTCTTCCTGACTCAACAGACTCCTCATTCCTGTGGCAGACCTGGGATTTAAATGGAGGTACCAAAACTCTTCACCACCTACAATATACACATACACATAGCTGGCACATGACCTCGTGCTGGCCAATCACAGAACCATATTATTCTGCCCAGTGAGTAATTCATGTATAAGCATGCAATTAAATAAAACTTGATCAGAGTCCCCCCTAGACTTTGACTAGAAATTGTATCATAATTAATGCTAGAGACTACTTGTAGGACTTTCAGCCTACAGCTACTGTAACAGTAAATTCATGTAGCCACCTACTTCAAGGAATCACAAAGATATGTTATAAAATTAAAGCAAGTATTAACAATAGATACTGGGCAACTAAAGCTTTTATTCAAGAACAGGAAGTTGAGATAGAACATGATTTGCTTCCTAATAATAAAAAATGTCTATCACCAAATTATTAAACACCACATTATCTTAAGATTCAGACTTTTCTTGATAAAAATGTAATGAAATTCCAGGCTTGCCAAAATACAGTATTACTGAAAATTCAATTTACCTTAAGTTTAATGTAAATTAAATTTAGCGTAAAACTGACAGATAGATGGGTGAATGTTGAAACCACAATGTTGTTCATGTGAAACTTTCATAAGATTGTATATCAATGATACTTAAAAAAAAAAATATCCCCCAAAAACCTGACAGCCAATCAACTTTTATTCTAATAGTAAATATGCAGTAATAGAAAAAGTTTAGCACTTTAAATAGTCAAGCAAAATTTATACAACTGGCAAATGTCTATGACCTTAATTCATTTTTCATTATGGGTACTAAATAGTGTGAATTTGAGCTACTTTTTAGTTAAATGTACGATCTTGTGGGAGAACAGTTACAAACTACACAAACTATTTACTAACCTACTTACAACACAGGATTAGAGACATGAAATCAGAAACCAGCAATTTTGTGACAATTTGGTTTAAGGGCATAGGAGAAAGGCTTTCACTTGAGTGCTAATAAAGTGAAAAGGAAGCCTTCCCCAATTCATGTGATATGATTTGAATTATGGTGTACAGTGGTACAAAAGGGACTACAAACAAAACACTATTCTCACAGGAACATGGGATTATTGGATGTAATGTATGATGAAGCAAGTTGGTGGAAATAAAGAGCCTCCATTCACTCTGTATGTATCATATGCCAGGCAGTGTTAAGTATATTTAAATGGCTTAGAGAGATTACATTGACTTTAATAACTATTTAAATAGAGAAACCCAGGTTCAAATCTAGGTGTAAGCAACTCCACAGTCTGTTCTTTAACTGTGTGGTTATAAAGCCTTTTAAGAATCTTTACTAATTAAAAGTGACAGTCACTTGTACCAAAAGCAACAATAATAAAGACAGTGACTTCCAAAGTGGGGTTAATGGGCCCCTGTAGGGACACTGAGACATTTTCTGAGGGGCCACAAGGTCAAAACTATTTTCTTAATATTACTACTAATACTTTTTACTTGTGTTAACATTTGCACTGCAATGCAATGAAGTGGGTTAAAATGCAGTAGAGCTTCACCATGAATTAAAGACAATGTCACCAGGCTGTATTAGTCATTGTATTACAGTTAAAAAAAAAAAGTCAATTCACTTAAGAATGTCTTTGATGAAACAGTAAAAAAGTATTACTTTTATTAAAATCCATCCTCTTCTTTCTAAAGTTGTGATAAAATGGGATTACAAATAAACCACTTCTGAAGTATACCCATTTCTGCAATAGGATGGATGACCATCTCAAGGAAAAAGTATTTATGTAATTGTTTTGAGTTGCGAGTTGAACTAGCCACCTTTTTCATGGCACAACATTCTGACTCGAAAGACTGACAAATTATGGTTATTCAGACACTGCCTGGCAGATGTTTTCATAAATTGAGCAAAGTGAACCTATGGCTTCAAGGAAAATAATTTACAGTATTTGTTGTTAATGATAAAATTTGACCTTTCAAGTTAAATTAAGAATTTTGGAAAACTTGTGTTCATTACTGTGTGCTTGACACATCCCAATATTTAAAATTTTTCTGATGAACTATACGGTGACACTAATATATTGTGAAAATGGTGAATTTTCATTGTATAATGAAATGTGTCAGCCTTTGGAAGATCTGCAAATGACCAATCCACATAATGATACAAAATCAGAGATGGGTAAGAGATACATTCCAAGTGCAAGACAGACCAATGGGTTTTAACAAAACAGAGAAAGAAAAATTCACTGATGAGGCTTCAAAATCCACATTGCAACTAACCTTTATGAAACTATTTGTGGAGTTTATGTACAACTGAAATATGAAAATTCAATTTCCATAATTATCTGCAAAGGCTATTAAGACATTCCTCCTTTTTCAACTGCCTGTCTATGTGAAGTTGGAGGTTCTTCATATACTTCAACCAAAACATCATTATCACAAGATTGAATCAGAAATAGACACAAGAATCCAGCTATGTTTTCTTGAGCCAAACAGTAAAGAGACCGAAAAAAAAAACGTTAAACATGGCAATTCTTTTCACCACATTTTATGGGTTTTGAAAAATAAGTGTTTTTTCATTAGAAATTTATGTTTACATAAAATGATTATTTTTATGAACATTAAAAAATATTGATTTTAATTTCTAAAATGGTAAATATTGATAGAAACCCACAAATAATCCTCTTTGAAGGACCTTAATATTTAATAGCATAAGCAGGTCTTGAGCCCCAAAGATGTGAAAACGTCTGAACTAAGGCCATTACAAGCATGTATATACTGTTCTTACTTAGTAGATGTCAATGTAAAGACTGTTCTGACATTAAATGTAGAAAAAAGGAGTCTCCCCCAGCCCTTTCTTTTACTAAACATAAATGGAAAAGCATAGTAAATGGATGGTGTCCTCTAGGGTTTAAAGTTCACAAATGACACACAATTTCCCAAAACCTCTCTGGGAAAAAAGGAAACTTACTGAATACCTCATGGACCATGCTAGATGCCTTCACACAGAACCTTTTAATCAGCTTTAATATCTGTATGAAGGCCGAGAGAAGTTAAAGGGAGGTAATATGGCATAACGACAACAGTATAGCTTTTGACACACCTGAGTTAAAATCATTTCCTCCAATATCATGCTATTAAGTCACTTAACTCCACAATTTATCCCTATAAAATGAATAATTCCTACTTACGAGACTGAGAGAAATGAGAATACAATTAAAAACATATACAGTAGGTGCTCAAAGTTAGTTCCCTTCAATCATTCTTCCTTTCTGATATGAAACTAAACCAGTAAAGTACCAAAGTAATCATTCAAGGTTAGATTTCACAACAAGCTCTTATTTCATTATTACAGGCCTCAAAGAGCTGTATGCTGCTCCAGAAAACATTAAAAAATATCTAAAGGACCTACAGCCACTATCAGGGATCAGGGATCAATATTTAAAAACTACCTATCTATTTTTCCCAAAGTAGTTTCACTCTTTTAAAGCTAAATCACTCATACAACTCTTACCAATCTTATATACTCATTTGACATACTAGTAACTACGATAAACAGACATCTGGATATCTCTAAGAAAATGATCAACTGTGGCAATTCTGAAATTGGTTGCCTCGTACACCAGAAAGCTGGCAGGAAGCACAAATTATTCAATTCCCAATTATATTTCTAATATATATCTCATGTTGTCACATGCTTGGACTATTATATGAAAAATTAGACTGCAGTTATTTTAAGTATAGTAAGTATGTTCCAAGATTTGTGATGAGAGAGGTCAGTGTCTAAAAGTTAACAAGACTTAATAGCTTAACAATGCTTTTCACTCTGTACAGTTTAAAAAAGTCACCAAGGCCATTTCTAAACAACAAAACAGCTGATCAATTTATTAAACTCTACCAACTTTGAACTTCAAACTTTTTTAAGGTTCAAGCTGACTTCTTATTTTATGTTCTTTGGACAATCACAACTTTTCAATTATGTAGTATTGTAATATGCTTTTATTTTTAGGATAAGTTTTTTTCTTAGTTATCATTTTATGAGATCTGATTATTTTTCTAACATATGCTCCAGTCAAACCTGGATACTCTCAGAACTTCTATAAAAATTATACAGATTTATCAGAAAGTCTGTAAGAGAATCTTCCTCCTCCCTGTATTTTTAAAATATAAAGTAGATTAGTGTAATTTGCTTTATTCTGACAAATTCTTTATTTGAAGTTTGGCCACCACCCATTTCCTGTGTTGCACTGTGTGTACCTTCTCTATACTCTTCTCAAACTAATAATAATCCTTTACCAAAGTGCACAAAAGCAACCAAGACTTGAATAAACAGTTCCTGCAAATTATTTTAAATGGATACTGACATATGCCTTCACTGATGCTTTTGTCTTTCAACAAGTTAGCATGACCACATTTTAGAGGAGCCAGAAGTAGTAGAATGAAGGTATGAATCAGTATCAGATTGAAAGCTATGAATCAGTTTCAACTGTAACACTTAGAAATTATGACTTTAGAAAGGTCACCAATTCCCTCCCAAATTGCCCTTCAGTGAGTAATTACATATTTCTACATTAAAAACTTTCTGCACTAATTTTAAGTTCAAAGCAATTTAAATTATATATGCATACAGAGAAAAAACAAAGAGCCAATTGCAAATAAGGGAGTAAAAGAATCAATCACACTGAATCCTGTTAAATCCCCTTCCTCCCGCCAAACAAAAATACTGAAGGTGATAAAATGATCGGAGAATTGCCAGGCATCTTCCTAACATTAACCTATTAATCTTCACAACACTCATGAAGCAGATGTCAAGTACCTCTAATTTTACAGATGAAGAACAGTAAGACTGATTTTTCCAAGCTCACACACAAATTTAGAGATCAGATTACACAAAACTGTAGGACTTCGTACTCTTCATAATTTCGAATCAATGTTTAGATCCAACCAAAAATTACTACAATTACCTCACTCTATATGCTATCCTCAAAATCCATGCTGTCCAATAAGGGAGCCACTAGCCACATACATCTATTAAGCACCTGAAAGCCACTTCAAATTGACAGACGCTCTAAGTGCAAAATACAAACTAGATTTTGAAGACTTAATATGAAAATAATATAAAATATCTCACTTTTTTTACATTTGATTACATGTTGCATTAGTATTTTGATACACTGGATTAAATAAAATTCACTGAACAGCATTGTTCCATACTTCTTTTCAAACATCTCCCAATGAAAAAAGTGTCATCATAAGACCCAAACCAAAAAGCAGTATTTTCTTAAAATCTGTTGTAGCACAACATAGTAACCATATTCAGGGGGTGGGAGGGGACAGGGGTGGCAGAATGGGTCTGTTTTGAGGGATATCAGCATATAAATAGTTAATAAATAAACCAAATAGGTCATTCCAGGATCCTCTAAGAATAATAAAAGTTGTTTCTATCTCATTACAGGCATATGTGACTAAGTCACAAGTGAGAAGAAAGTATGACTTTCCATTAGAGTCATAAATCACTTATTTTCTTAAGGTGGAAAAGGGAAATTATTCCTATTGCTAATGTACACACAGAGTTATCAATGTCACCAGAGGATGCCCATAAGGCACTATGAACTTGTCAAAAAAATGTGATTAAGGTTATTTTTACAAATCACATATCATAATATTGTTCTAATATAAAGTCAGCACAGTCTTATTTTGACTAAAGTAATAAAATATACACAGTAAGGGCAAAGCAATTTTTAAAAAATATATCACTTTAGAAAACAGTTTGGCATTCCCACTAAAGGGTACACATAAAGTTAGTAATGACCCAGTAATTCCACTCCCATGTATATATAACCAATGAAAAATGAAACCCAGTCCACACAAAAATGTGTACCTGAATGTTCATAGCAGCATTATACATAATAGCTAAAAAGTGGAAATAGGCAAATGTCCATCAAATGATAAATGGATAAACAAAATGTGGTATATCCATACAGTGGAATATTATTCAGCTATAGGAAGGAATGAAGCACCAATATATTCTTGTTACAACATCTGTGTACCTTGAAAACATGCTACATGAAAGAAACCAGCCACAAAAGATCACATATTGTATAACTCCATTTACAGGATACTTCCAGAATAGGCAAATCTAGAGACAGAGAGTAACTGGGAAATGGGGAGTGATGCTAATGAGTTTGGGTGATGAAAATTTTCAAAGACCTGTTGTGCTGACTGTTGCACAGTTATGTGAAAACACCAGAAACCATTTTAAATCAGTGAATTGTATGGTATGTGAATTACAGCTCATGAAACTGTTAAAAAAAAATGTAGTCAGAAATGGGGGGGCAGGGAGGCAGAATTAGAAGATTTTGTCAAGCACCTGATTACTATTTTTCTGGATTTTGTAACTCTGTGGTATTTATGTTTTTAAGTTTTATAATTTTTCTCATTCTAAGTATTCATATTAGTCAAAAAATTTTTACATCACATTGCTACACACTTAGGTATAACTGAAAAGTCATAAATTGTATATTTAAGTGATAATTTCTATGGCATGTGAATTACCTCAATAAAGATGTTAAAATTTTTTCATTAAAAAAGGGATTACAAGGATAATGTCTTATGTTAAACTTAAAACAATCACAGAATTAACCACGACAGTCCCAGATGCTTAACAGTTCCTCAAAATATAAAACCCACTAAAACGGCACAAACTTCCTTAGAGATTTAATGGTTGTGTGAAAGCCCCAAAAAAGTTACCACCTCAGTCAAGCAAATGCTCAAAGTTCAGAAACAGGTAATGGAGTTTTGAAGATCTTAATATAAAAAGTACAGAGGGACAACTTAAATACCACCTGACATCTTTTTCCTAAAAGCTAAATACTCTTGATTCAGATGCAGAATGGAAGTATTAAAACAACAACAAAAATCCACTAACCTATTCACCTGGACTCTTAAAACTGAAGTCTTCCAACAAAAATCTGTAATGTGTGTTTAAAGCAACCTCGGGAGAAGCTGGATTTAAGATAACTAAGGTGTTTTCCACCTTTTTAAAATAATAAAACGTGATGATGCATTCCGTAGCCCACCCCATCCCCAACTACCACCACCAGCAGGTGGAGGGAAAGAAAGGATACTGTAGACTAGAGGATGACAGCTTTGTGTAACCCTTTGGACTTTTAAGTGTAAGAATGCAGCTGGTGGTCTCTCAGGAGGGGGTAAAGAGATCTGTGAACAAGCTGAAAAAGGGGGGTATTCTTTGCCTGAAAGAGGGCACACCGTGAGCCACATCTTGAATCAGCTATATCCAGAGTAAAACACAGGCCGCTGCAAGGCACTGTTAGCATCACCAGGATGGCCTCTCACGCCGGGGGTGTTTTTTTTCAACGGAGAAGTTGACTCCTGTAGTTCGGATACTGAGGGGAGGCAGGGGTAAAGCGGGAGTCGGGAAGACCAGAAAAAATGCCTTTAAGTGGAAACGCCTCCGGCCCCGCTGAGGAAGTTCCGTGCCCCACTCGGTCGCCACACGCTCGACCCTCCCACCCCCCACTGCCCTCCTCCCACCCCCCACTGCCCTCCTCCCCGCAGTGCTAGACTTCGGTGCCAGAGCGAGGGCCGGAATCGCTGCCGCTGCCGGGCCGCGCCGCACTCGCACGCCTCCTCCGCACTCGCCGCGCCCGCCTCCCCGCCGCGCGGCCCAGCCCCTCGCACCCGCGCCGGCCGGCTCCGCGGGGCGGGCCTAGGCCGCGCCGGCTGAACCCCAGCACCTTGCTCCCTAGCGAAGGCGAACCAGGCCCGACACAAACTTCCCCGCGCGCTAGCAGAGGCGTCACGGGCCGGTCGGCCCCCAGCGCCTTTGCCCCCGGCCCGGCGGCGGCTCCCGCCCCTACTCCCCACATTCGGGGTCCCGGGGGAGATCGGCCCGAGGCCCAGAGCCCCCACCCCTGCAGCAACCCCGAGTTTACCTCCAAGTCGCGGCCTTTGTTCTTGAAATTCTTGAGCCGTTGGTTGTCCAGTTTCTCGTTGTCCGCCATGGCCGGGCCGGTGACTCCTTCCCCCGCCCGGGCCCCGCGGGATCCGCCCCAACCACCTCGCCGCGCCGACACTCCCAGGAACCCGGCCGCCGCCTGAGCTGCTGTGCGCGCCGCACGGCCGCTTCCTTCCTCCTCTCTCCTGCCTCCGCCGCGGCCTTCTCTTCCTCTCCCCCCCCGCCCCCCCCCCCCGCCCTAACCCCAGCGCGACAGCGGCGCCGGCAAAGACAACTGCGGGGCCGGGTGGCGGCAACGGCAGCGGAATGTGCGGCCGGCTGAGAGGGGGAGGCAGCCTCGCTCTGAGGTCCCCGGAGCCGCGGCCACGCCCATCACCGCCAGCCCTGCTCGCCGATTGGCCAACCAGGCACGGGTGCTCTCGACCAATCAAAAAGGACGAAGGAGAGTGGGGCGGAGAGAGCGAACGGAAAGGGGAAGCGAGCGGCGCTGGGAGGAAGGGCTGCGAGGGGAGGGAAGGGGCGCGGCGGGGGCAGGGCTGGGCGGGACCACGAGTCTCCGGAGCAACGGGGAGGAAGTGAAAGGGAATTGGAAGACTTGAGAGAAGGCGGGGAAGGGGAAGGAGGGGCCTGGGGATCAGTTGGTTTGCTCTGGCTGTCCGGCCCACTTCAGAGGTCTGGGGTCGAAGATCGAAGCGGAGTTAGAGTATGTTCTTTCCTTCTTGGGTGCGCCCTCTCTTCCAAAGTATTCTTTGCGCGCTCCGCTGGCTTTAAAGAAGTGGGAGCTGCCGCTTCGGCTCCATACCGGGTCCGGACACGCCCTCCCCTCCCTCCTCATAAAGCTCCTTTCGCCAGCTTGAGGTTCCGGCCAGCTGAGGGCTGGGCCGCAGGGCCCTGACCGGCTGCGGTGACGTGCATTCGGGAGCCACAGCGGAAAGCGGGGGGGGGGGGGGGGGGGGGCCGCGGGGGGGGGAAAAGGGGGAGAGGTAATTACAAAAAACAGAGCATAGCCAGAGGCGAGGGGTCGGGGTACTGGGGG
>JAQQAC010020790.1:586965-619052 GCA_029783875.1 Phataginus tricuspis | reverse complement strand
GGGGGGGGGGGAGCCCTCGGTCCCACCGGGTCGCTGCTCCGTATCCCTTCCGCCTCACTGGCTGCCGAGTTCTCACAGGTGTAGCTGTACGCTGTGCACTTTCCTGTGTATTCTGGTTTCTCTATTAGGGATAGTTGTATTTGCTGTATTTTCGTGAATAAATATAATGTTGGGAGGAATTTTTCTGCTGGTCCATTCACGTCGCCATATTCCCGGAAGTCCACATTTTCTTTATCCATTCATCTACCAATGGACACTTAGGTTGCTTCCATTTCTTGACTATTGTAAATAGTGCTGCGATAAACATAGGGGTGCGTATGTCTTTTTTCATCTGTGATCCTGTATTCTTAGGGTAAATTCCTAGGAGTAGATTCCTGGGTCAAATGGTATTTCTATTTTGAGTTTTTTGAGGAACCTCCATACTGCTTTCCACAACCCTTGCATCAATTTACATTCCCACCAACAGTATAAGAGGGTTCCCATTTCTCTGTACCTTTGCCAGTATTTGTTACTGTCTTTTGGATAGTAGCCATCCTAACTGGTGTGAGGTTATATCTTATTGTGGTTTTGGTTTGCATTTCTGTGATGATTAGCAAAGTGGAACATCTTTTCATGTGCCTGTTGGCCATTTGTATTTCTTCTTTGGAGAAGTGTTGGTTCAGGTCTTCTGTTTATTTCTTAATTGGGTTATTTGTTTTTTGGGTGTTGAGGGTAATATGCCTTTATTTTCTTAGGAAAACAGTTGATCAGGTACTGGCAGACTTCATTCTTTCCTCTTTATTGCCAGGACTTTTCTGACATACAACATGAGGAACTTGGAAAAAACCTACTTTTTTATTTTGACTGAAGTCCCTGAACAGAAAGAGTTGATAAATTAGAAGGCTAGCCATTAATATTAATTTGATTGAGAGAGATGAGCCACCCAGTTTGTCTGTAACTTAGTTTTTTTAAGCTTAATTTTGACTGATTAATTGGAGTGATAGTTCATGTGTACAAAATATTTGATTATTGGTTGATAACTATTTGTATTGCTACCAGGCATAGATTTTCCAAAGTTTTTTTTCTCTTGCCTTTTATTTGGGCCTACAATACTGGAAAACAAAAAGCTACTTAAAAAGCCAAATAGTCAAGGAGACTGATCATATGACCTAGAGCCATGTTTCTCGGAGTTCCTTAGAACTCCCTAGTGTAAGTGTTCCTTAAAAAATGTTTCCTAGGTCTAACAGTTTTAGGAACTTGGAGAGTGGGTGGTAGTGGGAACTTTGAGACATTAGTGTTAAGCACAACACTATCTGGAAACGAAATCAGGGAGTCTAGAATGATCACTATCCTTCCTCACTTTAAAACTTTTGTATTTATAAAAGAAATAGACTTATAAATACTAAGGATTGACTGTTGACTACCATAGGGGAGTTGGGTGGGGGTGTGTGTAAATAGATGAAGGGGATAAAGAGATACAAACTTCGAATTATAAAATAGTCACAGGAATAGAAGTACAGCATAGAGAATATAACCAATAATATTGTAATATTTTGGTATAGTAACAGGATAACTACACTTGCCATGGAGCATTTAGTAATATATGTAATTATTGAATCACTATGTTGTACATCTGAAACCAATATAATATTGTATATCAACTTTATTCCAATTAAAAAATAAATAATAAAAATTTTGTGTTTGTAGCATCAACTAAGTTACAAATAGTATTTCAAAAGTTTGTTTTAAGATTAGTTCTTTGAAATATGTACATAAGAACATGGTCATGACTAGTGGGTAGGTGTTCAGGTTAACCCACAAAGGCTTGTTTAATCTGTAAAGTGAATCTGACTTATATGAATGTCATAGAACCTAGTCACAATATATGACAATATCTCTATGAAGAAATATTTGGATTTACAGCTTTGGTCAGGAAGAGCACATCTCTTGTCTTTGCCACTATTCACCAGGAACTGTGTTAGGTGATGATATATAGAGATTACAATGTTCCTCTCACTTAGAATTCCATGGATCAGGTATTCTGCAAATTCATACCTTACTTGCTCTTATGGGAGCGTCACCCAGCTCTCACTAGTCAGGCTTCCATAGTTTCCAGTAGTCAAACTGGTAAAGAGGAAGATTAGGATTCTAGGGATAGGGAAATAAGGAAAGGGGTGAATGGGCTAAAGGGCCAACCTCTTGCCCCAGTACTTTTCATTTCAGGAAAATTCTCTATGTATATATATTTTTTATAGGGGTATATATGTATATATATATATTATATATAAGGGTAGCTCATATATATATGTGTGTGTGTGTGTATGTATATATATATATATATATTTTTTTTACTTCTTATTTTTAAAGAGTACAGATTCACAAGGGTTGCTTCTCCTCCCTCCCAAAAAAATGTACAAGGAGGTCCCATATACCTTGCAGTCAGCCCCCTTTCAATGATAGTGTCTTACATAACTCTAGTGCACTATGGAAAGCAGGAAATTGATATTGATATAATCCATAGAGCTTATTTAAAGGAAAGACATTAGAATGTAAAGAATTATGAAAATATCAGGGGGTATATATATATATATATATATATATACACACACACACATACTGGAATCTTGTATAACCTTATGCTTTATGAGAAAGAACTTTACAGTGACAGTAATAATTGTTACCAAATGTTGAGTACCTGCCATATTGTTGGTCTAGGTATTTTATCTACATGAAGTATTTTTTTATTATCATTGCTATTATTTGTATTTTTACTGTTATAAACAGATAACAATTATTGAACAATTGTGTGGCAGGAAGTCTTCTAAGCAATTGATGTATATTAATTCATAGAATCCTTACAACAATGCTTTGAGACAAATATATTATTACTCACTTCACAGGTGAGAAAACTGAAGCACAAAGAGGATTAATAATTTGCCCAAGATTCCACGTAAGAAGAACTTTCATTGAATTGGGTCTGATACCAGAGCCGGAGCCAGCACTCCTGATTACCAGGTAGGTGCATAAACTCTAGTGTTCATAGTAACTTTTCAAGGTGGGTATTATTTCCACTTTCTATATGAGGAACTTGAGATTTAGAGAAGCTAAGCAACTTGCTCAAGACCCTACACAACTAACAAGTGTTGGAGCCCCAGTTTGATTGCAGGCCTGAATTGCTGCTTCTAGTTGACCATTGGAATGTTTGTATCCACATGTTTTGTATCCAAAAACATTTGTGTTTTGAATGTTTGTATTCAAAATTCCATATGTTCGTATGTTTGAAATCTCATCCCTAGTGTGATGGTGTGAGAAGGTGTGGCCTTTGGGAAGTAATTAGGATATGAGGGTGAAACCCTCATAAATGAGATTAATGTACCTATAAAAAGAGGCCCCAGAAAGATCCCTCATCCCTCCTGGTAAGTGAGGTTATAGTGAGAAGATTGCATCTATGAGGAAGCAAGTTCTCACCAGTCATTGAATTGGCCATCACCTTGATCTTGGACTTCTCAGCCTGCAGAACTGTGAGAAATAAATTTCCATTGTTTATAAGCCACCCAGTCAGTGGTATTTTGTCATAGCAGCCTGAATAGACAAAACAATCCTGCTGCCTCCCTGGTCTATAACATCTCTGCCGGACCTCTGTAATACTGTGATTTGTATTAGGGAATATATATTTGGTCTTCTTCTGTCACAAAACACCTAAAATCTTTGTAATTTCCTAAGTGATAAGAGTTGTAGAGGTGTCTTATCTTCTCAGCTTCTGAAATAACTCCAGAATGAAATGGGTGTCCTTTGTTTTTTATAACAAACCCCTTTCAACCACATTAGAGTTTATGTTAATATGATAACTTTTGGAAAGTCCTTAAGGACTGGGGAGTTAGGAGCTGGTTGCCAGGGGATCCCACTGTGTGATTAGAGCTGGAACTTTCAATCCTACCCACTTCTAACCTCTGGGGAGGGGAGAAGGATTGGAAGTTGAATCAATGGCCAAATGATTTAATCAATCATGCATACTTAATGAAGCCTCCTTTAAATCCTAAAACATGGGTTTGGAGAGCTTCCATATTGGTGAACACATGGAGAGGGTGGCAAGCCCAGAGAGAGCATGGAAGTTCAGCACCCCTTTCCCCTTACCTTGTCCTGTGTATCTCTTCCATCTGGCTGTTCCTAAGTTATATCCTTTTGTAACAAACTGGTAATCTAGTAAGTAAGCTGTTTTCCTGAGTTCTGTGAGCTGCTCTAGCAAATTAATTGAAACCCAGGAGGGGGTTATATGAATCTCCAATTTATAACTAGTCTGTCAGAAGCACAGGTAACCACCTGAACTTATGATTGCTGTCTGAAGTGAGAGGCAGGGCCGCTCAGTTTTGTGGGACTGCACCGTTATCCCAAGAGAGCTGACACTATCTCCAAGTAGTGTTGGAACTGAGCTACATTAACTTTTGGACACCCAGCTGGTGTTGCAGAATTGTTTGGTGTGGAAAGAACCACACATTTGGTGACCAGAAGTGACAGTAGTGCTGTGAGTAGACAGAAAACAGAAGAGTATTTTTCCTAAATGGGCACTAATGAGGTCTAATTCTGAAATGCCTATGGCAGTGGCTCTCAAACTTTAGAGTGCTTTAGCACCCCCTGGGAAACTTAAAACCCAGATTGGCATACTTCACTCCTGAGTTTCTGATTCAGTAGGTATGGTAGCATCTGCAGAACTTGTAACAAGTTCTTACCAGATGTTGATGCTACTGGTTCCTGGGACGTACTTTGAGTATTACAAAGAGCAACATCTTGTATAAGGTGGTTTCAGTAGCCTAAGGTAAGGACATAATTAAAATAAGGATAATTAGGGATCACAGTAATAGATAATGAACAACATGTCATGCAAAACTTCAACGTACTGCACCTGTAAAATAATGGTTATGCAGCTCTTATTTGAAATATGTACCAAATAATCAATGTTTCAAAGACAAAATTTACAGGCCCATATTACCCAATTCCATTTTACTTTCTGAAAAGATTTATGCAATATTTTTCTGGGTCCCTCTCTGCCTCTAGTTTTTCTCTTGAGTTTTCTCAAATACCATTTTCTTGATCACATTCTCCTAAAAGACTGGCTGCATTGAGCCTGTGAGGTCTATTCTGAGTTCCTTGTGGCAGTTTAAATCTTATATTCTCTGCTACTGCCTTCCCTAGCTCCCTGAAGCCTGTCCCAGTTCTTGAATCAATTCCTAAAAAGTCAGAATGTGTCTCCATCAACTGTTCTTCCTCTGCTCCTGAATTCCCCTCCATTTGCTAGGCAATCTGATTTCCCTCTCCTAGTCTATTTCTCAAGCCTATGCCCACTCAGACTTGGTCAGGAGTAGAGACTCCCACCACCTCTGGACTTATCTGGAACTCTCTCTAATACCAATAAACAACAGAAATGCAGTTAACTTCCCCTTTTTTAGTAATCCTGTGGAGGGGGATTCCTTCACAATCAAAACAATGAAGATAGAACAACTTACTAATGGTGCTAATTCTTCTTAGGTTCCTGAGCTGAAAACATTAAGGGTTTTTGATTCTTTGTCCTTTTCTCCTGTGTCCCATGTTCAGTCAGTGGCAAAATGTATTGAATAAATAGGATATCATTGTGGTGTCTCTCTCATTTACCACCTCTCCATTCTCCCTGCTACCATCCTCTGCCTTGTTCAAGTCCTTGTAAGAAATGTTTCATATTCATGGTGCCTCAGAGTCGGAAGAGAGTACAAATGTTATCTAATTCAACTACCTATTTTGTGCTTGAATTCTCACTTCAATATTCTAATCGAGTGCAACATATTAATTAATGGGGAACTCAATATTTCTTGAATTGTAGCCCATTCAGTCTTCCGAAGATATCATTAGAAAGTTCTTCATGTCAAATGTGTGTATATAATATCATTTAAAAGAAAATCTTTGTAATATTTAGAGGAGAAGCAATTCAGTATCTATGGAGAAAAAAAAGAGCAAGTGCCTTAAATAGAACTCTTTATTTGCATTTGTGAAAATGATAGATTCCTACTGTCAGTAATATCTTGCACCTGGATTATGGGTCCTGTTTTGAAATTTCAGAGTAGTGGTGCTAGTCAGACTAGTGAAAATTCTCATGAATATAAGTGATTTTAATAGCTTTAATGAAGACAACTGATGTTCTAAAGCATGACTTCCTTATATAATCACATATAAGTAGGACTCTGACGTATTTATTTGTTTTTCCCTATTACTGAGCATAGATTATATGTGACATATGGTACTATGTATATACATATAATTCTGGGAGATGAATTGAAATATAATTCAAGAGCAAACGCTTTTAAGGCATAGAAATTAGTCTTAAAATACACAACACCTCATAGACCATACAACACCACATACAACAATCCTCATAGGATTGAACAGGTTTCTGTTTATAGTTCTATCACTATCTTATACAAAACCCTGAAGTCTCTTGGAAAACTTCTCAGATAGTTTAAACAGGTTCTCCAGATGCCTAAATTCCTGGTGTATCATTTAGACTTAGTTACCACTGATTACCTCAGGGTGGACTTCAGAAAAATCTTTTAACAACAAATCTTTTAATGTTTTTCTCATCCCTTCTGCATTCAGTTGAATCCTGAAAACCCTTGTCCTTTCGTGTATGTGCTTATCCCAGCACTCATTAGGCCCTGTGAAAAGTTGCTGTTATTATAACTAAGGAGAATCAGAGCCTGGTAAGTGTTAGACCATCTTATTTAGAGCCCATTAGGTATTAGAATGTCTTGTTCTCTTGCCTTTTGGATACAACCCTAAGATCTGCCTAGTCAAATCTTGATGTTCTACATGACAGAACATAAGCTATCATGCTGATCCCGAATTAGACTTCCCAGGTTTTTAGTTCTACTTATCAATAGAAGCATCAGAGCAAACATTTAACTTGTAGACATATTAAGTCAACTAATGACTAGTGATACTATTATTTGGTTAATGAAAGGATATCATAGAACCATTTAGAGCAGTAGATATATAGGTGGCCTAGAAGAGCCATTTAATTTTTAGAGATAGGAAATTCCTGTTTATATTTTTGTTTTTATTTTTTCCCTTATACTTCTACTTGCCACATGAAAAGAGGAAAAAAATTACCCATCGTTTATCTGTCCTGATAGTTATTGTCATGGAACCTCTTTAAAAGTAATTAAATTTTGCCACAGAAATCTCTTTTGAGAGCTGCTCACGTCTGTTTCCTCATGGAATCTCTGTCAGTCCTCTCGGAGGCACTCTCATGGCATGCAAAGTGATCCAAAGGGTGTACTGGCAAATCATTCATTTCAGCACCCTTAATGTGCTAGCTCCTTTTAGGAATAATTTAAACACACTTTAGATTGCCCTTATCATAAAGTATTGCCCTTATTCCAATACTCAAAGTAACAAAGAGGTGGTGGTGGTGGAGATAGACATGTATATCTCTACCCACCTATCCATATACTATCACTTAGTGTTATTTCTTGGCATACACTCTATAGGTTAACATATGTGTAGTGTCTCCAGTGCCAGCTTCATGCACACGTGACCTGTATAGTCTCAGGGCCCTGTACATAGAAAAACTTGGCTCAATGCTAAGCTGTCACCATCTTGAAATTATTAATTTTAACAAGGGCCTCCACATTTTCGTTTTGTACTGGGCCTTGCAAATTATATAATGTGCTATGGGCAGTGCAGTGTATATTCTTAAATTTATTGTAATATTTCTATTAACTATAACTATACATAGGATCATACTATACATTGTCTTCTACAACCTGCTTTTTCATTTAATGTATTAGGGATACTGCTCCCTGTCATTTATCTCATACTTTGTCATGAAACTGACAGTGAAGGCTGAAGAATATTCTTTTGCATGGATAAACCATAATTTAATCTCCTACTGATGTGTTCTTTGCTGTGACCAAGTGAACCTCCTTGAATGTATTTCTTTGTTCTCTTGCCCCACTATTTCCTTAGAATAAATTTCTAGAAGCAGAATTGCTGAGTCAAAGGGTATGAACATTTAAAATGTGATACATATTATTTGATTGTTCCTCAAGAAGATTACACTAGATTGTACAACTCTAAGTCCCACCAACAGATTATAAGTGCTGTTATTGCCCCACATGCTAACTGAACATAATAACTCAACTTCATCTCTGCCAATCTGACAGTGCCTGGTATTTCTAATGGCCTTAGCCTGAGTTATCAGCTCACTAGGATATCAACAATTCTAATATAGAATGGCAGTTTATTGAGTAAGACATCAGTGCACCCATCAAAGTGACCACCTTCTAGGGAGTGATTTTGTACAGGCTTTCCTAACTAAATTATTTGAGGTACTCTAAGTCCCCAGGTTTTCTTTTAAAATAAGGTTTTTGCTTCCCACATATAACATTCAGGGTGCTGTAAGTGCTCAAATAGACTTTCAAGGATGTTGATCTTATAATCTTTCTGTTCTTAAACCCCCAACTTTTTGAAAATATTTTTTTATTTTGAAAAAACATCAGACTTTCACTAAAGTTGTAAGAGACTAATACAAAGAATTTCCATATGCCCTTCACCCAGATTCCCCAAATGTTAACATTTTACCACATTTGCTTTCAGATCCTCTCTTGGAACTCTTTGAAAGTGAGTTGTAGTCATGATGTCTCTTACCCCAAATGTTTTAAATTCACTCTCTTATAGAATCACAGTGTAATTATCTAAATCAAGAAAATAGATACAAAATTGTTACATAAAGGCATTATTTAAATTTCTTTAATTTTTCCAATACATTACAGAAGAAGAAAAAAAAATTTCTGATCCAGGATTCAAACTAGGATTAAACATTACACTTAGTTGTCATGAGTCCTCCCCCAACTTTTTTTTTGGTCGTATTTTTCTAGAGTAATACTAAATGGATGTAGAGAAATACTTTTTGTCAATCTGAATATCAAAAACCTGGCTATGTAGCTTTTTTTTTTGGTATTTATATGTTTTAAAGCAAAGGAAAGGAAAAATACAAGATCCAAAAGGCTAAGGAAGTGGCACACTGACTATAAATAGATTAATAGAAGTTTGCAGCAGTAAATCATAAGCTATAAAAAATGAAAATTTCAAAAACCTTTAAAAAATGCCCTGGATCTTTAAGAAAAGATTTTCCAGGGCCTTTCTAAAATAATTATTTGCCATCTTTGCTAAAATGGTACCAGGTGTTGAGAAGTCCTATTTGATTATATTCAAATAAAGTTACCTCTAAGTTCCCAGGGAACCTAGGCAGGGGAAGACTGAATAGAGGTAAGGAGAAATGAGACTGGAAACAAGGGAGTTTGTCCTCATAGGAGGATGACACTGAGCAGATTTCCTTGCTCTGGAATCTTTTATTAATAACCAAAATAGTGTGTTGACTGGGTAAATTAAGGCTTTAATTGTGGTTAAGCACTGATGGTTTTGGATAGTCACGATTAGTTGACCGGAGATCTTCTACAGCTTCAATATGAGTTCATGAAGAAGATGGAAATGGGTATTTTACTGATTCAACCAACATTCAAAATGATCAGTAAGTGTCAAACAGTGTTTTAACAATCTTGAGTGAAAGCTCATTATCCTATTACTTTTTCCTTTACAAATGGAGAAACAGAGGCACAGAGAGAGCAATTTGTCCACAAAGCCAGTAGGTGGCTAGGAAACAGGATCTCAAGGGAAGGCCTACAGGGGCCAGAGTAGTTTAATACCATGAACTCTCAAAACCAACCCATTAGTTTCACTTGAAGGCTGGGACCTCACATTGAGGAGAAATGGCTGGGAGCACAATCAAAATTCATCAGGACAGGGTCAATGAAGAAAAGAGAACAGGCAGGAAACCTCTGAAAGCAAGCTGCCCTATTTTTAACAACCTAAGTTATAAATGCTATCTGAACCAAGCTTCCTTTTTAAAGTTCAGGAAAATGAAATTCACATAAAAATAAGCTACAGAAAAATACCAAGGTCTGACACCATATAAAATTATTTTAAGGAAAAAGAATAAGGATTAAAATAACATCCATACAGACAATAAATGCATGCTAGAAAGATATACTCAAAAAGCAAGTCCAAAGCACTATATCATTTCAAAATGAGGTAAAATACATTAAAATCATATAAGAAATGAAAGAGTAAAATAATTTCAAATTCAAAAAGGAAGTGACAGAACTCAAGAATGAATTAGAAATTAAAATAGCAAGAGTTTAGGTTTCCCCACTCCAGAGCCTGGCTTCAGGATTCCCATGCTGAGGACCATACCACAGGTCTCCCTTGGCATCTGCCTCCAGGTTTATAAATAAAGGTGCTGAATTTATTTACTTTTAAAAGTTGCTTTAAAATATTTTTAAATAGTAAATGTTATGAGAGATTTTAATGATGATTATTTAAAAAATAATAAAATTTCATTTTGTCATTTTGTGACTATTTCAGTAGAGAATCATAATTTAAATCTCAGAACTTGTAGTTTCAATCTAAAGGCCGTGTTACCTTACTACAATACATGTGATTTTGTGAGAAGTGAAAAAATTTTTGGAAGCCAAAACCATAAAAGTAGCAACAATGTCAGTTAATAAGTGGCAGCAAATGTCACAATATATTATGGAAACATTGTGCTTATGTAGAAACTGAGCCAAAATTTATTAGAGCAATCTTTTGTAATACCATACTGCATTATTATAAACTAGAATTTTTCCATCATAAAAGTGTGAGGAATGTGTTTAAGGAAAGGGTACTATTAGCAGAAGAATTGAATAGTAAACTTAGGACAGTCATTCTCAGGATGGGAGAGCATGTGCCATTAAAGTGTATTGAATATGATTATTGTCTTTTTAATAAAGTGAGGAGAATTAAGCTTGATAAAAATCTGTTCATTTGGTAGATGAGTTGTTTTATTGTGAGAAGGTGCTGTAATGGAATAGGATAAAATCTGAGATAGCGTGGTGTAGACCCTGATGTGTCTGTGAAGGTGTGACTGTGTGCACTGGAGGGGGATAGGCACGGAGCAACATATTCAAGTCACTGTGATAGATTCTCCAAATAGGACAGGTCAAGCCTGTCTCGCCCTCATTGAAAACCACAGTATGAAATATTAAGGAGAGATATTTGGACTAAGTGCAGAGGTTGTGTATTCTAGTATAGATAATCCTGGAGAACTTCCCTATCCCAAGAATTTTTGCACAAAAACATCAAGTTAAGTGAATGTTGAAAAGCCTTAAAGGAAAAGTATGGCTTTGTTAGCAAGTTGTTCTTAAGTTCTCTTTAACTGGTTCCATTTCTTCAAACCAGCATAGAGTTAAAGGAGAAAAAAGATTTTCAACCAGGTTTTGATGAGCACAGAAGTCCTAGAGTCTGATTTGGACTTATTTCTCCAAAACAATTTCAGATGAGGACTTTGGATCCCTAAGTGGGCCTACCTCATTAAGAAAGGAAATGGAGGTGACCCAGATCTCTTTGCTCACTATTCACTAATAAGTTAGTTTCCTAGTACAACTGAGCCACAGATGAGCACAGAAACACGAGCCAATTTAGCTGAGGCTAATTTCCACTGTCATTTTGGACCCTGAACCCCAGGTGAGTTTTCCCTGCTTTTTTTTCCCAGGACTTTAACCCCAGTACCAGTCCTTCCTTATGCAGTGACTGATGCCTTATATAACTTGTCCAGATTCTCTGCCCTTTTAAAAAAAACTATTTTTACTGCTCAAGGCACATTCATTGGAGCTCAGAGATTGAGAAATAAGTGATAATTTAACTCAACTCAGCCCATTTTATTCTGTTCATAGCTTAAACAAAAAGTTACTTGGGTGGGATCAAAACATTTGTTTAAAAAGAGATTTGAATTTTGAAGAGTCCAGTTTGTTCCTGGTATCATGACCCTGGGAATACAGAATTAACTTGTTTTTATTGACTATGTTGACATTCAGGTTTATTGTTACATAATGTAATGAAGAATATCATATGTCTATATAGTACATATGAGATATATATACACATATACACATATAAAATAAGAATATCAGTAAGTTATATGGAATAATAAGAATATTCCATATATTCTGCATAAAAATACTTATGTAGTTTTTTTTTCAGTAGCTAACTTTTTTTTTTGAAATTATGGTTTGTGGTTATTGAACAAGCATGTGGTAAACATACATGAAGAAACTCAAACAGTAGGAGGTTATCCAGTAAAAATCAAGTCTTCCACCCAGATCTGGTCCCCAATCTTCAAGTTTCCCTCTAAAAAAAACAACAGTTTCTGAAGGTAAAGTTGATGAGCAGGTGGTAAATTAATCCTTTTGCAACTCAATCTTAGTCTTCAAAGACAAAGAAACATGTTGGGCTGTAAACCTCAGCACTGTTGGAAAGAGCTGCCTCATTGGTGTTGCTTACGTATAAAGTGGATATGATCCAAGTTGTATAAATGATTGCACAATAAAAATTAGAATTCCCTGTTGTGGATTATTAAGTAGTTACTGTTCAGGTTACAGTTTAACCATGCTAAAGAACCCAAACTATGGAAACAAAAGGTAATAAGTGAAACAATCATCAGAGACTTGAAATAATTTCATTTTATTTATAGTTTATGGAATATTTCTCAATGCCACAGAACTTGAATGACTGTTTGCAGTAATTGTTACCTTTGATAGGAGTTTCAAAGAGATACATGTGTTATAAGATAAATACATTTTCTATTTTAATAAGCCTAATTGTAAATGTCTATCTTTGTATTCACTGCTGTTTGATCTTTTTTTCACATAAGGAAATTCCTTGTCTTTTCATGATCAATACTGGTTTGTCCTGATATTCGAATACTACACTTCTAAAATCATGATGAATGTAGTCTCCCCTTACTGTTCATTGCATTAAGCTAGTGTCCTACAGAGAACATAGAATAGATATTTTCTGTAAATAAGTTGTTTATGTTCTAGATTCTTTGGGGGGTTGTATTTTGATAGCCCAGAACCCAATATTCCCTTACTGTGATCTGAGTTATTTATTGCAGTGTGTTTAACACTTATCTATATTGAATGTACCTGTCATGTTTCTGCACTTTTTTAGAGCCACTATTAATCTTTTTTTTTTTAATAATTTATTTTATTTTAGTATCATATTAATCTTAACTGCATTTTACATCCATACAATGAACATTCATTTCTTTATCCAGCAAGTATTCGTTGAATAGCCACTGTGGCTCATAGTTGGATAAGACACAGTACCTCTTCTCAGACCCTCACAATGTTTGACTGAGAGGCCAACAACCAACATGGAAAAGCAAAAAACACACTTGAATAAATCAATTTTTTGAAATGTTAACACAGAAGATACATTCATAATCTGGACACAATCTTGGCAGTGAAACATAATAATAGTGTTGACAGAATATACTTTATTTTTGGTTAGAAAAACAGCACCTGCTAGCCTTAGGTCATTGGACAAGAGCCCAGAAATATTCTTCTGTTATATGCAGAAGAGAAATGTTTGGTCATTCATAATTTTAATTTGTGTTCTACAAACTCTAGAAGAATTGTTTGGTTCTGGTTCCTAAGGATTTACTTTCTGGTAGCAACTCCATCAGCAAGGGTAAGATTGGCCAAGTGGGGGCGCTTGGTTTACTTAGTATTAACTTGCTAGAGTTGATTATGGGTAACATTGCCAAACTAAGATAGTGTCATTAGCATTTCCATTTAGAAGTAAATTGTAGAAAAGTCTAAAGGTTGCTCTGTAACATCTTAATTTGCTTCTGTAGCAGATACACTTTACCCTCTAATTCTTAAGGCATACTTTATATTTAAAAGCAAAAACATGTGGTTCAATTGTTACGTAATCACTACAATCTAATATCATTATATTAATTATGACCACAACCAAGAGAAGGGAATGTCTTGCATCTTTTAACTGGAGCCTCTTGAACTTCTTGCCAAATCTATTCTCATCTAGTTGTTCCTTTTATCAGTAAATGGTAACTCTGTTGCCCGTGCTAGAAACTTCATTGTTATGCTTGCAAATTCCATCCCCCTGTGAAGGGTACTTCTCAACCAGTCAGGGACCTTTCTACCTTCAAAGTACTTGCTGAATTTTTCCCCTTCTCTCCATCTTCATTGCCACTGCCCTGATGTATCTGGATGATTAGAAACCTTCCTGGCTGTCCATGTTCACTTGCCTGTTTCCCAATCTGTCCCTCAATAGCTGTGAGAGTGACATTTTAAAGGGAGATCACATTTTGTTATTTGTCTTGGTCCATTTAGGCCGCTACAACAAAATGCAAGAGAAATTTATTGTTCACACTTCTAGACACCTGAAAGTCCAAGATCAAGGTACCTTCTGGTGAGGGACCTCTTCCTGGTTCATGGCCAGTACCTTCTCACTGCACTCTCATGTAGTTGAAGGGCTAGGGATCTTCCTGGAGTCATTTTTATAGAGGTGCTAATCCCATTCATGAGGGCTCTTCCTCATGACCTAATCACCTCCCAAAGGCTCCCACCTCCTAATACTGTTATCTTTGGAAGTTAGGATTTAACTTACAAATTTTGGAGGGACACAAACCTTTAGACCATAGCAGTCCTTTCTCTGCTTTAAGTATTTTGGTGTCTTCTCATTGCTCTTAAGATAAAATTTAAAAACCCTTAACATGATCTACCAGGTCTACATGATCGCTTCTGTCATCTTGAGCTCTTGCTCACCATCATGGCCTCCCTCCCCCTTCAGTGCACCTCAAACTCCTTCCCATCTCAGGGCCTTCCTAAGATGTTTTTTTCCCTGCTGCCCTGTCCTTTTTCCATTTCTTGGTGGGGAAACCCATCTTTCAGACCTTAGTTTGAATTCCACTTTTCCTTCCATCCTGATCCTTCAGGCTAGATTGGATTCCCCTGTTATAATTTTCTCAAAGTATGCTATTCTTGTCCTTTACAACAGCCATCAGTAATAATGATACAGTTATTTATGGTAATTATTTGTTCAATGTCCAACTTCCCCACTGTTATGAGCTCCATGAGAGCAAAGATCTCACCTGTTTTTGTTTACATTGTATTCCAACACCTAGAGCATTTTCTAGCACAATAACTGCTCAATAAATATTTATTGAAAACAAATGAGGGCAGATACTAAAACAGTATAGTTTAGCTTTAGCTTATGGGAACTTTTGTATTAAAGTAAATCTTTAATCAACTCAATCTGTAAGAAATCAACCAGTTAGTTATCCTTCCTGAGGTTTGATAACCATATATGATGGCCTAGTCAGTTTTGTATACATCAACTATCCCTGAATTGTTGAGCTGAATACAAATGCTTTTTTTCCTCTTTTTCTCTCTTTTAAAGCAATCACAGAGTCTACCGTGTTGTCTGGCTTTTCACTGGAAGGTTTTTTGAATCTCTGAGAAGAGAACCTTCACCATGTGCCGACTTCTTTCTTGCTGTGGGGCTTGCCAGCATGTTTTGATCTGCTTTTGCTGACCTCTGTGGGCAGCACTGCCTGATGCTCCTGGAAGGAGACACCTTGCCTTGCTCTCAGACTCCACAGGACTGTCATAGTCACTGCGTCTGTGCCTTGGGTCTCAGACTCAGTCTAATGCTGCTTGCCAGTGGCGCTGCTGTGGCTGCTTGTGGTTTCCATCAGCTGATCTTTACTTGTCCCTAGTGGCATGACCTCTCACTACTGGAAAGTTATTTCCACTGGAAAAATTGGAAATTTTGTAATTTTTCCTCTCTTGTAGGTCATTTGAGAAATACTAGCTGAAATGGTCCTAACAGACTGGGCCCCACTGTGACACCTCTCCCTAGATTTTAATCCATAAACCAGCCCCCTATTGTGTAGGACAGAATCTAAGGTGGTCCCATGATCTCTGCCTCCTGGTAGTCATGTCTGTCAATTCCTTTCTCTTGAGTGTGAGTGGGAACTGTGACTTGCTTCTAGTCATTGGACACAGCAAAGATAATGGATGTTATAAGGGCATGATGACTAAGTAAGACTGTAGCACCTGTCTTGCTGAAAGACTTTGCCTGTTGGCTTTAAAGAAGCAAACTGTTGTGAGCTTCCCTAAGGAGAGGACCATGTAGCAAGGAACTGAGGGCAGCCTCCAGCCAATAGCTAGCAAGGAATTGAAGATCTCAGTCTGGCATCCTGAAAAGGACTGGATACTGCCGACAACCCTGTGAGTGCGGAAGCAGATCCTTTCCCAGTTGAGTCTCAGATGGAAATCCAACCTGGCCCAACATCTTGATTTCAGTCTTGCAGGGGACTCAGTGAAGCTGTACTTGAACATTTAACTCACAGACATGGAGATGATAAGTGTGTTTTGTTTTAAGTCACTTTCATAGTAATATTGTTATGCTGCAATAGAAAACAAACACATTTATCCTTGACTGAAATGCTTTTCTGGCACACTGTTTTCCCTTCCATTTACCAATGCCTTTTAGCATGGAATTTGGTCACAGTGAATTTTGAGAAAATACATATCCCTTTCCTACATGTCATTAATTATCTACAAGAAACATGTAATAAAGTATGGCTTTCACTTGAGAATCCTTATGATCATTCCTTCTACCCCCAGGGATCACATGTGTGTAGATATTCAGAAGTAATACCTTTTATTATTGATTCCCCCAGTTCCTTTCTCAAGGAAATAGGGCTGCATATATTCTTTCCTTGATAAAACCTGTCATGAAGAGGACAACTCCTGGCACAGTGTAATCTAACATAGTGTTATTTGTTAACAGTACATTCTGAAGATATTTCTCTGGAAAACTGATGTCTGACTGTTTGGCTCTCTACCATGTATTAGCAATATGTCTGAATTGGAATGTATCTGATCCTAAAAATGGCTAGATGTGTAGGTAAGGTTGGCCCTGCCCAATAGAAATATAATGTAAACCACATATTTAATTTCAGGTTTTCTAGAAGCTACATTTAAAAAGTAAAAAGAAGTAGGTAGGATTGATTTTAATAATATATTTTATTTAGCCCAAGATATCCAAAATAGTATAATTTTAACATGTAATCAATATAATAAAATGAATGAGATATTTTCCACTTTTTAACTGCCTTAGAAATCTCATGTATTTTTTAGTCATGTGTTTTTACCTCAATTTAGACCAGCTGTGTTTCACATATGGCTATTGGCTAATGTATTAGACAGTACAGCTTTAGTTACATAAGCATGTTAAACTGTAGACATAAAATAAGCCACATAAAATTCTGCTTGAGGTAGCTGGATTCTTTGGGCTAAAAACGTGTATCATCTATACACGTGTAAATATAATGAGATGTGAATGTGTGGGTAGGCATGAATCAAAGAAGGGAGCCATGGTAGGTACTATGATTTAATAGATGTACAACAGATCCTTGGTATATGCAGATTTTACGTTTGTAGTATTACCTGCCCAAGAGTGACTCTTGTGAATTTGCGGTAGTTCTTGTAAATTTGCTCTAGTGTGAATTTGAATCAGCCTGACTACAGGAGCATTCCCACAGCTGGTGAGTAAACCTGTCTGACCACCCTGTGTCTGTATTTCTTTACTTACTACGTAAGTGTTAATGTTTGCTAACAGCCTAAAGGAGTCACTTAAATATTTGTGGTATTTTATGGGAGAAATCACACGCGTAATGAAAAATACAGACTTGGAGTCACTCCCATATGAAGACTGAATCTTTCACCACTGTCAGATTTCAACAGGCTTGTAAGACGAGATTGGGCACTCTTGTCTGATTCCATTTATGCAAAGTCCCCATGAAATGCCATGCCCCATTTGTTGAAAGTTTTCTTCATAGAATACTGCAATTTTTCTTTCTTTTCCAGATATTATGCTATCTTAATGATATTCATTAGTATTGCTTAATAAACCAAAGAGAAAATCTTTACTCTTAGTTTAATAAAGTATTCGTTTTCAGATACTTTCCATTTTAAAGTTCTATGAAGGAGTAATGAAGGACTTTTACCTGAAGATTCTTAATCAGATACAACTGACTCTCAGTCATAGAGGGCTAGAGTATTTCTCAGGGATTATTCAGGTTCATGGTGCCACCTCTTTCTTCTTGGTGTAGAAGAGCAGTGTTGTGAATATTTTTTAAATTTTAGTAGTAAGTGTGTGGGTGTTTATTACATTTTAAGTATGTTCTAAATATTTCATAATTATAAAACATTTTTTGAGTAAAGGCCATACAAGTTTTTCTCTGTTCTCTTTCCATTAATATAGGGTTTCTCAGCCCTTGGCACTACTGACCTTTTGGGCCGGATAATTCTTTGTTGCTGAGAGCTGGCCTATACGTTGTAGGATCCTTGGCCTCTATCCACTAGATGTCAATATCTATGTTAAGTTATTTCTCTTCCCATAGTCACTACTTACTTTGGGCCCTCATCACCTCTCACCTAGACCCCATGTCAATCCCTGAGCTAGCCCATGAATCCAATATCCTGTATTGTTAATATACCCTCCATGTGTCATGCAAAGAATCACACCTATAACTGATTTAGCTTGTACTGTATGCCATGCAAATTTTGAGTGCTTTTATTTGTCAACGCTGTCTGACATCATGAAACTGAGAAACAGAAGTGTCTTGCCCCAAATGACCCTCCTAGTGACTATAAGATTCAAATTTAGATCTACTTAACTGCGAAGTTGTGATTTTTATGTTATCACACTACCTAAACATAACATCTTCCTAAAACATGAATGGAACTTGTTCCATCCTTTTCGTGAAATTTCAGTGGTTTCCCAGTGCATGCCTCAGATAGTATGATCTGCCCATTCCTTTCAGTATCCTGATCCTGTAAGTATTTCCATATACACTGTATTCTTATCTCACTGGACAGAAACCATTTCCCCAAACTTACCACGCATATTCAGGTTTTTATGCCTTTGCCCAGGCTGTTTCCTCAACCTGAAATACACTTTCCATTTCTTTTCTTCTCTAGAAGAAAAACTTTGGAACACTTTTCAAGCAAGCATCCCTAGCTTAAGTGGGTTTTTTTTCCAGTAAAACCTTTCCTAATATGCCCATAAATTTTCTTCTTCACTCCCATACCACAGAGCTTGTTACATGCAGCTTTGATATTCTATTTTACTGGATACTTTTCTATATATTTGTAAATACCTGGAAGCCAGGGATCACTCCTTATTTATGCTCTGCCCCATTCAAAAAAGATAGAGGCAACGAAAGCTTCCTCTTTTTAGTTCTATATTTCCTAGAACACATCACATAGGGGTTTTTAGAAAACACACACACACCCTGCAATAAAAATTGGCTGAATATATGGATAAGTGAATGAGTGAATGCATGACAAAATATTTATTATTTTTTTCCCTATTGGCATTATAGGAAGTTTGGAAAATACAGAGAAAAAATAAGTAATTCATATTCCCACCACATAGATTTTGGAAACTATCCCTTTGATTAGCTGATGTTGAGAAATGGCTTAGGTGTCACTTGGTATAGAGAAGACGTAATGGGCAGAAGGCCACAGCTGCATAGATCCCTGTCTTCTCAGAGAAGTACATTTGTGTCAGGTAAGGCAGCACACAACAAGGGACTATATAGGCATTTTTATGCATAGGTATAAAATTCAAAAGCTACAAACAGGTATGTAGGGAAAAGTAAATCTCCCTCCATGCTTGCTTTTCAGCCACCTGATTCCCCTTCTGAGAGGAAGCCATGGTTACCAATTGATTTTACAGATTTTAAAAGATGATTATCCCAAATAATACTTATTTGGAAAAATAATTTTTATACATTACTCTTATGCCTTAGACAAAAGCTGCTATTAAAAAATTGAGTATCTACATAATAACTCTGACTTAGCTAGAATTAGCAGTAAATTGATTTTGTGAGCTAGCAATTATTTTTAAACCCAGGTGAATGAGTATCCTTGAGGTTGCAGTAAATGTGTTGTATTTGTCCATTGTGGTGGGTTTTGCTTCTTAGTGACTTACAGTAGGGCTTCTGGAGAAAGACCCTGTAACCATGCAATATGATATCTTCAAACCGGTCCCAAATCATTTCTTCATTTTCCAAATCAGCTCTTGCTCATGTGTGTCTATTTTAAACCTTTTGAATTCCTCAAAGCTGTGTCACTTTCTTCCTTGCTGTTAGCAGATGATCTTGTCTCTTCTTCACCAAAAAGAAGAAATCACCAAGGTTTTCAGATGCACTTGTGTGAGTTTTGGAAGTAGCCAAGTCAGCCCCAGTGGGACAAGTTTTGGAAGGAAGGTCTCATGGTCTATTTTATATGAAAGGAAATGTCCTGAGGTGTGGATCTATATTGATTTGTGAACAGAGCTAAGTTGGGTCATGGAAAAAATTAGATTGAAAGATTGTGCCAAGGGGATATGGAGAGAGAAGTGCATGGAAGGACATCTTTAGATTGTGTCCAGGGTACGGGAATAACTGTGTCCCATGTGGACGTTTGTCAATAGCTCCTGCAGAGGAGAGTCTCATATTACAAACACAGGTTTTCCACAGGCATCTAAGTGTTCAATAAGCTCATTAAAGAAGTCTCCATAGTGGCAGGGAAGGAGATTACTCATAGGGCCGGCACCAGCGTGCCCCACGGGGGCTGACTTAATCACTTCAACTCCTGAGCGCCCGCCTCACCTGCGGCAGTGACTGATGCCCAGGTTCTTGGGTAGTCCGGGGTATCAACCAACCGTCAAGGGGCAGTCTGACTCCATAGGTCTCTTTCCATCAGAAAGAGGGCAGCAGTTTTCCTCATTGTAAACATATATTTACTACAGTACAGGTTTACTTTACCTGCATGCTAAATCTGTACCTGTATCATTATAGTCCTGTTAAGCACCTGACTCATTGGTATGGTATCTCGTTAACTGTTTCTTCTGGCTGGAGAATTTGTTTATTGGTAAATAATGTAAAGCACTGAGCTAATGCTGTTGAGAGTCACTGATCTTACCATGTGTCCCATCACCCAAAAGTGGATGGGCTTTTAGAAAGACGGTCCTTTGGGAGAAACACCACCTTGTGAGGTTGTAATGCTATCAGTCAGGATGCAGTGAATGTGTATCTTCCATGGCCACAGTACATGGGTTCCGAAACCAATGAATGTGAAGTAGGAGTGACACCTCCCACTAATAAACCTGAAGACCCACTTCCAAAATATTTGCTTCCTATCCCTGCAACTTTTAACTTGGCTGGTCTACAGTCTTATCATCCAAAGAAGGAATGAGCCCATCAGGAAACGCAAAAGTAGTTGCAGTGAACTGGAGGTGGGGACTGATACTTGTCCTTTTTGGAGTCCTCACGCTTGGTGAACAAGGTGGGCAGATAGGTGTGGGGGTTACATGGATTGACTGGAGTGCTTGGTTTTTATTTTAAAGGGGAAATAGATTTTTCTACCACACAACAAAGGCAAGGAGGGGCATATATGGAGCCTAGATCATCCATGTCTGCTACCACTTCCATGGCAAAAATCAATGGAAAGCCTTAGGAATCTCTATGTTGGTGTCATAAAAGACTCAGACCTTTTAGGAAGGAAGGTTTGGGTCATCTCATCAGATAAATGATTTCAATCATTTAAGGTCTGTCAGACAGCAAAGGCAGTATAGGATAAGTAGTGGCAGAAGAAAGTTATAAATGCCAATTACAGCCTCATGGTCCATAGTAGCGATTGTTATATTCTTCCTTGCTTCATTCTTTTTATTTGTGGTTATCTTCACAATTTAGCCATAAATTTCAGGATATCAATACTGAGTTGTGACTTACACAGGAAGAAAGAACATTAACCAAAGATAAATTAAGTTACTCCTAAGATTCTCTCTTGAAGGAAGAGAATGAGTGTAACTTCTTTTATACAAGAAATAGTTGTGTTATGAGAGGCAGAAGCATGCTGTTGCGATTTGTGGTTTGTGGAAGCCTGGGGAGAAGGATGGCTAGGTGCTGAATAGCCAAAGGGATGGACAGTGGCAAATAACATTAATTGGCTTATTTCACACTTTTTCAGTCCATTCCAGCATGCCTTCCTGGGCTTTAGAAGTCCTATATTTCCAAGACTCCCCTGAAGTGTAGCAAGGCTTACTCAAGCTTTCTGCCAGGCAGATGCGCACCCGCTGGACTTGGCCGGCGCAAGTGAGTATCCTAAGGCAGAGGCCGCACGGTTCATCTGGCAAGCACAGGTGTATAGGCTTTTGTTTTTTTCTACAGCAGCTGTTGTAGAGGTTCTAGTGACCAGACCTAGGCTCATGGCTGTCAAGCATCAGGTGGCGACAGCAAGGAAGTGTCTGCGGGAAAGTCCCCAGGGTATAACTGGGCACGTCTCCTGGCTGTTTGTCAGTGACTGTGCAACAACCAAGCTTGGTTCCTTGGCCTTTCCAGACACCCTGTAAACTAACAATGCCCTGTAATAAATTCCTTTCTGCTTAAACGAGTGAGAGAGTGCTGTGTTGTTTGAAACTAGTACTCTGATTCTAAACTAGCCAATGACAAGGGGAATAGGATTCTCCAATTTGGGAGAGGGGGTGGATGTTTGGAAATCAGACACAATAACCACCTCACCCACGTTCAGTCCTCAGTCACTGAAATTTGGCATCTACCTCCTCTGCTCCTGCTCTTTTTAAGGCACCATGACTTCCCTGATACAATCTCTTGGCAGCATTTGGCCCTGTTGCCACCTAACAGTTTTTTGAAAAGTCTCCCTCTCTTTGGGTCCTGTATACATGGTTTGCTGGTTTCCTTCCTTTACCTTTGCTCCTCTTCAGTTTTCTTTGAGGGACCTTCTTTCTCTGCTGCAGACCATTTAAAGATGAGTGTTCCTCAGTGTTGTATACCACATCTGCTTCTCTTCTTACTCTGCATATTATTCAGGGGTGATTTTAGATTTTCTCCACTCGCATGGCTTTAGTTTGTACAATGCTGACTTCCAAATGTACCCCTTCAGGACTGTTACATCTCCTGAGCACAACAGCTTTCTGAATATCTCTACTTCAGTGGCTCGTAAGTACTTTAAACACAGGATAGGCAAACCAGAACTTATCGGCTTCCTCCTCTCGCCTCCTCAAAATCCCTCAAACTAGCAAACTACTCCTTATTGTATTTCCTTTCCTGGTGAATGTCATCATGATCAACAGGGTTGTCTAAGCCAGACTCTGGGTGTCAGCCTTCACTCTTCACTCTCCTTTGCTTAGCTAACCAGTCTTCAAGTCCTACCATTTCTATTTCCCCAAATATCTTTCCATTCATCTCTACTGCCTAGGTTTTAGGTACCATCATCTCCAGCCTTGTTTTCTGCAACAGCTTAGCAACCAGTCTCTCTTCCTCCAATCTTGCCTCCTTGAATTCATTCTTCACCCTGAGGATGAACTAATATATTCAGAACACATCAATTTATGCCTTTTCTCTGTCCATGGAATCAAATCTTAACCCACCTCACGGGGCTTGCAGAGTCTTCAGTGGCATCTCTGACATCTTTTGTTGCACTCCTTGCTCCCTCTCCGGCACATTTTATAACCAACCATACTGAACTTTTCTCGGGTCCTTGAATATGCTATGCTCTCTTTGGCCTGTGGAACAGCATGCTGTTCCTGCTCTAAAAGAAGTGATTTCAACTTAGATATTTTCTTCAGCAAGATTTCCCTTCTGGGTTGCTGGCCCTGCTTTGCTCTCCCATAGCAGGGAGTACCTTGGCTTCTTTGCAATACATTTGTGATATGCAGTTGTAACTTCTGACTTACTTTTCTGTCTTGTCCCAGTACATCTAACTCTATGGAGGCAAAAGCCATATCTATTTTGTTCACAGTTTGGTCCCATCACCTAACAGAGTACCTGGCACTCAAATATTTGTGAAATGAGTGAACAATTGACACAATTGATAAGGTAGCATGTAATAGGAGAGTAATCATTGATGTTCATTAATTACTACCTAGGATCATAATTGTAAAAAACTTAGCTGAAGTGAGACAGGATTGCATAAATCTAAATCGTGGTCAAGCCTCTTTTTCTGTATCAGTGATTATCAGTGGTGTGTTTCTTTATACCGTTACCAGCTTACAAAATGTTTTATCGAGGGAGGTACAACTTACAATAAAATGCACAAATCTTAAATATAAGGCTTGATTGATTTTTTTACAGATGTATACCTGGGAAACCGCTCCTCAGATCAAAATGTAGAAGCACTCCTGAAGGCTTCCTCACCCTCCTTTCCAATCAGGATTGTCTCAAAGATAATCATTCTTCTGATTTCTAGCACCACAGTTTTGTTTGCCTGATTTTGAACTCCATGTAATGGACTCAAGGGACTTTTTGTATTTGGCTTCTTTTACTTAACAGCATGTCGAGATTTGTTGTTTTCCATTGCTGTATTCATTCCATGTTGAATATGCTGCCCTTTATCCATTCTGCTGGAAGACATTTGGTTGTTTCACGTTTAAATATTACGGATAAGGCTATTTTTAATATTCTCAGATATGTCTTTTGGTGGACTTAGCACTAATTTCTGTTGCATTTAGCCAGGAGATTTCCTGGGTCACAGGATGTATATAAGTTTAGCTTAAGTGGATATATTATCAAATGTTTTGCCAAAATCATTATACCAGTTTATACCCCCATCAATAAATATATGAGAGTTCCAATTGTTCCACATCCTTGATATCATTTCATACTATCTTTAATCAACTTAAAAAAATTTATACAATCCTCTGAAGTGAAAACTAAAATTCAAGTTACTATAATACAATAAGAGCATTCGGAAGAGGTTCCCTGAAGTTGGTTAATTTTCAGGCATAAAATAATAAGAGTGGTTAATGTTTATTGAGCACACACTGTTTGCCAAGCATATTCCAGATACTTTCTGTAGGCTACCTCATTTAACCATCGCTACAACTCTGTGAAGTATAGCTATTGTTATCCCTACTTAAGGAATTTGTAGCATAGAGAGACTTACCATCCAATCATAGACTTTTAAAGAACTGGCTGGAAGAACCTATGTAGACTAGTTAATACAACCCCTCATATTTTGTACTGACCAAAAAAGCCAGCCCAGAAAGCAAGTTATATCTCTTTTTTTTTTGCTATTATTAATATACAATTACATAAGCAACATTATGGTTACTAGACTCCCCCTATTATCAAGTCCCCACCATATATCCCTTTGCAGTCACTGTCCATCAGCATAGTAGGATGTTATAGAATCACTACTTGTCTTCTCTGTGTTATACTGCCTTCCTATACCGTATCCCCCCACACCACCCTCACCCCCACTACATCATGTGTGCTAATTGTAATAGCCCTTTTTCCCCCTTATCCCTCCCTCCCTTCCCACCCAACTTCCCCAGTCCCTTTCCCTTTGGTAACTGTTAGTCCATTCTTGGGTTCTGTGAGTTGGCTACTGGTTTGTTCCTTCAGTTTTTTCCTTGTTCCTATACTCCACAGATGAGTGAAATCATTTAATACTTGTCTTTCTCTGCCTGGCTTATTTCACTGAGCATAATACCCTCTAGCTCCATCCATATTGTTGCAAATGGTAGGATTTGTTTTCTTCTTATGGCTGAATAATATTCCATTGTGTATATATACCACATCTTCTTTATCCATTCATCTACTGATGGACACTTAGGTTGCTTCCATTTCTTGGCTATTGTAAATAGTGCTGCGATAAACATAGGGATGCATATGTCTTTGTCAAACTGGGCTGCTGCATTTTTAGGGTGAATTCCTAAGAGTGGAATTCCTGGGTCAAATGGTATTTCTATTTTGAGTTTTTTGAGGAACCTCCATACTGCTTTCCACAATGGTTGTACTAATTTACATTCCCTCCGGCAGTGTAGGAGAGTTCCTCTTTCTCCACATCCTTGCCAACATTTGTTGTTGTTTGTCTTTTGGATGGCAGCCATCAACTGGTGTGAGGTGATATCTTGTGGTTTTAATTTGCATTTCTATGATGACTAGTGATATCAAGCATCTTTTCATGTGCCTTTTGGTCATCTGAATTTCTTCTTTGGAGACGTGTCTGTTCAGGTCCTCTGCCCATTTTTTAATTGGCTCATTTGCTTTTTGTTTGTTGAGGTGCGTAAGCTCTTTATATAATTTAGATGTCAACCCCTTATTGAATATGTCATTTATGAATATATTCTTCCATACTGTAGGATGTCTTTTGGTTCTACTGATGGTATCTTTTGCTGTACAGAAGCTTTTTAGTTTGATATAGTCCCATTTGTTCATTTTTGCTTTTGTTTCCCTTGCCCAGGGAGATATGTTCATGAAGAAGTTGCCGTGTTTATGTCCAAGAGATTTTTGCCTATGTTTTTTTCTAAGAGTTTTATGGTTTCATGACTTGCATTCAGGTCTTTGATCCATTTTGAGTTTACTTTTGTGTATGGGGTTAGACAGTAATCCAGTTTCATTCTCTTACATGTAGCTGTCCAGTTTTGCCAACACCAGCTGTTAAAGAGGCTGTCATTTCCCCACTGTATATCCATGGCTCCTTTACTGAATATTCATTCACCATATATGCTTGGGTTTATATTGGGATCTTTATTCTGTTCCACTGGTCTATGGGCCTGTTCTTGTGCCAGCACCAAATTGTCTTGATGACTGTACCTTTGTAGTAGAGCTTGAAGTCAGGGAGCGTAATTCCCCCTGCTTTAGTCTTCCTTCTCAGGATTGCTTTGGCTATTTGGGGTCTTTTGTAGTTCCATATGAATTTTAGAACTATTTGCTCTAGTTCATTGAAGAATGCTGTTGGTATTTTGATAGGGATTGCATTGAATCTGTAGACTGCTTTAGGTAGGATGGCCATTTTGACAATATGAATTCTTCCTAGCTAAAAGCATGGGATGAATTTCCATTTATTAGTGTCCTCTTTAATTTCTCTTAAGAGTGTCTTGTAGTTTTGAGGGTATAGGTCTTTCACTTCATTGGTTAGGTTTATTCCTAGGTATTTTATTCTTTTTGATGTGATTGTGAATGGAATTGTTTTCCTGATTTCTCTTTCTGCTAGTTCATCATTAGTGTATAGGAATGCAACAGATTTCTGAATTAATTTTGTATCCTGAAAGTTTGCCGAATTCATATATTAGATCTAGTAGTTTTGGAGTGGACTCTTAAGGGTTTTTTATGGACAATATCATGTCATCTGCAAACAGGGAGAGTTTGAGTTCTTCTTGGCCAATCTGGATGCTTTTTATTTCTTTGTGTTGTCTGATTGCTGTAGGACCTCCTGAACTATGTTGAATAATAGTGCGGAGAGTGGGCATCCTTATCTTGTTCCCAATCTCAAAGGAAAAGCTTTCAGCTTCTCGCTGTTAGGTATAATGTTGGCTGTGGGTTTGTCATATATGGCCTTTATGATGTTGAGGTACTTGCCCTCTATACCCATTTTGTTGAGGGTTTTTATCATGAGTGGATGTTGAATTTTGCCAAATACTTTTTCAGCATCTATGGAGATGATCATGTGGGTTTTGTCCTTCTTTTTGTTGATGTAGTGGATGATGTTGATGGGTTTTCGAATGTTGTACCATCCTTGCATCCGTGGGATGAATCCCACTTGATCATGATGGATGATCTTTTTGATGTATTTTTGAATTTGGTTTGATAATATTTTGTTGAGTATTTTTGCATCTATGTTCATCAGATATTATCCTGTAATTTTCATTTTTTGTGGTGTCTTTGCCTGGTTTTGGTAGTAGAGTGATGCTGGCCTTGTAGAATGAGTTTGGGAGTATTTCCTCCTCTTCTACTTTTTGAAAACTTTAATGAGGATGGGTATTAGGTCTTTACTAAATGTTTGATAAAATTCAGCAGTGAAACCATCTGGGCCAGGTGTTTTGTTCTTAGGTAGTTTTGGGATTACCAATTCAATTTCTTTGCTGATAATCGGTCTATTCAGATTTTCTGTTTCTTCCTGGGTCAGCTTTGGAAGGTTGTATTTTTCTAGAGAGTTGTCCATTTCTTCTAGGTTATCTAGTTTGTTACCATATAATTTTTCATATTATTCTCTCATAATTCTTTGTATTTCTGTGGTGTCCATAGTGATTTTTCCTTTCTCATTTCTGATTCTGTTTATGTGTGTAGACTCTTTTTTTCTTGATAAGTCTGGCTAGGGCTTTATCTATTTTATTTATTTTTTCAAAGAACCAGCTCCTGCTTTCATTGATTCTTTCTGTTGTTTTATTCTTAATTTTATTTATTTCTGCATTAATCTTTATTATGTCACTCCTTCTACTGACCTTGGGCCTCATTTGTTCTTCCTTTTCTAGTTTCATTAATTGTAAGTTTAAACTGTTCATTTGGGATTGTTCTTCTATCCTGAGGTAGGCTTGTATTGCAGTATATTTCCCTCTTAGCACAGCCTTCGCTGCATCCCACAGGTATTGTGGTGTTGAATTATTGTTGTTATTTGTCTCCATATATTGCTTGATCTCTGTTTTTATTTGGGCATTAATCCATTGATTATTTAGGAGCATGTTATTAAGCCTCCATGTGTTTGTGGGCTCTTTCGTTTTCTTGGTGTAATTTTTTCTAGTTTCATACCTTTGTGATCTGAGAAGCTGGTTGGTACAATTTCAATCATTTTGAATTTACTGAGGTTCTTTTTGTGGCCAAATATATGATCAATTTTTGAAAATGTTCCATATGTACTTGAGAAGAATGTGTATCCTGTTGCTTTTGGATGGAGTGTTCTGTAAATGTCCATTAGGTCCATCTGTTCTAATAAGTTGTTCAGTGCCTCTTTACTTATTTTCTGCCTGGTTGATCTGTCCTTTGGAGTGAGTGGTGTGTTGAAGTCTCCTAAAATGAATGCATTGCATTCTATTTCCCCCTTTAATTCTGCTAGTATTTGTTTCACTTATGTAGGTGATCTGGTGTTGGGTGCATTGATATTGATAATAGTTATATCGTCTTGTGGGACTGACTCTTTTATCATTATGTAATGTCCTTCTTTGTCTCTTGTTACTTTCTCTGTTTTGAAGTCTACTTTGTCTGATACAAGTACTGCAACTCCTGCTTTTTTCTCACTATTAGTTGCATGAAATATCTTTTTCCATCCCTTCACTTTTAGTCTGTGTATGTGTTTGGGTTTGAAGTGAGTCTCTTGTAGGCAGCATATATATGGGTCTTGTTTTTTTATCCATTCAGTAACTCTATGTCTTTTGATTGGTGCATTCAGACCATTTACATTTAGGGTGATTATTGATAGGTACGTACTTATTGCCATTGCAAGCTTTAGATTTGTGGTTACCAAATGTTCAAGGGCAATTCTCTTACTATCTAACAGTCTAATTTAACTTACTTCATATACTATAACAAACACAACCTAAAGGTTCTTTTTTTCCCCCTCCTTTTTCTTCCTTCTCTATTCTTCGTACGTTATGAATCATATTCTGTACTCTTTGTCTTCTCTTGGGTGCTATCTTTTCAGCCTTAAGAATACGTCCATCTATAGGAGTCCCTCAAAAATGCAGTGTAGAGGTTGTTTGTGGGAGGTAAATTCTCTCAGCTTTTGCTTAGCTGAAAATTGTTTAATCCCTCCTTCAAATTTAAATGATAACCTTGTTGGGTAAAGTATTCTTGGTTCAAGGCCCTTCTGCTTCATTGCATTAAATATATCATGCCACTCCCTTCTGGCCTGTAAGGTTTCTGTTGAGAAGTCTGATGACAGCCTGATGGGTTTTCCTTTGTATGTGATGTTTTTCTCTCTACCTGCTTTTAAAAGTCTGTCTTTATCCTTGGTCTTTGCCATCTTAATTATTATATGTCTTGATGTTGCCTTCCTTGGGTCCCTTGTGTTGGGAGATTTGTGTACCTCCATGGCTTGAGAGACTATCTCCTTCCCCAGACTGAGGAAGTTTTCAGCAATTACCTCCTCTGACACTTTCTATCCCTTTTTCTCTCTCTTCTTCTTCTGGTACCCCTATAATGCGAATATTGTTGCTTTTGGATTGGTCACAGATTCTCTCAATATTCTTTCATTTTTAGAGTGCCTTCTTTCCTTCTGTGCCTCAGCTTCTTTGTATTCCTCTTCTCTAATTTCCATTCCATTTACTGTCTCTTCTACTACAACTAATCTGCTTTTAAATCCCTGCATTGTATGTTGCATTTCAGATATGGAATTTCTTAATTATTGAATCTCCAACTTAAATTCGTTCCTGAGTTGTTGAATATTTTTTTGTACCTCCATAAGCATGTTTATAATTTTTATTTTGAACTCTGTTTCAGGAAGATTGGTGAGTTTGGTTTCATTTGGCCCTCTTTCTGAAGTTTGTGAGATTTTGGTGTGTGCCATTTTCGTTTGTCATTTCATATTTCTGTGTGGTGGCCACCAGTGCACAGAAAGTCCAGTGTCTGGAGCTGCTCAGCCCCTAGAGTGACGTTGGTGGTCATAGGGGAGCGGAGCTGGTGCCTGGGGGGAGGAAAGATCTGTTTCCTGCTTCCCGTCTGTGGTGCCTGTCTCCAGTGTCAGTTTAGTGGGCCACGCGCACATGTGTACGCCTCTGTGCTTTGTGTCTCTAGCTGTTGTAGGCGGGGCCTCCCTCTGGCTGGCCTGACACCTGCGCAGTGACTGCTGGTTTGGGAGCAGGTGCCTGCAGGCCAGTAGGAAGGTTTGGCAGGTTGTGTGTCACAGTGGGGGTCCTCGGGACTGAGTAGGCAGCCAGGGGGATGGAGTGCCTCAAGCTCCCCAAAGTTCCCAACCAGCTGGGCAGAGCGCGCCCAGGCAACCTTGTCCAGCTCTCCCTTCTCCTGCATAGTAAGCTCTGTGCAAACCCCGCCTCTTCAGCAGCCCTCTGGCTCCTAGGAAGCCCCTCATACTCCCTACCTTTCCTCTGACACAGAGCTGCCGGGTGTGGATCCCATCCTCCACAAATGGCCGGAATGTCAATTTCTCAAGCACTCCACCTGTGTCGTTTTGCCAACATCCAGAGCACCACACACTATAGGTTTCTGCTCACAACACAGATGTCCAGGGCTAGGTGTTCAGCAGTCCCAGGCTTCCACCCCTCTCCCACTCCATTTCTCTTCCTCCTGCCAGTGAGCTGGGGTGGGGGAAGGGCTTGGGTCCCGCCGGATTAAGACTTTTCTACGTTACCCTGTTTCATGAGATCTGCTGTGTTCATGAGGTCCGTTTGCAGTCTGGTTCAGCCTTCTTACTTGTTGCTGTTTTAAGGTTAGTTGTATTAATTAAGTATATTTTTGTACAATTTGTGGTTTTGGGAGGAGCTCTCTGTCTCACCTCTCATGCTGCCATCTTGTAAGTCCCTGCAGGTTACATTTTATTAAAGGAAGGTCACTCAGTTTGTGAGAGGTAGAATCTGGATTGGAATCAGGTCGCCTAACTTCTCATCTATCATCAATAATGAATCAACAGTGCACAAACTGTATAATACTAACAGTAATCAAATCAAACGTATTTTGAAAGAGTGCTTCATACCCTTCAGAATTTAGTTACTATACTTTTGGTTTGTGTAATAGCTTTACCAAGTTCTAAAAAGATTTTAAATGTGTCAAGCTGTGCCATATAAGAAAAGGATTAGGTACTTTGACTGGCGCTGGGTGCGGGGTTCCGGCGGCTGGAAGGGAGTCGTCGGCGCCACGGCCGCTACGGACGGTCACCCGCCTGTCGACTGAGGTTAGAGGATAGCAATAGAAAAGTGAATAAAACTAGTTCCTTGAGACTTCCGGGAAGATGGCGACGTGAATGGACTGGCAGAAAAATTCCTCCCAACATTATATTTATTCACGAAAATACAGCAAATACAACTATCCCTAAAAGAGAGACCAGAATACACAGAAAGTGCACAGCGTACAGAGCTCCAGCGGTCAGACACTCCGGAGAGAGGACTCGGCACATGGTGAGGCGGGACGGAGTCGCGACCCAGCGACACCAGAGCGCTCGTCCACCCCAGCACTCCGGCGGGAGTCCCGGCAAGGCGGTCATAAAGAGCCCAGCGGACATACGTGACAACTACCAACAACTAATTCTATAGTCATGAGAAGACAGAAGAATATGATACAGACAAAGCTTCAGACAAACACCACCCCAGAGAGAGAATTTGAAGGAATCGACATGCATAGTCTTCCAGAAAAAGAATTCAGAATAAAAGTCATAGCCATGCTGACGGATCTACAGAAAAATGTGCAAGAGCTGAGGGAGGAAGTGAGG